>NC_051165.1:209258964-209426464 GCF_013339725.1 Rhipicephalus microplus
TTTAGCCATTGAGGATCAGGTCACCGCATAACGCTCCAGGCAAGGCGGACGCCTTCTCCGATCACGCAACACGTGCTCCTAACGTAACTCTCAACAACCGGAGCTACTGCGGTCAGATTTGAATTAGAGCTCTTTCTGGTGGCATGCAGTGTCAGACACCAACATCTTCCTGTACCCTTGCTATATGACATAATAGCGCCAAGTATATACTAATTACGCTCCAAGTGGTTGTAGTTGGATATTTCAAAGTGATTCTCGTCAATCCTTCTCCTATCTAGTGGCTAAGGTACTCGGCTGCTGACCCGCAGGTCGCGGGATCAAATCCCGGCTGTGGCGGCTGCATTTCTGATGGAGGCGGAAATGTTGTAGGCCCATGTACTCAGATCTGGGGGCATGTTAAAGAACCCCAGGTGCTCGAACCTTCCGGAGCCCTCCACTACGGCGTCTCTCATAATCATATTTATTTATTTATTTTATTCATACTGCAGACTACAAAACGTGGTCCAAGCAGGACGGGCAATCAGGAATCACAAAAACAGAGGACTAAGATTGATCACGAACGTAATAAATAACAAAGTGAGTAAGATGAGGAAATATATACAGTGCTACATCAACAAATATACACTATGAGACAAACATACATACTATGCAAGGCGGTCACACTCAGACAAGGTGTTCCACTCAGACACTGTTCGCGGAAAAAAGGAAAATTTATATGCATCTGTTCTAGCAAAATATGGTGTAAAAGAGTTTGGTTGGTGATGTCGTGTATATCTGGTTGACAAAGGGGTTAATACAATGAAGGGTCAATCGCAACTCTACGGTTAAGCAAGGAACTCAGGAAGTCTAAGCGCAGTTGCCTTCTTCTAGACTGAAGTAGTGAAATGTTGTTAGCTGACATTAGTTCAGATGGAGAATCCGTGTGACGAAATTTAGAATATATAAAGCGAACTGCTTTTCTCTGAATTCTTTCCAATTTGTCTATGTTACATTTGGTGTAGGGATCCCACACTACGCATGCGTACTCCAATTTTGGTCGAATGTAGGATTGATAACACAGAAGTTTTATACTTGGTGGTGAATTGCAGAGCTTGTGTCTCAGGAAGCATAATTTTCTGAAAGCAGATGCACAAATGTTTTCAATGTGTGAATTCCAAGACAGGTTAGTAGTGAACGTAACACCTAGATATTTGTAGTTATTGACCTGTTTAAGTGTAGATGAACCAAGGGAGTAAGCATAGTGAAGGGGATATTTTTTTCGAGTTATACACATGGAAACTGTTTTTTCTGTATTTACAATCATACCCCATTTGTCGCACCGCATATGGTTGTTTCGGGACGTTAAACCCCACAAATCAATCGATAAATCAATCCTTCTCCGATGTCACGGCGCATGCTCCCCTAGAGGAAAAGTCGCGAAACGTCTCTTCATCCCGGAGGTTTTGCTTCTGGCAATACCGGTTGTCCCGTCCCCCTACTGAAAACCTGCCGCAACGACACAAGGCAGCACAGGAAAATGTGAGGAGTGGATCATTCGGTGCAAACATTTGTGCCGAATGTTTGTGCCATATTTGTCGACTGTCTGTGCCAAGACTGTTTGCTATAGCGTGGTTCAGTTATGTTCTGAAAAGTATCCGTCCAATTCATGTTAAGCTTCAATCAGATTTCTGCGTTAAGGGTTAACCAAAGCAGCCATATCGGTTGCTTGGTACCCTCACGGTATGCTTTCATTGTGTGGATGAACTTTCCAGCACGTGGGACGGCTTTCAGCTTTCCCATAGTACCAAGTACTGTAAATCGTTAACCACTTTTTAAACACATTTAGCGCTTTGTCAATAGTTCAAACCATTTCGGCAGTATTATCCGCAAAGGACGAGTGTCGCAACGTACGTTTCACACAGATGAATGAAGCATTCGTCTCGCTATTACACGCAATATCCACCGTACTTCCGAAGAGTTTAGCACAATCACAGTATGTAGTTGGGTTCACGCGGGCTTCTTTATAAACACATAATTTTTGGCACATGTGTATTACGTTTCTCTCTCTCTCTCTTTCGCCAACAATAACTCCACTTTTGATGTGAGATACTGAGCCCCGAATCCGTTGATCCCAAAGCCGGAATCTCCAATCGATAATCACTACATCCGGTGTGTTTATAACATAAATATCCGCATAGGCTTATCGAGCGAACCGCATTGAAATCGTGTTATGTAAATACATAAGTAAGCACTTCGCAACTAAATTAAAGGAGAAGGTATAGTGGAGAGGTATTGTAAGAGCAGTTAATCTGCTTGAAGTACTCGCGTCTGAAACTTCGCTAACCTAACTCAGCAAATATAACCGACAAACTACACAACACCGGCCACAGCAAATGAGAAAATGCGATTTTGAGGTTGAAAAGTCAGTATTTTTTTAAGGGGGGAAGGGGGAAGGAGAACTCTGGCCCTCTAAAACGTCACCGGAAGCTTGAAGCGCGCCCTTCATTTCCGGTTCCTGAACCACCACCGGAAATTCCGGTCCTCGTGCGGCAGGATCGAACTCCTTCCTCGTTCTCTCCCGTTGCAACAGATGGTAAACAGAATTGGGGGCGTTCGTAAGAGAAAGCATACATTTAGAATGTGTGCAAGGGTAAATGAACTGCCGATAAACGTGTCCGGGTTTATATCAAAGAGTCATCGCTCGACGAAGTGAAAACGGTTCCGTTTTAGTTTGATCGAGAGAGTTCTCACTTACGCAGACACTCCAATTTCTTTCTACAAAAAAAAAAAAAGATCCACTTTGGCAGGTGTATATATGCAAGTGTCAAATTCGAAGACCTCATTCTGTAATGAACGAGGCTTCCATGAAAATACGCCCGAAGAGATAAGAGCAACGCCTCCCAGTGTAGTATATCCCTTCTCTGGTGCGTCCAAACACTGCTGTTAATTTCAGAAAAACAAGCGAAAATGCTTGTGACACGAGCCATCCTTCCTTTTCTTTTGTTCTTGCGCCCGCTGTGGTTGTTATTATTAACAACGTGCACATACATAAACACACATGAGTATGCCTATATGGTCGGTTGAACACCTCCCCCCCCCCTCCCCCGCCCCGCCGCGGTGGTCTAGTGGCTAAGGTACTCGGCTGCTGACGCGCAGGTCGCGGGATCGAATCCCGGCTGCGGCGGTTACATTTCCGATGGAGGCGGAAATGTTGTAGGCCCGTGTGCTCAGATCTGGGTGCACGTTAAAGAACCCCAGGTGGTCGAAATTTCCGGAGCCCTCCACTACGGCGTCTCTCATAATAGAGAGTTTTAGTACTGCGGAATGGTGCTACGTACGCATCACGCAAGCACCTTGCATTACGTGGCGTCGTTTGCCACTAATCGGCTTTTAGTACGCCGTAGTACCCACGTACGTAACGAGCGTGAAGCGTGTTGCGCCATCTGGTAGATCAAAATAGAAGCACTGTTGTTGGCAGCCAATGTGAGCCAATCCAAGTGTTATAGCCAGATTATGGCCATATTTTAAGCCACAGAGCCGGTTGGTGCTTGCCCTCGATGCCGCCATTTTGCAAAACGACGTCTCGCGCTGTCGCGAACTTGTTCGAGAGCGGCGTGATCAGCTCATACGTACTCACGCACGAATCTCATGCGTGCGTACGTAGCGGCTGCGTACGTAACGCGATACGTGCGCGTTGCGGTCTGCGCATGCGCACTATGCAGAACGTGGCGTCCTTACGTACGCAACGCCGCCACGTACGCAGCGTACGTAGTACTAAAACTCTCTAATCATATGGTGGTTTTGGGACGTTAAACACCGCGTATCAATCAATCAACACCCCCGCCCCCTTTTCCACCCCACCCGCCCAAAATTCTGGCTATGCCTTTACTCGACTTTTATCCGACCCTGGAGCGCCCGTTGACACCGCAAAATATGAAGGCACTTGAACTGTCCTTGTTTAGCACATTTGAGACGCTAGGGTTACTCGTTCGAGGCAGCCATCGTGACATGTAGTTAAAGTTCTGGCACTCGGCAATGGAGAGAATGATACTCAAAGACGTTACAATCGATTGGGAAAGAAGGTCGACGCAAGAGCGAGGGCAGACTTGTAAATTCATTCTCAATAGCAAAGATCATTTCAGAAAGCGCCCCACTATATCGTTTATGAGCTGAAACAATATATACAGCAACCACGGCATGTCCTATTAAGGTGCGCGCAAATGCACCACTTCACAATATCACGCACTCTCCGGTTGCACTATATATACAGTGGGCGGGCAGCACTTGCCGAGCGATCGGCCTAGCTCCCTTTCGTGGCATATGTGTAAGGGTTAAGAGGAAATGGGCAACGCATTTAGTAACACCGAATCGTCGCCTTCGTCTCTTCCGCTCCCCGTGAAAGGAAAACAAAAAGCGCGACTACTAAAAGCGGCCAGTCGAGGCGACAAGGTAGACGCGCATCGTATAGAACATACCACAGAACAACTTATACACTACCATTTGGAACGTACTCGTTGTTGGTGTCCGCTTCAGCCAACCCTGGTCGCACACGCGGAATAGGCTACAGAGAATAGGCTACAGCTACGGAATAGGCTGCACATATTGCCACCGAGAAAGACTCGGTAAAGTTTTCAGAGCTCATGCGCACTACGGTGACTAACTAAATATTTTTTTGCTTTCGTTGTTTTGTTTTCTTTCGTTTTTTAACTATTGTATAACGCCATGCAATTGCTGCCCGTATTCATGGTTTGCGCTTTGTTGCGGTTGTCAGGTTGCACTGTATCTTGCTGTAAACCATGTTGTATTGCCCCCCCCCCCCCCTATGTAATACCCTCTTCTAGAGGGCCTTTAGGGGTAACCTGAATAAATACATAAATAAATAGAAGCCAAAAAAGAGGAGGGAAAGTGGCGAGCGAGACAGGGTAAGCGCGCGAGTCACGCACAGCAGCTGTCACGCATCAGCCACAGGTTCGGCTCATATTTCTCACCAACACCGGGATCGGCGAGGCAAGCCAATCCGTGCCGAGTCCACGGAGGCTGAGTCACATCGGCCAGCAGCGGCCGTCTCTCCGCCTTTACCGCGGCTATCGTATGGCAACGCGGGCAAACACTGTACTGCATGCAGCCCCCGTCGGTGCCGCCACAGCAACCGATCGGCCAGAAAACCAACGCGAAAGCGATACCCGCCGCTGCCATGACGGCCGGAAACGTGCCCGGTACTCGGTCGTCAACGAGCTCGGTCTCCGGTTTCACCCAGGCCTCGCTCGGTGCAGCACAATGGGAAGAAAGCCTTCGCGTTTGCGCTCCGTGACAACCAGTTCCTAGCGTGTAGGTGCTTAGACAAAAGACTATACAACAAGAGCGCTAAGCATGTCCAGCTGAATCTTAAATGCAAATTTAAACTGGCACGCATAGAATGAATAAGACACAGTGAGCTAGATGGGGCGAAATTTAAACATTTATTTTTTAATTGCTTTTGAATATACACTCTTAAAAAAGAGCGAGTAAAAAGGGTGTCTTTTTGTCCCACTACAATAATCGTCATCTATATTGCGTTCCATCCTTGCGCTATCGCACCGCGCCCGGTACATTCAAGTCACGATCGGCATGCCCATTATCAGGGTTACATTGCATTCTCGATAGGAAAGTGGCCAGCGGCGAGTTTTCAAGAAAGGAAGCGCACGCAAGCCTGACGACGATTATTGTTGTGGGACAAAAAGACACCCTTGTTACTCGATATTTTTTTTAGAGTGTATACAAACAGAGATGCGCAAGCAAATGCGGCCACGTGGTCTCGAGCTGGCAGATTACAAGGCATGCAGGAATTTCCACCCGCTATCAAATAACGAAACGGACGTGTCGCTTACGCAAGCATTGCCTCTTACAGTTATATGAAAAAGCCTCCATCAGTTCGCGGTCTGTGGTACCACAGCTCTTGTCCAATAACCTAATGTTTCTGAAAACCAGTGCACACACGCAGGCTTAGCAATGCGCTAGCAATTTCCTGCTATTTCAAATTGGCAGCTCATGTTCGTTCGCGTGATCCTTTGCCCAGTTCAGTTTACGCAAGATTTTCCGCAAGATAACAGAATTTCGTTGGCCACGCCAGTCGTGCATCTTGCGTACGCCGAAGCGTTTTTTTTCCCGCCATTACCGGGTTTTTTCCTACCAGGAGAAATTCTGGGACAACACCTGCACAGCCAGCTTAATTGGGGCGGGAAATGAAATCGGCACATCGTGCGTATCTTTTTTGAGTTGTGGGTTATGCGCGATGCATATATGGAATCACTTCTGGACGACTCTCACGATCGGGGCCAGGGTTCCCGCGGCAGTGGACTACTTTTGCTTCACGCAAAAGAACCATGGGTTCACCTAAAAAAAAAAACGCGCAAACAAAATAAGCACAGCGGCAGTTAAAAAAACGTCGAACCTGATCTTTAATACTAGGCCCGTGTGCTCAGATTTGGGTGCACGTTGAAGAACCCCAGGTGGTCGAAATTTCCGGAGTACTCCACTACGGCGTCTCTCGTAATCATATGGTGGTCTTGGGACGTTCAACCCCACATATCAATCAATCAATGACCTTTAATACTATCTTTACTATCTTGCATTGCATGTGGGCATGATGTTGTGAGAGCGGACTGCAGACACAGTTTGGCAATCTCCTCTTGACATGCTTGGACTGCACAGATTGATGTGGCAACAATGCCATCTGCGTAAAATAGCATCATGAACTAGTCTAAGGAGCACTATACTTAAACCTATACGAGGCCGTCTCTCTCTCTCTCTCTCTCTATCTCTCTCTCTCTCTCTCTCTCTCTCTCTCTATATATATATATATATATATATATATATATATATATATATATATATATATATATATATATATATATATATATATATATATATATAGGCCTCGTATAGGTTTAAGTAGTGCTCCTTAGACTAGTTCATGATGCTCACGGCTGGTTATTTTTTCACCCACTTTTCTTTCTTGTTATTTACATTACATTTGTTCTAATAACTTCCCCTATACATTCCTTGCATTATTGTCTGTTAGATGTCATTAATATTGTGTCAAACCACGGAAAAACGAGCCCTTAGGTATACACCTCTTTCCCTTATATATATATATATATATATATATATATATATATATATATATATATATATATATATATATATATATATATATATATATATATATATATATATATATATAGGAGAGAGCCCATGCACAAAATACAGCGAGGAACTTGACTCCCGGCAAGGTGGCTTTAATTGAATTTAAAGGGCCTCTTCTGCACGATCGGATGGCACGACTTGAGCAGCGCTGGAAGCTTCCTAAATATCTTTACCCGGGACAATCGGTACATACTTGCACGAATACGGCACGACCTAAACGAAGACAGGAGACACACAAAACGCAGACAAATACCGTTCTTCAATAGCTGACGACCGGCGAGGCAATTTGCGAAGAAGCGACTTCAGTCGGATTCCGAAAGTAGTTTGACACACATAAGAAGATTCAATTCGAGAACTCTGTACCTTTTAAGTCAAGGCGGCACGAGTGGCTCGAAGACAAAGTCAGGGACACATGGGCAAATTTAAGAAGCCGAATCCAGTGGTCTTGCCCTCCGGCGAATCAACTGGCCAACCGCATAGGCTACGCTGCTCGGCTTTTATTTCAGCGTGCTGCACGCAACTAAGTACCCGGCGAGCACGTGTGAATAGGGGAGAGCGGCGGCAAACCACGTGACATGCATCCTGTAGTCACAGTTCGGCCGCACCCAAGCCCGCTTAAAGCGCCTTCGGTGTATATGGCCATGCCGGAACGCTAGCTTGAATATTTGCGAAAGTTCCAACCCAGCCTCGCGGTATGCGAGTCGTTTATGCCTAACATTAGGTGCACTGCTGACCGCTAGCAGTGCTGCGAGTAAAACAAACTAAATTCACTACGGAAGAAGTTTTCTCAAGCATCCCCACCCATTGCACGCAATTAAACAAATCGGTGTTGCCGTTTTATATTCTAAAAGCCCGATACGCTGCAGTGAGGGACATGAGATTAATTTTTTGCCAGTACAAGTTCTTCAACGTGCTGAACAAGCTAGATACGCTTCCGGCGGCACATCTGAAAAGTGCAGACAGGACGAACGCAAACTAACTGATTTATGGAGACGTCTAGTAATCGTAAGCGGAAACTAGTGATCGTAAGCGGAAACTTGGTGTGCACCTCTATTGCTGCTTCCCATCCTCTCATGGTTGCCTTTTGGGGGAAATGGCGTAATTTCTTTCTCCTCTGCTCTCTCTCTCATCTTTCTATTCCATTTCCCTAATCTTCCAGTGTAGGGTAGCCAACCGGAAGTCTTTCTGGTTAACCTCCCCACCCACTACCTATCCGTTTCCTTCTCTTCCCTAACCCCATCCCCCTTCCCTTCGTAAAGCCAGCCGTGCTGCTTCAAATACGAATGATACGAGAAATTGAAGTGTGCGCGTACTGCCCGTTACAGCTGGATTGTTATGAGATCAGTGTTTCAGGGAGAATTACACGAAGTTCTGATTTTGTGACCGTTCTTCAGACATCTACCACTGCATGCAATAGTTGTAGGCTACACCGTTTACTCCATTTCGCGTTTTACTGGAGAGATCGAAAAAAATGTACCAAAAAAGAACCATGGCTTGCCTTGAGTTGAAACCTGCATTAATTAAAACTATGTCTCTGATTTTGAGCAGAAAACTTAATAGGGCTCTCGCAGTTCGGACTTGATCACGTATGTATTGTTCTACTAAAGTCTGCTGTGATACTGAGTGGTTATTAATGACTACAGAAAGAAAAAAAAGTAATAGTACCAACATCTGTAGCGCTGCTTCAACGGTAAATAAAAAAAAGAAATTACGCAAGTTCATTCTACTATACGATGGTCACCGGTGTTCTCGTAATTAGCAGCTGTAAGTGGGTTGCAGACCACAGCTGTTACTCGGTGCCATAAGGCTACATGACGGCTGCTGGAAGCGAGCTATAAGCGGCTGTCAAACGTTTCGTTTCGCTACAAATGCATAGGAGGGAGTTATAAATAGCGACGAAGACAATGACTCATTCAGGTTACGCAGTAGAAATCTCAAATCATTCCGTTGCATGCCGCAGGCAAGTTAAAAAGAAACGAATTTTCCCATTTTAAAGCACGAGTGAGTATACTTCTTCTAGGTATACTTCAAAAAATCTAAATACACCAACAAGTAGACGTGAGCTTCAATACTTATATATAGTCGCTCTGCTTGTGAATGGGGACTTTTTCTCGGATAAAAGGAATGAATCTACTAGCATGGCGGATGGTCTATTGTGCATTCTGTGTAGTACTGTTGTGCTGCCTCAATAACCAGCTAACTCGAACGAGGCGGATTGGTTGCACTGTCGTTATCGCACACCACGATAAGTTTTTCGTCTCCTCCATGATCGTATAGTACGTTCTGCTCATAGCATCAACAAATCTTATAACGTGATCATTACCGCACAAGAGGACACGGCGCAATAGAGCGGGCCTTGCAAAATTGATATGATGAACAACTAGAATTACTGTATAACTTGCCTTTTAGTGGAGAAATGGCGTCATCGTTAATCCCTTCGAGAATAGCGTTTACCGAGCGTTTGTATCTCCTAATATTAGTACGTGCCGTTGTATAGGAGCGTCCCAGACGCTGCTTTTCAAGGGCGCTGTGCGTAAGAAAGCTAGAGCACTATACCAGGCGCTCTCTCATAGAGGTCGATCCGTGCATCAATCGACATGTCGGGGCACCAAACATGTACGAGATCCAGGAAGACGCCACGGGTGTCTCGGCCTGAAAAGACCACGCGGAGAGCAAGGTCGATAGACCGTGGTCGCCGAATCTCCGACACAACGACCTGAACAAGTGGCGTTGAACAGACGAAGACCGCCCCCCCCCCCCCCCCCCCCCCCAGTTATTGAAGAGATGGGTGCGGCAGCAGGGGTTTCTGCTGTCGCCGTGAAAGGAAATTGCAACTACAAGGCATGGCGGCGGAGATGGGGGCGGGTGTGGAAGCGTGTATGACAGAAGGGAACATAACATTCTCCTCTCCCCCTTTCGACCTTAATGCCAGCTCGGTCTTCGCGTCGGCATTTCCCACAGACAGATCGCACTCGTTCCTCGGAGAGCAGCAGTCGCAGCTCCCTTCTGCCTCTTTGCCCGAGCTTTCCCCCTTGCGGAGAGCCTCCAAGGGCACGCGGAACCACCAAGGAGGATACATGTATCCTCCTTGGGAACCACTCGCCGCCCGACCCATTGAGCGCTCCTTTTACACCGGGACCCAAGCCGCGGTGCAAGGTTCGCTGCCCTCCTGGGGCATGCCGGGACAGCTGCCTCTTTCGCGGACGGTGGGAACGCACGTAATACGCAAGTGCCACGATCTCGAGGCTTCTCTTTCTCGCTGCCTTTCCCTGGGCACTTCGTGAATTCAAAATTCACGAGAGTGGCGCGGAGGCCAGTAACCCCGTTTGGCAGCGCACCCGAGGGAGATTGCATCACGGTCGATGTCTTCGTCTCGACGAACAAAGTATGTTAGTACCACATCGCTCCACGGGCCACCGGTGATGTAGAGCAGTGTACTGCAAGTCATAAAGCGTCTTATCAACGCGCTGCAGTAGTACATCACGACACTTTAATACGGTTTGCAACAGTGTTGGCGGTAACGCGTTACAAGAAACGCCGTTATGGGTAACGCGTTACGATTTCGTGACTGTAGTGGGTAACGTACTTGCGTTACAATTTGTTTCGGTAACGTGCGGTGTCACATTACTCGTTGCTTTTTGATCTTGTATGTGCCACTTTCCCAGAGCTCACCCCGATAAATTTTATAGTCGCAACGTCGGACGGCTGCCCGCCTGCAGGCTTTGACAAAAGAAGCGAGGGTGGAAGAACGTTTTGTTTTGTTTTTTTCAGAAGTTGCGGATAAAGATTTCTGAAACGCGCTGACTCCATGTGGCGAGCTTGGGGCCTTGGCCAAACAAAGCTTAGAGAAAGCCGGTGAATCCGCCATGACAAACTGTGGAAACATGTTTTTCATGGAAGTGGATTTTAGCAGGCTGATTGCTGGCCCCTGCGCCTTTCCGTGCCCAAAAGACAGGTTGCCCGAAAGGAGAGCACATGGACTGGTTTACTCCATACCACATGCTGACTTTCAGGCTTCGTACGGTAAGCAAGGAACTTCTTTGAGAGCCTACGGCAAGTTCTGCAAGTTCGAGTGACAAAGAATCGTGGTTAACGACCACCGCATCAACTTGGACAAGTTCGGCGTCGTAGATTTAGAGCCCAATTTATGAGCGGCTCTTTGTGGAATGCTTGCTTATCCTGCAGACAGCCGGTAACTTGGATCTCAAGGTAGGCTGCCAATCTGGAGCCCGCATAAGCAGAATTGTGCACGTCATGGACAATAGGCGTGACCCCATAGCAGAAAGAACACTTTTAAAAGGAGTTCGAGTGAAACACAAAACGTGGCTTCTTTTTATTTTTTTTCCCCGAGGAGAAAGATCTTTTGTTTTTTTTTGTTCTACACCTTACATGGCTTAGGTTTCTGTTAATCTGTCTCAACTAAAGCTCAGTAATTCCGCTGTCACACGAACACTACAGCTAACCACCATTACAGGCAGCTACACGGCACACATAACTACCATCAGTCTCCTAGCCGTGGTTATCTCAAACCAAAGGCTTAGGTAGAAATTTTTTTCGGGAGGGTGAGGGGCACATCTTTGAGCTGAAGTTGGAGCCGGCCAGGCAAACGGTTATTTGGCGCTGTATGCCAGTGAAAACAAAATTGAGGGTAGTTAGGGGGCGGGGGGTTACAATCCGGTTTGCCACTGCCTGGCTACGCCACTGTCGCGAATGACTTATTCCACAAGACATCAACACGAATCCGAAAAATGACATTTTCCGGAGCCCTCCACTACGGAGTTCCTCATAATCATATGGTGGTTTTGGGACGTTAAACCTCACATATCAATCAATCAAACAGAAATTTGAGATAAAAAAAATCATATTGTGAGTTGCTGTAGCGAAGAGACATTGATCAAAAATTTATGACTGTGTAGTCCGTAACTTTTTTTCGAAAACGTTTTCGGTAGAGTTATAGTATACCGGGCTTACCGGGTGTACCGTGATACAGGAATCGAAGTGCGCATGCGGAGATACGTACGTCACCTGTACTGCTTCCCGCACGCACGGTATTTTTCAGATTTCACGTTACCGTGGTAGCGTAGGTGTACGTAGTGTACGTAAACATGGCGGCGCTCTCGGACGGCCGCTTCGAAGTGATTTTGGCGAAGTTGTTGAAGGATTCATCTTGTTCGCAGCAAACGACTGTTCAAAGTGGCTTCGCTTGCCTTCGGTTAGTTTCGATGACCGAGTATTACAGATAAGTTGGCGTAGTTTTTGAGATAGCTTACCACATCGAACGCGTCTAGGCCTAACTACAAGATCGATGTAAACAAATCGGCAACATAGATGTTCTCGCGTTTGGTGCGTGGTTCATAGTTATTTACTTTTATTATAACTAAAATAAACTTCTAACGATGCTCGCGCGGTGGTATAGACAAACATTCTCGTTTTCTTTTCACTTACACTGTTTAACTTAATAACCATATAATAGGTGGCGCCACTAATTCAGCTGGGTCACGTAAACCACGTAAACGCTATCCCGCTAAACTATAAGACGCTACCCACAACGAACGTTTGCTGCACGGTAACGCCATTCCCTTAACCTACGCTATCACGCTAACGCTAAACTATAACTGTATTGTAGGTAACATACGACGGTAGTGCGTTCATTTGTGTTGGAGTAACCAGTAACGTATTTAGTTACTTTTTTTCGGTTACGTTACACCACTGGTTTGCATGTAGTCTAAGCGAGGAAGAAGACAGGGTTAGAATGGATGATCACAAAGTGGTCAATTGCATTCGCACGTGTACAAGCACAAACCCCTTTTCCCCTAACAAAGGCCCACAGCCGTTCTTCAACACGAGTTGTCATCGCATTGTCCGGTATGTTATTATTACGCATCATCAGGATGTTAAGATAATCGTAAACATAACACTATACTTCCACTGTGGGAAACAAAAGCGCCAGAAGATGGCCTGTTGTGACAGTTCGCAAGCACAGATCAACGGCGCAGTGTCATATAAGCTATAACGGAATTATGAATAGTGCATGGGCGATATCCGGTTCGATGGTCGTGTCGCCCAAGTGTAAACGAACATCCGGTTTAATATGAGCACGCGAAGAGCTGGCGGGAAAGGAATTGGACGCGATCACCATTTTCTGAGAGCATATATATATATATATATATATATATATATATATATATATATATATATATATATATATATATATATATATATATATATAGTTACGACATGCAATCGATAGGCAAGATGCTGCGATGCCGAAATTTTGACATCCGGAAGTTGGGTGTGGATGTACGATGACGGGGGAAAGCGTGTTCAGTGGAGTGTGCGTCGCTCTGCGTGTATGCGTTGCGTAATGGAGACGGATGACGTCAACCGGTATATAGGTAATATCGTACCGATCTCGGCAGGTTTTAACTTCGGCAAAGGCCCCAGCATTGTTTCCCACGCACAACACGGGATCCAGAGGGGAGTATATAGATCACCTCTTCGCTCAGGTATACTCAGAACGCTATCGACAGTTAATTGTCCCGAATATATGCAAACACAACGGTGCCTCTAACTATACTACGAGGCATGATTATTTAAGAAATGTAAATTAATTGATCTAACAGGGATCGAAAAAAAAACCCTTTAGCTGTGAGACGACGTGTACTATCATGAAGGACTTGGCCGCGTTTATTCCGTTACGCCATAATGTACGAACACCATGCAGTGACTTTTTGCGCAACGAACTTTCAGGACATGGCTCCCGCGGCTCGTAATCGAACTCTCGACATCGTGCTCGAGAAGAGCGACGACCCAGGCACTGTGTGACTGCGGCTCGTGCAGAGGAGAGATACCAGCGCGAACTAACAAGTCGCCCTACTCAGCCAGTAGTAAAAACTCGACCAACTTGCCGTTTTAATGCAGTAATCTGGCTTGGTTTCGTGTGCTGTACGGCTCACAAGAAATACACTTGCGTTTCGTATTTAGCAATACGTTGAATGGCGCCACACTTAACAGCATATATGCTTACAACATTTTTTTTTCTTTTTAATCTCTGGGCAGGCGGAGCAAAAACAGAGTGACTGCCAGCATTTCTTGCGGTGTGTGAGTCCATTTTACGCCAACAGACATCTCTCTTCTCCATAGACGATACTCCGTGAAAATATGCCGATGCACTGGCGTGACGCTGGCAAACTTCCGGAGTAGTTCGACGCACGTCCTTCTATAGTGGGAATGCCTTGATCCCGTTCTTGAGTATCTTCCCGGTCAATCTTTTCTTCTTTCTACCATGAACCAGAACCAAGAAACTAGCCCTATTCGGAGCCTTGATTCTGAGTATAACTGGGGCTCTCAGCAAACAGTCTGTAACGATCCATGCATGCTGCGTACAAAAGTAACACATCGTGGGCTTCCCCATTCGATCGACAAGAGACAGCATAGCAGAGATACAGAAGACAATGTCTTGTCGGGCTTCTCCCACTAACTTTCTGCGGCGGAGTGTGGTGACCGAATTCGATTTGTCTCGGATACACAAGCCCTCTTGCGACTGTCTTACTCAGGCATATATAGCTCCGGATCGTGTTTGTTAAAGGCCAATTATGGTCAAGCGTGAAATCAGTCTAGACAGGTAAATGATCCTTCCATCGCCATTAATTTCGCCATCACAAGTACCATTCCTGAATTTCACGCCAAAATTTCAGCACGTCTGCGTTGGTGTGACGTCACGAATTTCAAGAATCTTTTCGCGCATTTTGGCCGCATTGGTTCAATTAAATTATCTGAAACTTGCTATGATAAACCCTTTGGTTCATCACAACACGATATAAACAATTTTCACCGATAAACGATGCCATATAGCATACACTATAAAAATCTGTGACATCACGGTGAGCTCGCGCGGGAACTTCAAGGTGGCGTCAATAGCCGCACTTCCTTTTCGGTCGTTTTCTCGCTATAACCAAGCGTGGCTCCATGTGGCTAGAGTGATGCTTTCGTGAAAGTGAAATTTATCGATGAAGTAAAAGCTCGTCAATTTGTGCATTATGCTACCCGCGTAAATGTCCGAAGCAACCGACTGCCAGATTATCGAAAATAGAAAATGAAAAAAAAAAAGAAAATCCCAGCATATCCACGGAGTGAATGATGATGAGTGGGGCGTAGCGTCCGGCCGTCCTTCTAGTGAAAACTCTTAAGTATCGCCATCTCGCATCTTTTCATCATACGCAAGTACCGCCATCCAGCGGACATTCTTGGTGGCTAGCGGGCGTACGATCCACGGCGTAAGGAGCTTCGCCCCTGAAAACTAACGCCCGATGCATCAGTACATTTTGACTTTTCGATACGTCAATCCTGTGCTTGTTTCTGATAAGAGCATCTAAATGCCGCAATTTTCTCCGCCTTGCGACTTCATCCGCAATGCAACCACTGCGCCATAACCCATGTCCTGATCAGCCAGAAACGGGTTTTGCACCCCTTCCTTATTACGTATGTATATTGTGTCAAAACATGGAAAAACAAGCCCTTAAGTATACACCACTATATATATATATATATATATAAGGGCACACGTAAAGGGCCTCCCCAATTTGCCGTTCTCCAAACATATCAATCTTCCTGGTCACTCTTTCGAACGCGTAAGTGTCATACTCCTACAATCCGGCTTCCAGAACACACGGGAGCGCGAACAGCGGGAGTCATACTTTATAAAGAAATTCAGATCACTTACCCACGGAATCAACGAGAGCCCTGGGCGACTGACGTGTCTCCGCGACGTTTCGTGAAACACAGAAATTGAATTACTCAATTAATTTATTTATACATACGTGAAGTCGCACACGCAAGTTGGTCAATATAGCGAAACTTAACGAATTCGATGCTACGTGAACCAAACGGATTGTGTTAGCATTATTAGACTTTATTTTCCTTTCTGAGTACTTTTTTAGTATTATTTATTTTTATATATTTTTTTATATTTTCATCCTTTACAAAAATACCCATTTATTTATTTTCAGTATGACTGGTTGTACATTTTTCTGCAAGAGAGGGCAGGTGGAGGAAGGGGGAGAGGGCACATTAGCTTTCCAACGTGGCCATTATATTCCGAAAGCTGGAGCGGGTCGTATGCTTCTTGTGTGTGTGTGTGTGTGTGTGGCCCGATGCCACGGGCCAGCCGCCGAACCACGTGAACTTAAACTCGATCCATGTGTGGGATGCGAGTAAGCAGCAACATGTTCCACATTTTTCCGTTTTTCTTGGTCGCCTCCGCTGGCGGCGCGTCTTACCTATACCAAGTAACAATGCCAGAATTACCCGCTCGTTTCCGGCGGCTCTCCGTCGCTCCTTTCTAGTTCCTCTCCTTCTTCTGCTTCTTGTTGTCTGTTGCTACCTCGTTCGCCCGCTTGTCTTTTTCTCTCTCTTTTTTTTTTTGGAGGGTCTTTAAACTGTGAGGGTGACCCTCTGCTACGGGAACTTGTATCATTCATTTCACTTACATCCTCCGAAGAAGGCTGGTCCACCAGCCGAAACTGTTAGGATTAAATAAATATTTTATTGTTTTGTTTCCTATACTGCACTATTCTCGAAGTTTATAACTTTTATTACGGTAGCCGGAAGAAACTCTGATCATCTATTTCATCTATATATATATATATATATATATCTATATATATATATATATATATATATATATTATATATATATATATATATATATATATATATATATATATATATATATATATATATATATATATATATTTAGAGAGAGAGAGAGAAGAACAAAGGAACAGTTAACGGCCCCCACGGTGGGTGTGGGGGCCACGCATTTAGGCCATCATCATTATCATCAGCTGCAAAGTGGACGAAGGGCGACCGAAACACGTGCGAAACTGCGCACTTGGGAGGAGTCAGCGCGGAGGTCAACACGCATGTACTCGACGCACTGCGCGTTAGAGTTTCACCTTCACCCAGTCAAAAGTTTGGCGATGTGCGGCAAGCGTTCGCAAAACGGGAGGAAGTTGAGCGACGTTCGACAGGTTGCCAAGTGTGACGGGGCTTGTTGCCGTCGGAAGAGGCTTCTGTTTTTTCAAAAAAAAAAATAATAAAAACATAAAGGAAACTTCACGTCACGCGAAAGAGCACAAGGGACAGTAATGCCATCTCCTGTTTTTGTTATTAAACTAGTGAAAACACAAGATTTAACGAAACAAAAAAAGATAAAGAAACAGAGCGGTGGGCGAAGGACAGAAAAGGCGCAGAAAGGAACAATGAACCGCGCTCGAAGAATGACAGCGATCGGGTGGCTGTAAAGAAAGAAATAAGTAAACGCACGTTCGGCCATTGTACAGAGGCACGTATGCGCCGAGATGGATGACATTTGCTATCCGCTGACGTAGACACCCCTAAGAACAAAGCAGAAAGACAAAACAAAGGGTATAAGCTTTCATGACCGCACCGCGGCGCCCGTGTCAGTGGAAGGGACGGGAAGGTGTCAGCGCCTTAATCTTAGCAAACCAACGCTGATTGGCCGCGTTGGAGCTGTTACACTTATAGGCCATACTCGGCAGGATCGGCGCCTTACAACATTTTAGTCGTTTGATAATACGAGTGTGGATCGGATGGCATTTTGGGAAGTCTTGACATTTATAATTGACGACGTGAGCGTATTTCTGTATGGCGGCGCTAGCACGCTACGATATCTTTCCAGATAATTATTCTTGACAAATGCGCAGTGCAAATTCTGAAAAAAGGACTAAGGTGCTTCCACAATGTGTACCGTGGTTTGGACACAGCAGTTACAAGCCGGCCAGTACATTAGAGAAATCTATGAGTTTTTTGAAAAGTAAACACGTAGTACTCAGTGAACCTTATTTGCTTAATCATTGATAGTGTCTGTTTATTCTATTTCATTTTTAATTGCTAGACGCATGTTTTAGCGAACATGTAAAAATGTCAACTCATGAGGATCAGAGCTAGTGCCACTCACCTGAAGGTGAACGCTTTTCGCCAGTCAGGCCACGCATCCAAGTCAGCGCGAAACTGATAGCAAGCAAACCAATGTGGCCGGTTGGTGAGAGGGAGACGGTTCCTAAATGACTGCTTATCTCCCGAATTCCAGCGGCGAGAGGGGGCCGGACGCTGTAGGCACCACAAGGCGAGTTGAGATCGCTTATCTTTGGGACAGCTCCCAATGACCACGTTCCAGGCGTGGGTTCCGAGCGCCCGCTACTCCGGCACAGAGCACGTCGAAAACCACCACAAAAGACAAGCGAAACAAGAGCAGTGACAACACTCGAGGAAGCCAGCGGCGGACTTTGTTTTTTTAAGACGTCACTCGCGCTGTCCTGCGGCGAGTTGCGCAGCACGCGTTCAAGAAAGCAGGAGTCCTCCTCTTCCACGCAGTGACAACGCAGAGAACAGACGGCTGGCAATCGAAAAACACTGGCTCCAAGCCGGCGCCGCCGCCAGCACAAGCGGCTCCGATGCGAAACGTTGTATCGGCCGCACTGTGCGCCCTGCAGCAGACGACGATTCGCGGCCGAGCTTCTTCAAACGGCCGCCAAAAGTTCCGCGGCGCTGCAATCGCTACCGACGGAGTAGTCTGTGTTGATTGTTTTTTTATTTTTCTTTCACATTCCTGTTCGCGTCATTTCCGACGTCGCTTGCTTCTACTCTACTTGTTTTTTTCTTCGCTACGCAACATGCGCTTACTTTTATTGTTTCATTGCACGCTTCGGCAACGTAGCACGGTGTTTTGCCAACTTTTCGCATTTTTTTTCCTCGATGCAGTTTAAAACAGCGTCGCAAACAAAAAAAAAGAGGTAGAAAAACACAAAACAGCGTGCGTAGAGGCGCACAAGGCGCTTGCTGGCTTGCCAACAAAAGTAGATAAACATAAAAGAAGCATAATAAATGTTTTCGCGCGAAGGCTCGCAGACAGCTTTCGCAGAACAGCAATGAGGGCTTACATGTAAATGCGCAGAATAAACGTACTAGTGAATTAGCCGCTGTGCGAGAGTTATGGATGAGAAGATAAGGATGTTGTCGTGCAGAATCTTTTAAAATTTGAGTATGCTCACGGATAAAAAGAAATACACCTGCGGTTATAAAAAATGCATTCATGATTTCGAGTACTTATGTTCACTGAAACTACCACCGTTTCCGCGAGGAAACAAAAGCCGGGAGAACACTCAACCATTTCGCACCGGTGAAATGTGATCGCATTTGTTTAGGAACAGCGTCACGGGGTAACGGGCAACGTAACAGGTGTCGAGCGGGATTTAACATGTGATGCATGCTATTTCGCGACTCCTTAAGAAAAGCGCGCACTCGTATCGAACAGTATATTTCAAAAATAGAACAAAAAAACTGGTTCTAAATAACTATGGAACCACAATAAGCATTCTGCAGCACATTCAGCACAGTAAGTAGTGGAAACACGACACGATAAACGTACATAACATGCAAACGGAAGCGAAAAGAAGAGAAGCAGCATGTGATGGCCTTTTAACGCCGCCGCTATCAGCGCCGCTATAGCTCAGTGGTAGAGCACTGGTCTCGTAAACCAGGGGTCGTGAGTTCAAACCTCACTGGCGGCAGGCATTTTTTTTTTTTCGTTTCTTTTTTTTTTTCTTCAATACTGATGTGAAATATAAACATGCATCGTGGACTAGGCGTACGTTTCAAAATACACCGCGACAATCTTTCCGCCGCTGTGCTCTCTCGCAACTGCATGTACACATATGGTGCTTGCTGGATCATGATGCGTAGGTTCTTCACGTAGATGCCTCCTATGATTTGATGCCAGAGCAAAAAGTACACGTGTTCATCACTGAGAAACCAGCGAAGCCCTTCTAGTCATTTATTTTAAACATTTCGCCTGACACTCACGATTACTTGATAATGCCCCTCGTGTTAAAGGGCAGCAAAGACATAAAAGTTTTTTCTCCTATTATAAGAAATAACTTTTCACGATTACAACCGTCACGTTTGCTGCGTAAAAATGCTTGGTGAGCAATAAAACGAAAAAAAAAAAGGGACTTTCATGGCGAGGCTGCTTTGAAGTTCCCGCACCAGCCACCGAGGCATCCTAGATTTTGACGTCGCCCACTGAAGCCCATAGGTAGTTCGTAAACAGTAAAAATGAAGCACACTGTCATCTGAGGAAGCCGAATAGATAACAAACCTTGTTCGTAACAAACCAAGTGTTGATTGATATGTGGGGTTTAACGTCCCAAAACCACCATATGATTATGAGAGACGCCGTAGTGGAGGGCTCCGGAAATTTCGACCACCTGGGGTTCTTTAACGTGCACTCAAATCTTAGCACACGGGCCTACAACAAACAAACCAAGTGTAGTTCAGTCAGAATACGAAAACACACTTTAAAATCCGTGACGATCCTAACAGAAATTTAGGCGGGAAATCAAACAGTGATACCTTCGCGATTGATTTTTTAATCTATTAATTACCCTTCTATAATGACGTGAATTACTCTACAGCTTTGTGAATACTATTTATCAGTCTTGGCTAATTTATTTCTCTTTAGTGTCCCTCTAAGACAAATAACACAATGCATAGGACGTCTGGTAGTGGCAAATGTTATTTTGCGAGATCTTAGTTGTTTGTTGCATTAATTTCTCTGAACAAATGTTCTTGTAGAAACTGATGCGGGCAATGAAAAAAAAAATGTATATGAGTGTATGAAGTGAAAAAATCTAAATGATGAAGCCGATATGGAGCAATTTGATTTTACAATTAAACAAATAATTGAATTTACTTAAAACGCGAGAGTGAACTCTTCCAATGTTCTTAGTGACATTGCCGTTAGTGTAGCACGTATAAATAACCAATTCCGCGTAGTTAGAATTGATCGTACTTACTAACTGTAATCTGCCAAATATGCAACTAATAAAAACTGAAATATTTTATTGAAATGACAATAAACGGCAGGACCACGGATCCAGCCGTTTACTGTATCAAAGAGAGAATGAATGGAGGAATAATAATAATAAAATTAATAATAATATAATAATAATAATAATAATAATAATAATAATAATAATAATAATAATAATAATAATAATAATAATAATATTAATAATAATAATAATAATAATAATAATAATAATAATAATAATATAATAATAATAATAATAATAATAATAATAATAATAATAATAATAATGATTGCAACGAATTGCGCCACGAGTACTAACAAGCCTAACTAGATAAATAAATAAACAAGAAATAAAAAACTATGTGAGAATGTTCCATTTCAGAGCGCCTTCACGAGAAGAGATACATAGCCAAATTCTATATCAAGTGAACAAATTTTGCGGCTGTAATTACGTTGAACATAAAAACAGATTTAAAATATATTACAATACCTGGTAAACTTTATTTTATTTATTTATTTATTTACTTATTTAGGATTACTGCAACCCACAAATAGGGTTTTAGCAAAGTGGCTATACATTTGTTAAGTTTCCAAATTGGCGAACACACACACAAAAAAATAAAACATAAAGTATGTACAGGCTTTCAGAAAATCTGACAAGAAGACAAAAAAAAAAAGACGACGATGTGCAATAGACAAGCACAAGGGTATCTAATAAAATCAAATAAGCACTGCATTCAAAATTATCACTAACGTAGAATAAACACTACAGTGATTGAAATAAACAGCGCCACTGCATGTAATAGAGTACACACAGTTATTTCTGGAGCTGCGTATTAAAAAGATTCAAAGATGACTGCGAAAAAACATCTTTATTAAGAATATTCCATTCGGTAATTGTCCTGGAGAAAAGCGAATATTTGAATGTGTTATTACGGGTAGTGAATGAAGTGCTTCTGCCTCGTGGCATATCCAGACGAAAAAAGAAGTATGCGCGATAAGTCCAATCTAAAGTAGTCTTTAACTAACTGAAACAAAATTTTAATCTCAATACTTTGCTTATCTGTGTTGAAGTTGCGAAGTTGACTTTTGCTGATATTGAAGTGCAGCCGAAACTGTTATCAGTAAATCTAACAGCTCTCTTATGAATTTTTGTTCATTTAGTTGGTAATATTCGTTTTAGTGTGAGCCACGGTGCAAGAATATTTGTACCGTAGTACGAGGGTACCAAATTATTGATGCATAATCTAGAGTAGGTTGAAAAATTGTCTTGAATGCAATAAGGCGAACGGCGGGAGTGGAAAGTTTGAGAGCACCTTAAAGATAGAAGAGTTTGTAACTTCATGATATTATAACAGTTTATATGTCTCGTCAATAAAAGGACCTAGGTACTTGTAGTGTTGTACATCCTTAAAAAAACATTATTCGCTGAATATACGAAATGAAGAGGGTTACGTTTGTGAGAAACTTTCATAAAAACGGTCTTTTTGAAGCATATATCGCGCCAGCGAATGACCTTATGAACTGCATCGTCCAAATGGATTAGGTCTGTGTGGTTTTCTACCTCTGTGTACAGGATGCAGTCCTCAGCATATAATACCATGTAAAATATCGTTCATAAATAACAAAAATAGGAGTGTTTCGAGCACTGAGCCTTGGGGGACACCTGAGTCAACCGGTACTGTACGGGAGCAGTGATCGTTAAAGAACACGTATGGTTTCTAATTTAAAAGATAAGCGGAAATGCAATTTAGAAGATGGGTATTTATAAGGATTAAATTAAATAAGAACATCAACTTACTGTGAGGGACCGTATCGAAGGCTTTACCGAAATATATAAAGATTACATCTACCCGTTTCTCGGAATTTAACGCTAGTGCGAAATCATTCACTGTAATTACCAACTGAGTACAGGTAGAAAATTCTTTCCTGAATTTGTGCAGTGAACCTGACAAAATATTGTGATTATCTAGGAATTTAGAAATATGCTTATGTGTTATAAGCTCAAAGAGCTTACTGGAAGGTAAAATGATGAGATTAGGTGATATAGATAGTTACATACTGGAAATTACCAGCGTTAGGTAGTGGCTTCATTTTTGCAGTTGCCCAGACATCTGTAACTTGACCATCTTGTGAAGATTTAGAAAATATAATTTTTTTGATACTTTGAAACCTACTACCCGTAGTCTTTTAGGCATTCATTCGGTACTCCATCATGAATTGAAGATTCTTTTACGGTTAAGTTTCAAAAGTAAACTGAAAATTCTCTCTTCACCTATTATATCTGATAGAGGTGGGTCTTGTGGGCTCAGATTTGGGTACACGTTGAAGAACACCAGGTGGTCGAAATTTCCGGAGCCCTCCACTATACGGCGTCTCTCATAATCACATGGTGGTTTTGAGACGTTCAACCCCACATATCAATCTATAAATCATGATAGATATGGGTTTGCCACATCAAGTGCTTCCAGGACTCCATTATCCTTCCTAAAAACAGATTTAAAATGATCGTTGAAAGCTTTAGAAACAGCAGAAGAATCACTAGATTCAACACCGTACAATTCAAAAACATCAGTGTTCGCAGTATTGGGAGAAATTAATTTCCAGAACATCTCGGGAGACGAATACATGAAAAGCGGAAGTTGTTGGCCATAACAGCATTCCCTGTCTGTCAATACATTCGCTTTCACTCGAGAATCAAACCCAGAAATTTTATGCTGGAGAAAGCTTGCGTATTTAGAGTACCGTCTTTGATTTTTTGGTTGTTTAAGCCATCTTCGCAACGGCAACGTTTTCCCAGTAATGCACGGATTGTTTCCTTTCTGTTTTTTTTTTCGCAATAAATGGAACAAATATTTCAATGCACTCATCTATGAGGTCATTTAAACCCATCCACAAACAGTTAACGCCCGTGGTGCTACTCAAAAAAGAATCAAATTTAAATGATACTAAGTCCTATATTGATGTGTCATCTGCATGTGAAAAGTTTAAGAACGAAACCCTCTTGCAGTTCATCTTTAAAGGGCCACTCACCAGGTTTGACAATTTTGAGCTGACAAGCGCAATACGTAGATAAAGCGCTCGTGATCACGTGTGCCAAACTTTGCAACGCTACGCGCCGCGGAAATGGGTCAAATTTCAAGATGAAAGCTGCTCCCCCTCCCCTCTACCGCCGCACGCGTAGAGAATGAGGGCATGACGTAGGCGTAGGAATGGCCTTACGTACACGGTGATGCAGTGACGTTGGTCCTATACGTACACAAGTCTGCTCTGACGTTGTCAACAGTATACCTCGTGACATGACAAAAATTATTTATCACAACATACCTACTTTATGTATTCGTTGCTTTAAGATATTAATAAAACTTGAAATAAATATTGAGACGCAATAAAAAAGTGTGCACATTTTTCTTTCATTTTTTTTGTGAAATGCTACGAGATGCGAGGCTAATGCGCCAGCGTTGCGCATGCGTTCGTGTCCCCGCGGTCAGCGCATTGAGCAGACGAGCGCCGTGGAACGCTCCTACGCGTTCGCGCACTCATTGTGCTCATCTACTATACCGCGTCTAAGCCAGCGTTTCTAAACCACCCCGCAGAAACAGGCAGAATACCACAAAATAACGCTGGTGAACAAATCAACGCTGCTCGTGTGCTCGGGGGTTGGACTTGTTTGGCACGTCATGCGCACGTCACCTCATGCTCGGATGCTGGAGAGGGTGGGGAAGAGATTTGGCTTGCGAAGGCTACGTGGAGGAGCGGCAAGGGTTTCGAGCTCGCCTCTTCTCATCCTCGTTTCGCACCGCTTCAAAAAAAATTGCCCGCAGCTTCCCTCGGGGGAACACTGAGGAGGATGCGGAGCATATAATTGGTTAACGGGGTGTTAAAGCGCGACTTACTTGGGTCGATGGCTAAATTGGTTAACGTGGTTGTAGGAGGGGGTGTTAAATGAGTGAACACGTACACACGTATGCGAAAGGGCGGCGCTGGTCGAAGGGACGTCGATCATTGTGTTTGTGGATTCGTTGGAATTCATTTCACCGTGACCTTGGACGTCGACGCGCCGTACAAACCAACCGACGAGCGGCAACTGAGCGAGCGAGCGCCGACCTTGAGTATATATACAGCGCGACGGCGCATGCACTGTCAGCTGTCGAATGTTCGAGAAGGGGGAGAAGTGCAACGGCGCATGCACGCGCGTCAGCTGCCGATGTTCTCGAAGCGTGACGGCGCATGCGCGCTACATTATACAGCTAGCGAATGTTCGTGAAGAGGAGAAGCGCACGCGGTGTGTAGAGGAGGAAGGGTGCACAGATGGTGGAGGAGTGAAGCGCGCGCGGTGTGTAGAGGAGGAAGGGATGCACAGATGGTGGAAGAAGGAGGAGGAAGCTTGCGGACGGCGCCGCACTACAAGCCTCGAGTATTAGATGCTCCGCATCTAAAACCTGTTTTCTCCGCTCGTAATGAACCGATTCGAAAAATTTTTGTGGCAAAACGTTCCTCATCGGACACCCAAGGACTTCCACTGTCTAACTAAAATTCTGTATGGGGCCTGGTGAGTGGCTTTTTAAAACAACATCAAAAGCGTAAGCATCACAGCCTAACTCTGATCCGAAATTCCAGGGAGAACAGAGCAGCTAGCTTGAGCAGAAATTGAGCCACTAATAAAAAAAATCTAGACCTGAACTATAGTGATTGGCTGTAGTCGAGTATATTCATCAACGATTTAGATCAAGTTTTCTCTAACATTCAATGAAAACCGAGAAATGACAGGTCTTTAAAGCGTCCAGCTTACATACACATACGTCAGCAATGCAAACCGGCGTCCCATACTTTCAAACTGCAACTTTCTCGATACATGTACCAGACAGTCAAAATTGATATATGTATCTCGATCTCATTTCCTTAATCTAATTCGTCTACAGCGGTTTATATGTGTGCATCCCACGTTTAACCATATTTGACCTGTAGTGTCTTTGTTTTAAGTGCGCGGTCATGGTCTTACGCAGCACAATAAGCATCTACGTCACGTCATCAACTTCTGTCCATGTTTTATATCTAAACTATCACGTAAAAATGACACCTCGTCATCGGTAAGATGTATTGGCGGCGCACAATACACATACATTCGCCAATGCTACGCATCGCCAAAAAATCAATGATCCCTCTTTTACTCGTATCTCTAGATCGCGAAAACATTACGTTGAATAAACACGAGCATAATTTTTTTAAAATTTACGGAAGCCTATAAGAACAAACACACTTGTCACCCTGGTAACTTCGCTGCCTTTTGCAGCAGGCGCCACATTCAGTCGTGATCTCGAAATCACCACCGTTGAATCACAATCTACAAATGCGTGAGGAAGAGATGAGCATTGAAATCTTAACGATTCACAAACATAGGCGAAGATTTGTGTGTAGTGTGCCATTGATGTATATTACCTATAATAAAGTGTAATGTTTACATAAAGATTTACACACAAGCAATATGCAGTCGGTTTTTTACGATAATGGCCCACGCCAATGACCCGTGACTACGCACACCGCAATACAAAGGCTTCTCCCATGTTCTGCCAGTCAACTAAGTCGTGAGCTTGCTCCTGCCACTTTACACCCGCAAACATCCTAATCTCATCTACCCACCTAACTGTCTGTCTCCCTCTCACTCGCTTTGCCTTTTCTGGGAATCCACTCAGTTATCCTCAATGACCAGCGGTTATCTTGCCTACGCGATACATGCCCGGCCCATGTCCGTTTTTCTTCTTGATTTCAACTATAGTTGAAATCAAGATAATTAATTTTAAGTTGATTTACCGTTAGCTCAGTGAAAATATACAGCTCACATGCATTGCATGCTTAGTACCAGTGCATAGTCTGACAAGTCGTCAGCCTGACGTACTCAAGCTGTTTAAACAGTAGCTAGCAAAAAACTCTATAGCATATATTTTTTTCTCCTTCTTTCAACAGCACAGAGAGAATGATCTAAAAAAATTGTTGCAGTATACAGTTTCCTTTTGTATACCTTGCGTCATGGCGGATCTCTGGCGGGATCCGAGTTAGCTAAGTCAAAAAATTCAACTTTTTTTCTTTTTTAACGCAAAAAATACGAAATCGAAAGGTAAAAATTGGCGGACCCTAAAATTTCGCGTTTAAGGGTTGAACACGATGGCTAAATCCTTCTCCTAGTGCACCCTTCAACAACTAAGTGGATACTTATTATTATTATGTTTTGTTACACACGCACACACGCACACAAACACGTACACAGTAGTTTCGACCAGCGCGCGCTATTATCACCGAATGGGCTCGTTTTCGTCGTGACGCCTGTCGAACAAAATACGTTAAAGGGGCCCTGAAACACTTTTCAAGTAACCATTAAATTAATTCACTAAAAGAGCTTATTGCCTCACGAATTCAACGCCGCAAAAATTTTTCAAATCCATCCAGTGCGAGTGGAGTTACAAAGATTTGTCGCAAGCTGCAATTTCACTATCCCTTCTCTCGTGCCGACGAAAGCGCGTGGATCTAAGCAGGGAGGGGTGGTATGGCAAAAAAAAAAAAACACTGTCGCATCTTTGACCTTGAGCACTTTATTTTTCTTCGAACGCGCGGCGTTTTCAGTGTGATCGCGCACGCGCGGACAAGTAGCGGCCTCCACCGGCTATCTCGGTAACTTGATTTTTCGGTCACAGACGCACAGACGATTTTTCGCTCACAACCAACGGAGCCGACGCCGGTATCTGCGACAACAGTTCTCTATACCCGGCGACAACTTTCTGTGGCAGCACGGCCAAGGCTACGTGGGCGGAGCCTATGCACATGTGCTACTGCGCCAAGTAGTCCGACCGCTTCGACGGGTGTTTCGGTTCGATTTCACCAGCGCATACTTTATCCTTTGTGTGTCCGGCCTTGACCCAGGTTTCGTCAAGGTAGTATATGGGTCTGGAAGAATAAACAACAAAAATGAAGCATGTCATCTGCAGCGAAGCGCGTCAAATGCAGCAAAACTCGGCTCGTGTCACAATTATTAAAAATTGCTCGCGTTTCGGCTCGCGTTTGCTCGCGTTTCGCTGCAGGTTTCGCTGCTCGCGTTTCGCTGCTTTTCCTTACTTGCGCGCAAACGTTGTACGCCACCTTCTTGGCCTGTACGGACAGCTTTTGATTTGACAACGCCTGGTACGGCTGCGCAGCTGGTGGACTCGTGGCACGCGGCGGTGTTTCCTCCGTAAGCGACGTTGACGAGCTGTAACCGGCGGACGTCATCTTTGACAGTGAGGAATGCGGTGAGGTAAAAAGGCGACGGAAGCCAAAAAACCCCCCAAAAAACCTGAGAGAGCGTGAAACGAAATTTTTTCTACTGCGCAACGTTTTTATTCACTAATTAAAAAATAAATCCGCGAAAAATGTAAGTGACGAATGGTAAAATCTTAGTTACCCAGAACAGTATACAAACGTTTTCGTTGAGGGACTACATGCTGTGGCGCAGTAAGAAAAGCGTGCTTCGGCTCCGTAGCCTTGGCTGTGCTGCCACAGAAAGTTGTCGCCGGGTATAACGCTATCGCGTTAATAGAACTCAGAGACGCCAACGAGCGCTTTCTCTGTCTCAATGTTCCCCGGAATTTCGCCCTCGCCTGTCTCAACCAAGAAATCTTGCAACATACGTTGCATCAGATCTGTTTCAAGGCTCACCACCTCATATGGAATAAAACCTAAATAATTAAGTGAGCACGTTCATCTCGACAGTTGCGTGGAGCGCTGGTACCGTAAACCAGGGGTTGTCAGTTCAAGCATCACTACTGGTGTCTTGTTCTTTTTTTGCTTGTTGTCTTACGTGGACAGTGAAGAGCCCATCACTTCTTCACGTAAGGCAATCGCTTAATAGCTAGAGAGACAATATGAGTCACCTTTCTTGTCTGCCGCTATAGCTCAATTAATAAAAAAAGGAAAAAAAGCCGCTATATCTGAGTGGTAGGGCACAGGTCTTGTAAACCAGAGGTTAAGAGTTCAAACCTCAATGGCAGCATCATTTTTCTTGCTCGTTCTCTTACGGGGACAGTGAAGAGCGTATCACTTAATCTTCATATAAGGCAATAACTTGGTAGCTAGACATTTTAGCTCACCTTCCATGTGAGCCGCCATAGCTCAGTGGTTAAATAAAGAAAAAAAAGCCATAGCTCAGTGGTAGAGCACTGGTCTTGTAAACCAGGGGTCGTGAGTTCAAACCTCGCTGGCGGCATGATTTTTTTTGTTCGTTCTCTAACGGGGACAGTGAAGAGCGTATCACTTCATCTTCAGATACGGCAATCGCTTGGTAGCTGGGCCCTTTAGCTCACCTTTCTTGTCAGGCGCTATAGCTCAGTGGTAGAGCATTAGGATTCCACTTTCGGTCGCGCTAGCAAAAGGACATGTTTTTCATGTGATCCGTAGGAGGGGTGACAGTGGCTCTTATAGCCGCGGAAACAGGATGGAACGAGCAGTTCTGGGGATTATCAAGTGGTTCTACCACAGTTGCCTACAGTTCCGTGTGTGTTAAATATTGTTTTCTTGCTCGGGGACGTAAGTGCCAGGCCATACGGGGCTGAACATTTTCTTGACACTTTGGCCCGTCTGGGTTCGCTGACCGAGGTCGTGGCGTTCGGGGTATTCCAGATGAACCATGTGTGGGTGGTGACTTTTTCGAATTCTGAAAGAGCCCCGCCGCGGTGGTCTAGTGGCTAAGGTACTCGGTTGCTGACCCGCAGGTCACGGGATCGAATCATGGCTGCGGCGGCTGCATTTCCGATGGAGGCGGAAATGTCCTAGGCCCGTGTGCTCAGATTTGGGCGCACGTTAAAAAGCCCCAGGTGGTCGAACTTTTCGGAGCCCTCCACTACGGCGTCTCTCATAATCATATGGTGGTTTTGGGACGTTAATCCTCTCATATCTATCTATCGAGTTCTGAAACAGGGAAAAATGTGATGTGCCGAGGTGACTTGAAGGTGAAAGACCGAAGATGCCTTGTTGTAGACCCGGGAAGCCAGGACGTTCGTGTGATGCTCTACTGGCTGCTTCTCAACACTCCCGACAAGGAAGTTTGCACGGCACTAAACCCGTATGGGAAAGTGAAAGAAGTTACTCGTGAGCGCTGGCGGATTCAAGGCATCCAAGACAAAGGTTCTTCAACGCGCACTGTTTGCCTCAAGTTATAGCCGCGAGTAAGCGTGAATGATTTACTGCACTAGCTGCGCATCGGTGGCATTATGTCGCTTCTGGTTGCCCCAGACAGAGTCCCGTTATGCCTGCGTTGCAACAGAACGGGGCATATCAGAAGAGACTGTCGTGTGCCTCGCTGTGCGGTGTGTAGGCGGTTCGGTCATGAAGAAAACGAATGCGTGCGAACCTACGCCAATGTACCAGACGCTCAGGAAGGTGATGAACTAATCCGAGAATTCTTAATGGATGAAGCAGACGCCGAGGAAGCCGCCAGAGCACCAATGATGAGGCCGCAAGCTACAACTCCGGAAACGGTGGTGCACGCGGAAGACAAAGAAAGCTTAAAGCAGCCTTCAAAGACCGAAATACCGCTTGCTGGATTCCGTGCCGACCGGTTGTGCCCTCGCGATCTCCGGCGTCAGCGTAGCTCTGGCCGACTGGGCTCGCCCTACGTCATCTCCTGACGCCGACGACCTTCGACGACAGTGTAGCTCTGACCGACTGGACTTGCTCTACGCTATCTACCGACGCCGACAAGAGCTCTCGCAAGTGGTGCCCCGTTCTCGGACTCCTGTGACCGTGTTTCCATCTTTCCTATCTCTTCTATCCCCTCGATTTGTCGTCGCTCGCTTTGGCTTACCACCTCACGCCTCTTCCTCTTTTCTACACCTTTACTCCTACCAACGTTACTCCTACCCTTTTAATCCCTCTTCACCCCCATCCCTTGTGAGCTACCGTTGAGGTGTCGCTCGCTGAAGCAGTCAGTTACGGGGCTCACTTTTCTCTTCATTTCTCTCTTAATAACCACTTAGTAGACCGAATACGCCGACTCTGGTGAAGAGACTCACTCGCTGGATTTCGTGCCGACCGGTTGTGCCCCCAGCAATCTCCGACGACGGGGCAGCTCTGGCCGACTGGCTCGCCCTACGCCATCTCCTAACGCCGACAAGAGCTCTCGCTGAGTGGTGCAGGACCCATCCTCGGACTTGTGCGACCATGTCCATCTTTCACATCTTGTCCTTACTTCCGTACGTGGCTGCCCTTTTCCTCTCTTCCTCTCTCTCCTCCTGCTCCTCTCCCTATTTCTGCACCTTTAATTCCTACCCTTTTTTAATTTCTCCTTACCCCCTTCCCTCGTGAGCTACTATTGAGATGTCCTCCCCTTGAGAGACAGTGACGGGGCTCACTTTTATCTTCTGTTCATTTAAAAATCAGCTACTCCCCCCCCCCCCCCCACCCTGGTGAAAAGACAGATAAAAACTTTGAGAAGAATTTGAATATAACTATAGTGACGAGACGGTGATGGACACAAGCGGGGCGCCGCTAAATGGAACCCTTAAAAGGGATTCCCCCCAAAATGCAGGAGATGACAGCACGAAGGAACCGATAATAGAGATTCCATATCGTGGGATGACCATAAAGCCGGCGCGTTTTTTTTTTTTTTGCCCTTGTTTACTTCTTAAATGCGAAGCATTTTTTAGCGAACTTCGGCGACTTTGAGTCTATCTATCTATCTATCTATCTATCTATCTATCTATCTATCTATCTATCTATCTATCTATCTATCTATCTATCTATCTATCTATCTAGCCGCGTACGACTTTTAGCGCTCCTGGCCGTTTCGATAATGGTATCAATACCAAACTTGTTATGGCATAACATGACGGTATGAAGAACATATTTCACTAGTCATGACATGACAATCATGACATGTATGTCATCAATGTCATGATTTACATTTTACATTTGATGGTCCTGCAGCTCTTGCAGTGGTTTCGTTCACATGGCACGTTGCAAAACTGGTATCGTATGGCATGATTGCATGGCGAACACAAGAGACAGACCGTAACAAGAAAATTATGACAAGCGTGTCATGTAACAACATGACTATATGTCACGCTCATGATGCGCTCGTGGCCGTTTCGCTAGTGTCACATATATCAAGTTTGGTATTACGGTACGTGGATGGGGACAAAGGTATGTGACTGCTGCAAACATCATACTCATTAAATGCGTGTCATGTAACAACATGACTACATGCCGCGATGATGATGCACTGGCGGCCGCTTCGCTAGCTTCACTTGTACCGAAGTTGGCATTACGGGACGTGAAAGGATGACGAAGGTATGTGACTGGTGCAAACATGACAAACATGACATGCGTGTCATGTAACAACATGATTACATGCTACGCTCATGATGCACTCGCGGCCGTTTCGCTAGCTTCACACTTACCAAACTCGGTATTACGTGACGCGAATGGACGACATAGGTAAGTGACGCATCCAAACATGATAATCCCGACATGCGTGTCATGTAACAACATGGCTACATACTACACTCATGATGTGCTCGCGGCCACTTCGCTAGCTTCACATATGCCAAATTTGGTATTAGGTGACGTCAATGAATGACGAAGGTATGTGATTGGTGCAAACATGATAATAATGAGGTGCGTGTCATGTGAGAACGTGACTACATGCCACAGTCAAGGCGAAAATACATTTCGACGGGACGCGGTGCGCGTGATCGCCGGCGTTGCCACGCCAAGCACCGGTCTTTCCATATACTCGCAGGCTTGCGCAGCGTTGCTTTGACGCATGCGTGTTTCAGCGCGTCCGGCGTCCCTCCGTCACGAAAAGAAGGAGACGCAGTGTTGCCTGGGTAACGCATCGGCGCAAATTTGACGCCGGTTGCCGTCGGGCCGCGCTAACGGACGCTGATCGTGTCGGTTGCGCCTGGCGTCAGGCTATAGAGTGCTCGCGTTTTGCTAACGTAGCGTCGCTGTGCCCAGCGTGCGCGTACGTCAACGCTACTTTGGAGTATATAATTGGGCCCTTCATGATGCGCTCGCGGCCGTTTTGCTAGCTCCACATATACCAAATTTGGTGTTACGTGACGTCAATGGATGACGAAATATATGACTGGTGCAAACATGATAATCCTGACACGCGTGTCATGTAAGAACATGACAACATACCACACTCATAGCGTGCTCGCGGCCGTTTCGCTAGCTCCACATATACTAAATTTGGCTTTACGGGACGTGAATAGATGACGAAGGTGAAGGACACATCCAAACATGATAATCATGACATGGAAGTCATGTACGACATCATTTACTTTCACCTTGTAACATTTTGCCTCAAGGTTGTAACATCAACCTTTCTTATTCGTGCTTCGCGTATAATCGATTCCCACTGTACGTGGGATCTGCCATTTTTTTTTCTTGGTTTGTCCGCGTGTTTTTTTACACCTTCGTACGGAAAAGTGCGTCCGTGTCTCGTGCTTAATGACGCGTGCCGCTCGGTCAGCCGCTTCGTCGCAGCAAAATTATTTTACATAGACAAACCAGTGCGTTTAGCATTGTTAGGGGGCTATCGGGACGAAGGAAGCAGCATCAGGTACAACGCCTACTTGACGACAAAGATCTTGATATCAATGCAAGTGCACGAGATAAACATAGAAAGTGAGGAACAGATGGACCGAATGGCAAATCTTTTCATGTCGCGCTATCTTGTGTGCGTACCTCATGCAAGCGGAAGAGCCGGTGGTTGTGCACTCCTGATTAGAAAAGCGTTGGATGTAACAATTGAAGTGCCGTACCGGATCAAAGTGGACGCCTGGTTGTATGCGACTTACTGTTGTGCGCAATGAAGTGGCTTGTTATTTGTTTGTACGCACCTAATGGAATAAGCGACCGGGCGAACTTTTTGATATTTTGGATGGTTGTTTAAAAGTAGAAGGGTTTAATATTATCAGGGGTGATTTCAACTGTGTATGTAATGTAGAAAATCATGTACGTGCCCCGCCGATTTTCGATATTAGTGCAAAGGTTCTTGCCGAAATGATAGAAGGGCGTGAAATTACGGATGTTGGCTATGTACGTGGCAAAGGCAGAAATTTCAAAGTTCACGCACTATTATAGAGAGATAGTGAGGCGAGGTTAGGTAGAATATATGTGTCAGCCCCAACTATATCACACTGTAGCGACTATGGGGTAACAAATGTGCCATTTAGTGACCACAGTGTGGTCCATGTTATGATAGGTCCAAAGAAACACTCAAAGTTTAATTGGTCTCTGTGGAAATTTAATGATAAACTTTTACAGGGTGAAGTATTTGCAAACATAGTTAAAAATGCTTTAAGGGCGTATCACGAAAGGTAAAATCAAGTTATTCCAAAGCGTGGGAATACTTTAAGTATCAACTCAAATTAGATACAATTGAAAGATCCTGTGTACTAAACCAGGCAGAAAAAAGAAAGAGGGAGCTACAAGCTGGACAGATTTTCTCCTGAGCAAACAAAGAAGTAATCCTAGAAGATTATGAGAAGATGAGAAGTAAAAAAAAAGAAGCTGAAATGGAACGATTGGACGTTGAAAAGTATAAAGGTGTCGTTAGAGGCGCACGCGCATAAAAACTTTGGTGCGGTGAAAACCATGGAAGCGGTAAATATCTGATGAAAAGGGTTATGCTGCAAGGAATGAGATAAATGCCATAATGTACTACAATGACGTGAGCCGAGAGCAATACATAATTCTCGGTGCTGATTGATTTGTGGGGTTTAACGTCCCAAAACCACCATTTGATTATGAGAGACGCCGTAGTGGAGGGCTCCGGAAATTTTGACCACCTGGGGTTCTTTAACGTGAACCCAAATCTGAGTACACGGGCATTTTCTCGGTGCTTTTAAGTAGTATCATGAGGGAATGATGAGGCAGAATATTTCTTTTTCAGAAGGTTTTCAATGAAGTATTTCTTCAGAAATCGCCCAAGCTCAGTGATAGCGAGAAAGAAAGCATAGATGCCCTTATAATTTGATTGATTTGTGGGATTTAACGTCCCAAAACCACCATATGATTATAAGAGAAGCCGTAGTGGAGAGCTCCGGAAATTTCGACCACCTGGGGTTCTTTAACGTGCACCCAAATCTGAGTACACGGGCCTACAACATTTCCGCCTCCATCGGAAATGCAGCCGCCACAGCCAGGATTTGTAATCGCGACCTGCGGATTAGCGGCCGAGTACCTTAGCTGCTAGACCACTTTGGCGGGGCATAGATGCCCTTATAACCATTGGGAAAATAGAAAAGGCCATCGAAAACTTGGGCAATGGTAAATCACCAGGACAAGATGGTCTTGGTGCAAGTTTTATAAAAAGTTTAAGGAAGAGCCAGCCGGAATCTTGCATGATGTAATAACAGAGGCGTATGATAAGCAAGTACTACCTCCATGAAGACTTGCCGTGTTAATCCCGAAATCGAGTGATCCTGAAAACTGTTTTATGTTGCACATTATCGACCCGTTAGCTTGATAAACACAGGCTATAAGGTGTATGGGAAACTCTTAGCAAGCAGGCTGCAAAGTGTAGTGCAACAACTGGTAGGTCCTCACCAAACGTGTAAGATAAAGGGGAGATCCATAACAACAATAATTCATGTTTCAAGGACGATCCTCGAGTGCTGCGATGCCTTCTCAGAAAAGGTTGCAATGATACAACTAGACTTAGAGAAGGCTTTCGATAAGGTATCACACGAAATTCTCCTTAGAGTCATGGAACATGCCAATGTGGGTTCTATTCTATTAGAAGGGGTAAGGATGTGCTACCGTAAAGCCTCGACGCAAATTGTAGTTAATAAAACACCAACTCGAAGCAATAACATCAGGTCTGGTGTAAAAGAAGGATGTTATCTTTCCTCTCTACATCTTACATTATTTGTCGAACCGTTTTGCTTAAGTGTGATGCATAATAATAATATTAAAATATTTAAAGTGGACGCGAGCGAAATAAAATTACTTGCCTATGCTGATGACATTGAAATATTTTGTGAAAATAAGCGAAGTGTAGGCAATGCGGTAAAAGTGACCGCAAAGATTTGTAGCATGACTGGCAGTGCAGTGAACAGGAGAAAATGCCTGGATTTCTGGCATAGATGTTCGGAAGATACTTTACTACATTTGGAAAACATGACATGGACCGCGACACGAACGAAGTACCTTGGCCTACTACCTTTACAACATTGCAATGATCCAAAAGATTATTGGCAGCAGGAAATTGACGACGCGAAGGAGAAAGCAGCCAAATTTGCAGGCCGAAACTCGCCTAAGTTCGCACGAGCTACAGTCTGTGATCGTTTTCTTGTTGCGAAGATATGGTATGTCATGCAGTTTTTCTGTATATCTAGAACGAGTATACAGAATTTACACTGAGTGTTCGCAGTGTATATATGGGGCTCAACGTGGGAACGAATGAGCCGCACTACTTTATTTCGGCCAGTGAAGGCAGGTGGCCTCGGCTTAGCACACTTATTTTTGAAACAGGTAGTGTCACGTTTTTTTTATTGTTGCGGAATCAAAGAAGCAAATTCCTGAACGCAGTGGTTCAACTAAGGCTAAATGATGCTCTCCCAGAATTCGTTGTTTCATCTCAATACAGGAAAGAATCACGAATAACAGGATTCTTACGCAAAGTGGTATAGCCTTTGCAGTTTTTGCATGCGCGTTTCTCATAGGAGTATCACGGCAGCGTCACTAGGAAAAAAACTGTATAAAGTTGTTATAGATGTCACTTTACCCATTCCGATATACCGATCCATATACGGTAAAACTTCTGGTGCAAATGTGTTGAAACGGGTGAAGAGAATGCCGATTCGTGCGTCATGTAAAACTTTTTTTCTTTCAGCTACAAAGTACGACTTTGCCAGTGAAGCATTGGCTAAAAGAGAAAAGAATTGCTCTGCCGCGGACAATCATGTCTGATATGCAGAAAGCCTGAGAGCATCGAACGCATATTCTTGGATAGTTCTGCAGCGCCAGTTGTGTGGGACGTGCTAAAGCGTACCTTGAAAAAAAAAAGAGTTACCAGAAACGTCATACGGCTTACGCTTTCTGCCAGCGATCAGCGATAATATTGTGCCGTGTGATATGTTCATGGTGATGATGCTACACAGCATTTGGAAGACTCGAATGGCAGTGCGACATGAAGACATCCGTATATTGTCAACGAGAGAGTACTTCAATGAGAGCACTGTTTATATTCGTGAAAGCCTTAAACACATAACGGACAAACGAGAGTGGTATGAACTCTTGGACAGATTGATAATCCATCAACTTTTTCAATGTCAAGCATGGGCCAAAATGTGGCTAATTTTTATTTTGTCATTCATCATTTCCGTGATTTTCTATCTAAACATGGTAATAAAGAAAAAACAAGACGGTGGTAGAGCACTGGTCTTGTAAACCAGGGGTCGTGAGTTCAAACCTCACTGGCGGCATCTTTTATTTTTTGCTCGTTCTCTAACGCGGAAAATGAAGAGCGTATCATTTCTTCAGATAAAGCAATCGCTTGGTAGGTGGACCCTTTGGTTTCGCCTTCTTCGTTCGCCGCTATAGCTCAGTGGTAGAGCACTGGTCTCGTAAACCAGGGGTCGTGAGTTCAAACCTCACTGGCGGCATCTTTTCTTTTTTTGCTCGTTCTCTTACGCGGACAGTGAAGAGCGTATCACTACTTCAGATACAGCAATCGCTTGGTAGGTGGACCCTTTATCTTCGCCTTCCTCGTTCGCCGCTATAGCTCAGTGGTAGAGCACTGGTCTCGTAAACCAGGGGTCGTGAGTTCAAACCTCACTGGCGGCATCTTTTCTTTTTAGGGGCGAAGCTCCTTAGGGCGTGGGCTGTGCGTCCCCTGTATGAAGCTACCTCTAGTTTAGTTCTTGCAGTGTTCACTAGATGGCGGTACCGTCCCCTGTATGTAGCCCAAGTAGCCACCTCTAGTTTAGTTCTTGCAGTGTTCACTAGATGGCGGTACCGCCTCCTGCATGTAGCCACCTCTCGTTTAGTTCTTGTAGTGTTTACTAGATGGTGGTACTTGTAGCTGATGATGAAAAGATTAAAGATGTTATAAACTAGAAAGCGGTACTTGTAGTTGATGAAAGACGCGAGATCTTATAAAATAGGAATGATGTCACATATGGCGCGTGTCATTGGTTGAAGGCAATCGTTCGATTTAGTGCGGCGACGTACGCTAGGGGGAGCGATGTAATAAAATCGAGTGGGCAAAATGTACAGAGGATTCATGGTTTACCAGGTTTACCTCCGGAGCTTCGCCCACTCATCATCATTCACTTCGTGGATATGGCGGCACTTTTTTTGCTCGTTCTCTTACGCGGACAGTGAAGAGCGTATCACTTCTTCAGATAAAGCAATCGCTTGGTAGGTGGACCCTTTAGCTTTGCCTTCCTTTTTCGCCGCTATAGCTCAGTGGTAGAGCACTGGTCTTGTAAACCAGGGGTCATGAGTTCAAAACTCACTGGCGGCATCTTTTCTTTTTTGCTCGTTCTCTTACGCAGACAGTGAAGAGCGTATCACTTCTTCAGATACAGCAATCGTTTGGTAGGTGGACCCTTTAGCTTCGCCTTCCTTGTTCGCCGCTATAGCTCAGTGGTAGAGCACTGGTCTCGTAAACCAGGGGTCGTGAGTTCAAACCTCACTGGCGGCATCTTTTCTTTTTTGCTCGTTCTCTTACGCGGACAGTGACAAGCATATCACTTCTTCAGATACAGCAATCGTTTGGTAGGTGGACCCTTTAGCTTCGCCTTCCTTGTTCGCCGCTATAGCTCAGTGGTAGAGCACTGGTCTCGTAAACCAGGGGTCGTGAGTTCAAACCTCACTGGCGGCATCTTTTCTTTTTTGCTCGTTCTCTTACGCGGACAGTGACAAGCATATCACTTCTTCAGATAAAGCAATCGCTTGGTAGGTGGACGCTTTGGCTTCGCCTTCCTTGTCCGCCGCTATAGCTCAGTCTTCACAGCGGCACACTCCCTACCAATCCATGGCTCCGAGAAAAAGGAATATTCGTCCCGTCGGTTGATTGCATTATCTGCAGAAAACTTGAGACAGTTGACCACATCTTTCTAGACTGTACTGATGCAGTCTTTCTCTGGGACATCCTTCAAAGGACCCTGAAGAAAGACCTGCCAGTTACACAGTATGGCATTCGTTTTTTGCCAGTCATAAATGTAGGCGGAGTGCCCTACGATATGTTCATGGTATTGGTTCTTCACAGTGTGTGGCGAACACGGATGGGAGTGCGAAACGTAGACGTGAATTCCCGGCCCGCTCGAGAGTACTTCATAGAAAGCGTACAGTATTTGATGACTGCATACGAGGCACAAGATAAGCCAGAGTGGTTGCCATGTTTAGATAAGTTGGTGGGCATAAAGCGTCTGCCTTTTTAACCCCCATGTGCTGGAAGATGTGACAGCACATTTACACGTGACACTGCACTGCATTCCTATATTGATTTGTAATGTTTGCTAAGCAGGCAATAAAGAAAAAAAACCCGCTATAGCTCAGTGGTAGAGCACTGGTCTCGTAAACCAGGGGTCGTGAGTTCAAACCTCACTGGCGGCATCTTTCCTTTTTTTGCTCGTTCGTTTGCGTGGATAGTGAAGAGTATATCACTTGTTTTTCAGATAAGGCAATCGCTTGGTAGCTAGACCCTTAAGCTTCGCCTTCCTTGTCCACCACTTCCTTGTTTGCCTTCCTTGTCGTTAAGCGCGTGGAATGGCCCGTAACGACAAGGAATACCAGTTTATTTTGCCTCATCTGCCGAAAGGACGGCTTGTCATCAACACCGTGTTTTTACACTGTGATTTGCATGCTAGGCCATACAAGGTCGAAGATTTCAGGGACGCATTGACGCCAACGGGCCTGTTGCCAGATGTGGTTAGCCTCCGGGCATACCAGGTTAATCACATGTTGGCGGTGACATTTAATGACGCGGCCCCCATGCTCCTGCATGCTTTAAGAGCTCCAGGTGAAGGGTTGGTGCTGCGTCGTCATACACCCACAGGACCAGGAGGTTCGGCTTAGACTTCTCTGGCTGCGGCACTGGGTTAGGGATGAAGAGGTGCGAACAGCGTTTTTGGCTTATGAAAGGGTGGTGAAAGTTGGCCGTGAGCGTAGGCGCGTCTCGGGTATGGCCGACAAGTGTTCAACAACAAGGAATGTGCTTCTGAAGTTAAAGAGCAGCGTCAAGGTCGAAGATCTACCACATCAGATCCGCGTAGATGGTGAGCTGGCCTTCGTGGTTGTGCCTGGTCGGCCGATGCAGTGGTTGCACTGCCAAGGCACACATCACGTCCGCCACGAGTGCACGGTTCTTCGGTGCTCGCGTTGCAGACGCTTCGGTCACGTCGAAGGCGACGTCGTGAGAATGTACGCTAGTGCAACCGGACCAGAGCAGAAGGAGGGGGTAGCTGAACACGTCATGGACGCGGCTGAGGCTGAGGACGCCGCTAAAGGAGTCGGCAGCCTAGTAGTCCCTGCAACAACTGAGGTCTCGGCGTCTGCAGAGACACCCAGGCCTCCACAGGCTCTTCAGCATGTGAAAGTACCAGCTATCAAGCGGTTAGCGGCCGAGCCAGAGCGGGTAGCGAAAGAAGCAGTTCCAGCGGAGGCGGCCACCGCAGCAGAAGTCCAGAGAGACTCGTCGGGCAGCGACAATGACATGCATGTGTGCCACCAGTGCCCCACTAAAGCGTATGCGGAAAGAGTCAGGTGAACGGGACAAGACGTCGGCGACCAACAACGAGGAGCCGCCTGCAAAGACTCCTTAAGCGAAGCGGTCCCCTTTGAAGCCAAACCCGACAATTCCTGCGGTAAATCGACCTCCAGGCAAGACAAAGGAAAAGAACGCCGGAAAGCAGGATGGTCCTGGAGGCGGATAGCTGGCGGCTGGTCGTGAAAGGTAAGCACCATGCTCCGAGCCTACTCTTATTGCGTATAAGTGTAGGCGCGGAGAAGGTGCCATGACATCGACTCCGTCAATAAGCATAGCTACGCTTAACGTCAGACGGCTGGCAGCTATAGGCGTAGGCAAATTCAACTCTTAAGGTTGCTCACAGATAAAGATATAGACGTCCTAGCCACCCAGAAAACTAAGGTTGACGGAGAGGAGGAGACCGGGAGCATGAAGCGCCGTTTCACTGACAGATATTTTGTGGTCGTTAGCCATTCGATAAGGCGTCCGCGGGGTGTGTCCTTTTTGTTAAAAAACTGCAAGGCATTCATGTGCAAAGTGTATTTTCACGCCAGTCAGGCAAAATTGTTCATTGTGATTTTGTATTTTTCCACATTGAATTCCGAGTAATATGCATATATGCGCCGAATAGTGTAGAAGAGCGTGTCCATTTTTTTTACTAATCTGTTTCAGTGGATGAATTGTGATAAGCGGATTGTGTTTTTTTTGGGGGGGGGGGGGGGGGGGGGGGACTTCAATTGTGTTTTAAATGGCCGTGATAGAGTCAATAATACTGGCATTCGTGACAAAAGTATTGACGTGTCAAGTAAATTAATTGGCGACCTTGACGTGGACGATGTGTATGAATGTGTCGAAAAGAACAGGGAAGTAATGTACACGTGATTTCAAGGCACTAGTCATGCGTGGTTAGACCGTGTGTACGTATCGCTAGATGTTATGGCGATGTGCCATGGCTTCTCAGTAGTGCCAGTGTCCTTTTCGGATCATTGCCCGCGGTTGTGGGCCACATGGGTATGAAGAAACAACGAAATGCCTTTAAATGGGAGCTGTGGAAACTGAACGCGTCATTGCTAAGTGATGAGCGATTTGTAGAAGTGCACAGGGCCAATAATGAAATGCTTAACGAAGAAAAATAGACTGTAGGAGAAATATGGGAATGTTCAAAACAGAAGTTAAACCTGAAATCGCTGAACATATAGGGCTAGCTAAAATTTGAAGCGCAAATGAAAGAAAACCGATAAAACACTGCAGCAGCTGGCCCCTAGCCCTCGAAACCAAAGAGCCTGGCACCTGTAAAGACGAGGTGCCCAGTATAAGAGAACTTGAACAATATGAGAAGCAGCGTTACAAAGGTGCTTGGATTAGCAATCGTGCAAAAGAACTAGTAGCGGGGGAGACGCCCACAAAAAAGAGCGCTTGGTCTGGAAAAAGCGCAGGGGCGGCGTAATCACATCGATATGGTTCATTGCAGAGTCACACTCACGAGAGACAATGAAACAATAGAGCGCACATTTTATTTTTGCTTATTATCAGAAACTATTTTCAGCACGACAAGCAAATGTATATAGATGGGTTGAAAGCACAGTTTCTTCGGCACATGACTCGTCTGAGTGACGACACGAGGGAGCTGTTAGAAGAGAAAATAACCGAAAGTGAAGTTGAGCACGCGAATAATCATTTGAACCTTGAAAAATCACCGGGAACCGATTGTCTAGCCGCTGCCTGGTATAAAACCTTTAAAACCGAAGTGATCCTTTTGTTGACAGGCCTGCTCAATGTGGTATACGGACAGGGAACTATGCCACTTTCTTTTACCAAGACGCATGCAATATTGACTCTTGAAACTGACGAAGGTGGAAAGCTCAAACTAGTGGCATCATATAGGCCTATAACACTAACCAACGTTGACTACAAGATTTTCATAAGGGTCTAGTGGCGAGACTCCCAGGTGCCATCAAAAAAATTGTTGCAGACCACCAAACCTGTGGGATAAAAGGCAGAACAGTTGGCTCCAACATTCACAAAATGCGATGTGTGCTTGAGTGTTGTGACGAAGCGTCACTTGGTCTTGCTCTGCTCCAGCTAGACCTGCACAAAGCATTTGATTGTGTTGCGCATGATATCTTGTTTGTTATTTTAGACCATGTTAATGTTGGTTACATCATCAGTGGGAGTGACCTTGGCGTACCAGAACTACACAACACGTTTAATTGTCAATAAGTCTTTTGGGGCCCCCCATTCACGTAATGCGTTCTGTGCGGTATGACTGGCCCTTCAGCCCTCTTTTATTTTGTATTTACATTGAAGAGACGTGTTTGGCAATCACTGAAAATGACAAAATACGTGGTTTCAGCCAGGCGGCAGGGGAAGTCGAGCTGCTCGCATATGCTGATATTGTGGTGTGTTGCACGAACCAATCAAATGTTCAAGAAACAATAAACGTATACGAAGATTTTTTGTAATGTCACGGGGAGTCGGGTAAACTGCGGCAAATCTCTTGGGCTGTGGTACAGAAGGTGGCCTTCAACACCGGGACATTTTGCAAATGTGCGCTAGACGAAAGTGCCGACAAGGTATCGTGCTCCTCTAGAATGTTGCAGAGAGAGCGACGACTATTGGTCGAGTAAAACCAAAGAAACAAAAGAAAAAGCAGAAAGGTGGAAAAGCACCAAGTTATTTTTTGGTAGGGCCACAGTAGGCAACATGTTCATCACTAAGCTGTGGTACGTGCTGCAGTTGCTACATTGTTCCAGAATGAACCTGAATAGGCTGCACAGAGTGTTCGCGGTATTTATATGGGGTTCGGGTTCACAAAGGTGCAGCCGGACCAATTAGTTCAGGCGCGTGAAGGACAGGGGCCTAGGTTTAGCACACCTTTTTGTAAGACATTTGGTTAATAGACTCTTGTTCTTCCGAGAGGTCAGTGATGTCTTTCTGCGCACAGTATAGGCCAACTCAGGTTAAGCGACGCCTTACCAGATCTCGTTGTCACTACAGATAAAGGCATGCCGGGGACATTGCGAGGCTATCTCAAGGAAGTGGCGGATAGTGTACGTTTCCTGCTTGTTCGTTTTTCTATTGATAACTCATCAAGTGTGAGAAGAAAAAGATGTATGTCACACGGTTTTTCCAATATCAATGTACAGGGTCTTATACAGTGGAAGACCGGGACAAAACGTACTGAAGCGAGTGAAAAACGTGCAGATACCTACAGGGATGAAAACATTTTTCCATTAAGCTACACACATGAACATTATTAGTAAAGGCATTCACAGAGAAACGGGACTACTATATACACTATAGATGGGGATCACACTGCCTGATATGCAAGAAGCCTGAAACAATAGATTGTTTTTCTACAGTGTTGGAAAGGGGTATACTTTTGGGACGTCTTACAAAGAACATCAAAGAAAAAGTTCTCACTGGATCCACACGGGAACAGGTATGTGGCGGTAAAGAATAACGATAGAATCCCGTTTAATCTCTTGATGTTGACTGGCCTCCGCCATATACATGGCGTGCGCGAATGGCAGGATAACACAACGACCTGGATGCGAAGCCAGCGAGAATATAATTGAGGCAAAGCATGTCTGCTTTCATTAAGATGGCGAAGGCACAGGAGTGCATGCCCGAATGGCTGACGAGGTGAGAACCTCTGACAGCCTTGAAAGAACTTTCAGTTGACAAAACCAGTTAAAGTGTGACTGATCGCATTTTTTGGGTGTGTAATCGAAGAAAGAATGTATTTGTACATTTTGTAACATGTGTTTGTGTACTTTGTCTGAGACCGGCAATATATTGCGAAAAGCTGCTATAGCTCATTGGTAGATCACTGGTTTCATAAACCAGGGGTTGCGAGTTCAAACCTCACTGGCGGCATCGTTTTTTGCTCGTGTGCTCTTTTGTTCGTTAATATACACACAAAGAAAGCGATAATATAGAAATAGGGTATTATTAAGATCACTCAGTAGCCTTGTTTTTTATTTTCATTTTTCTTTTGCACACGAAGATTCATCCTGATATTTACCCAGACAATGAAACAATATTTTTAATGCAATTGAAGGAAGAGTATGGATAAACGTTTATTGCACGGAACATTATTTCAACCTGCGCTTGTCTCGCTTCCGACCAGTAGGTGGGAGGTCTCCTTATTTCAGGAACCCTCTGACCTTCGCTGCTGCCTTTTTGGCTCTGGCGTAAAAGCCATAATAATATTCACTGCTGTTTTCTCTCACCCCCCTTTTTTTTCTTCTATTGCAGTGTATTGTGGTTGTTTGTTGCACTCCTTGTTTACTAAAGACATGCAACATGAATGCGACCGCCAGTCGCAACTGTGCCGAAGCGTGCGCAGCGTCCGTCGCGCTATCAGTGACATCACGATCGTCTCACGTTGAAGGATCACGTCGATCACCGGATCTCGGCCATCAACTGAGTGCGCCTAAAGCTGCGTCTGATGGGACAAGCACTGACACTGAAGCACGCGATACCGAGTTGGGTGCACGGCGGGCGGCGCGCACACACACCGTACACGCTGGGCACCGAGTTACTCGAGATGGTGAGTGGTAGAAAAAAAGCCAGAACCTCGGCGTGCACAAGGAGGGCGTAGTATGCACGATACCGCCGAGGCGCCGCGAAGGGAAGGCCGACGAAAGGAGCGGCGGCGGCGCAGGATTGAAGTTGCGCGCTCGGTGATGGATGGGGCCACCGAAAGCGAGCTCTGAATGCTCAACGAGTGGAAGCCGACGCTCACAATAAGAAGCCATTGTGAAGCCACCGCCTCTCCGGCCCTTTCCTTTCTCCCGCAGCAATCTCGCCGTCGTCGCGTTCCTCCGACGCACCTTCCTCTCGACTCTGGTTTTTTTTTATTCTTGCCTCTTAAAGAGTTTACCCCCGTGTTCGCGGCTTTCCCTAGAATTTCGTTTTCGGTGTCGTTCCTTCTTTCCTTCGCTTTAATTTCCATTGAGTGAGCGTCGCGAATTTCCTTATAACTTTTTTTTCAGTTTTTCGCATCACTCGTGCACCTCCCTCAGTATCCTATACGAGTGACATGGTCCTCAGACGTGCCTCTTGTGTGTGCTTGAAAGGGTGGGGGTGGGAGAGAGGTGGGAGAAAGGGGAGGATGAGGATTGAGTGCTATTCTAGAAAATGCGAGCACCAAAACGACTATACGTGGAACGAAAAAAAAAAGCTGTAAATGAGAAGGGAAACTCAATTAACCAAAGCGCGCTCGGTGTCGGGGTGTCAGCTTACGAAAACGGTGGCCCGACGAGGTGAAGACAGATGAGCGAAAACGTCGTCCCACGGGCAACAGCGAGCGACTTCTAAAGAAAGAACGCCTCGTACGCTACAGCAACTTTAGCGCGAAAGCAACGAAACAATTTTAATGGATGGACGAGAACTTTGCCTGTGCGTGACAATGATTCCCGCATTTTTAGCGGGCTTGCCAGGTTTAAGATCCGCTTACAGGTGGGCTAACCACAGAGGTAGCAATATGGTAGAGCGTCTGCTTCCAATGTGAGAGGTACCGGGTTCGATTCCGGCCCGGTGCCGACTGGAGGCCACCGGATTCAAAGGAAGAGTTATGTAGTATCCGGCCCTGGCTTAATCCTTAGTGGTACTCCCCTCGCCTAATATCTTCGGGTTAAAGGTACGAGCGGGTTTCGCAGTTGCGCTACGGAACGGCGATGATTATATCGCTCGGGGGGAAGGGGGGAGGAAGGACACTTGGGCTGCATGGCGGCTTATAGGTACCCAGACCTCACAGGTGGACTAACCTTTACTTACAATTAATCTGGGCAAATATAGTGCGGTGATTGATGATGTTGGCAGCATAAGACATTAAGAGATAAAGGGGATAAAAAAAAAAACTAGCATAACAGTAATTGAAAGCTTAGCCAGAAACTGATCGCATATAGTTTCAATTTTTTCTTTCTCAACTCATATGAATCATTGTTTTTGTAAAAACGTTTTATTGGTAAAAATTATAACGCCACTGAATAATGTCACAAATATTGAATGTTTCGTTCTCTGTATCGAATACTTTCATTATAGCGAATGCGCGTTCCCTACAATGACATAACAAAACACTTTTACCTTGAACGCCGCATCCCCCCCCCCCCATCCGAAAGTTAACAGACCACAGGCATTAACCCTACGCCTATTACAGAAGACACACACGTACCCAAACCTTGCCACGCTTCACGTTTATTATCCTGACGCATACCCCAGAGACACATGCCCATCATGTGGACACACGGCGACACTCGAACACATGCTCTGGGAGTGTAGAACAAACTCCTCCCGACTCTACCTCAAGCAAGTGGGAGAGGTCCCTCAGGAGCTCACTTCTCGCCGACCAGCAATGGGCCGTCCAGCAGGCCCACGAAGCAGCCGCCAGATACTCCCTGTCGGTCCCTACGTGGGAGACGCCCGCTACGCGCTAAGCGCGTCCTGCAGGACTGAAATTGTTTTGTTTTTTCATTCCATTCCAACGTCACTGCTTTATCTTTTCCTTCATTTCAGTTGTATGTGCTAGTGGTTCCGAACATACATCATTGAACTCGTTAAGAGCCATTAGAATAAAGAGCCTGCTCATTTGGTATGTCCGCGTTTCACGAAAGGCGACATTCCACGAGATGGCGCATAGCTTTTGGGAAGATTAGAGTGCCTCGATGCGCGCGCCCCTGCTTAGAGTGGTGTCAGCCTTTGTAAGGGCAGGTGCCGCCTCCTCGGCCTTAGCGGTGGCATGGCCGCCATTTTGACTCCAATCAGTCACTTCTGCGTGTTCGCTGCGCCCGAATAATTGTGCTGGCGCTCGCTTTTCTCTGGTTTAATGCGCTCACTACCGTCACCGTACCGGGTATTGCGTTCCGCAGGGCACTAATCATTGCAAAAACTCTGGAAGCTATATCGTTTCCTAAGAGACCCGAAATGAAGGCCTTTTCAACAGTGAAAATCAAACATGACAAGTGGCATCCGACAAACAGATCATCCATTCACAGCGTAAGTTTCCAGCCGGCATTCCGCAAGCATAATTTGTACCGGCACCAATTTCGTGTAAGCAACAGACACGCTGACGGCTGTATGCTTGATTCTCGTGTGCACGAATCGCGTATTTCACTTCGTAAACATTGCTTGCTGCTCTTGATTGGTACTGTATCTGCCCTTCATTCTTGGTTTCACTATGTGCGATGAGAACTTTATTATAAATATACATTACACGTGTTTCTTTGCAGATGATATCCTTGTTTTTTTTTTCGTAATATTCATTTGTGGGAATAAAGCTTTGCGCAGCGGCGTTGTCATACCCACTGAAGTTTAAAGAGTGTGTGTACGTTCCGGATTCACCATATGATCACGAGAGACGCGGTATACATTGAAGGACTTCGGAAATTTTGAACAGGTGCTTTTATGTAACTTGCACCTAAGTTTAAAAACTCCGGCATTTCATCTCCATCGAAGTGGCGGCCGGAATTCGATTACCGACCGTTCGAGCGCCCAAACCATTACAAAGCCACACAGGTTCTTTCTTTCTACGATCTTTTCCTCGGTTTAGGTACGCCTTCTATGCTGGTGTGATGACCCTTGTAAGAATGTGTGCAGTTCAAATTTTTTTCATTGTTCCTGTACTTCAAGTTTTCTTTTCGTCCTGTCTTGAATCATTACGCAATTGATGTTGTTTTTTTAATCATTTACGACCACTGCGAAGCAACTAGTGACAGTACTCAGTGAATTCTGCCATGGAGCGTATAATTTGAATTGCTTCTGGCAGCGCTGCATTAATGCACAAAAATAAATTATTTCTACACTGGATGATAATAGGGGAAACGGCAGGCGTGTACACACGCACACACACACACACACCGTCAGTATTTAAACTCTTTCAGCACGCATTATTATTTAAGTAAATAATTTATTTATTAATACTGTGAGCTATTAGGGATCATATGCAAGTGCTTATGCAAACTGTACTCGTGAAGCGTCCATACAAAGAAGATGCATAAAGACAAGACGGGGCACCGCTGTGTAGAATGAACACGCTATGTCGCAAAAAAAACAAAAAAAAAACTAGTCAAGTTGTGCGATGAGAAGATCGTGGAGAAATAGTTAAGGCAATAAGAAAGGCGTCCGCCTCATTTTGAATAACGTAAAACACCAGAGGACACCCATGTACTGTGTCAGTGCAGGCAAAAAAAACTCATTGTCAAAATTGCTGCAGTCCTGCAATCAGGCGTCATTTTTAAACCTAAAAGCCTCAGATAATAATTAACACTAACAAAGAAAGCATATAAACGACACCACCGATATAGATTTAGAATTCCCTCTGTGGTAACCAGCGTAGGGATTTGTTTTCAACATGAAAGAGTCAGCGTCTGCCTCTAGCGCATAAATCATGCGCAAGCCGTCAGCTTACATGAAATATGCGCTCCCTGCATGCATTCAGGCAAAATTAACTCTAAAAGATGTCCAAGTTTCAATAAGAAGAAAAGCTCGCTAGCTCGCACATGTTTCCGGGCGTGTCAGGGCACCACACGAGCGTTGCGTAGCGGGCTTCGCATACGGTTGAGTTGTGGTGGGGAGGCGCAATGGCGGCGGTCGTAGCAGACGACGCGGCTGTCCTCACCCTCAGCGGAGCGCGCGGGCATCAAGGCACCCTAGGGAAGATTAAATCAAAAAGATAGACACCCACATAGAACTAGAGGCACAGAACAGGTGCTAGCTATCGCCTGCCTTTACGTGAAGCAGCGCCAGAATATTTATAGCGATAAAAAAAAAACATGCACAGCAAGTCACACGCATAGTCAATTAACAGGAAGTTACTGAAAATACCAAGATACTAGGAATCATGCACTTCAAAGCTTCAAGTATCGCTAACACACATATTCCTGATATTCTTTTAATAGTTGTCAGGCCAAGCTATTCCTAGCTCTGCCCACAATATTTATATCTTTCCATCTCGGCTCACAGAGCGTACAAATTGGGCAAAGACCAGCCAAATTTGTGCTCACGCTCTTATCAGCTCGTAAATGCTCCCCCCTTTTGCTCATTAATAGAACGACCAGAATGACCTATGTATAGGCCTTGCCGCATGGTCAACGACATCTTTTAAATATTCCCATTCTGCCCCAGTACAACAGTAGAGCAACTTAACCATGTTTTCTTAGTTATTTTTTTTTGGCTGATATTCTTGCCTTCATCACGCTAAGCACGTGAACAGAATAGGGCAAGCTTGTTCGGAGCAGAGAACACTATATTAGCACCACATGACTCGCCACCTTCTTCGCGTGATGCGCAACTTGAGTAACTATATACAATCGATAAACACAGGAAGTTTGATTTCGTTATTTTTCGAGGTGCTTATATTTACAAAACATAGACTGCACGGTTTTTGAGCGAAAGGGCTATAGACGAGAGCACGCCTATCTCACACCCAGGCGCCTTCCGCGGTATACCCTCGCTCCCAGAGACGTCATAATTTGCTTGGAACTGCCAAGGCGCGGCTCGCTATATAGCATGGAATGCAGTGACTCTGTGATTTTCACATGCGAAAAAGCGCCTGTTCACGCTGCGTTTGCTTATAAAATGTCACCTGTGTACCACTGCGCTGTCATCTGATGCGACAACAACCAGCGGAAGAGGAAGAGATTGCTGAGCACGGCCTGTGAAGTTCACAGCGCATCACGGGAATCGTGGCGGTGTGGTGTTTTGCGATTCCACAGATTTCCGTCCAGAACGACAAACGCTGAGCTCTGCCGCCCTGTAGGATATAATTGCAATTAGCAGAAAAAACTACGAGCCCAGTAAAGTATACGAGTAATTATACTTGCTGCGTTTATTCGCGCGACTCCAGCTGTTCCACTTTACAGCAGCGATTTGCGTGCAGTATGCGGCACAAAACTATTGCCGTACTCTTTCGCAGGCCGCATGTCAACAATAGGACAAACGTATTACGACTCACGCGTGGATGCACGTGCCATGCAGGTTTCGTATAACGGTAACGGCCTACTATCTCGACGCAAAAAGACGTAAACGGCGCAGAAATCCTGGCTTTTGGCTCGGCCGAACTGTGACATGCGTTGACTGTCACTAGGCGAATCTATTGTGTTTTCGGCCAGTGTCACCGTAGCATTTTAAAATCTTGTTTTGGCTGGCACTTTTGCACCGCGTGTGTGTTCACAGTGCCCGGCAGGACTGGCGAATGATCGACATGCGATGCATGAGCGTAGCTAAAGCCAGAATCCAGCGCTACGTTGACGCCGGCTTACAGCACAAATTCTGCCTTGTCACAGCCAAGGCACGCCGCAGTTAACACTGTTCGCGTTTCTTTCAGTCGGACAATGCGTACCTGATGAAGTTGCTTCAGCAGTCTGCAATGCAAGTGCTGCAGACATTCCGGACTGTCAAGAAAAGTCTCCTCGACGTTTCACACGAAATCAGCATACAATTCCAGCAAAGGAACAGCGCGAAACATGCTTACAGCTACACTCTGGTTGTGACGTTTCGCGTTTGATTTGCAGAGCGTCTGCTCGCGTGGCAGTTGAGGGTGTTGCTTCGCCACGCTTGCAACAGATGGCGCCACACGCTTTTCAATATGGCAACAAGCATTGAGCTCGCTGTGTTCTGGTGTATATCTGACAAAATCTATGCAAAGGGGTGGCTAGCTGTCGATAGCGACCGGCGCACCTGCTTATTAAAGCTTGACTGCAGGCTTCGCTATATCACAGCCCAGGCACAGGTTAGCAATAAACCCCTTGACAGTTTGCCTTCTTTTTCTCTCTTTTTTTCTCTCTTATCATATGTTTTCTGTCAACTTTTATTCCCCTCCCCCCTTCTCCAGCACAGGGTATAGCCAGCCGGTCTGAGAACTGGCTAACCTCACTGTCCTCCCTTTCCTCCTCGCCTCGTCCTCATTTACCATTTTCGAATGTACCATAGGATAGGGCAATATTTCTTTTGTGGCCAGCGAAGCTTGCTCAGTAAGAATTCATAGCCACTCTCAATGCATGATAAGTCATTAAAGTAGTGCTAATGTGCAAAAACTGCAACGAACCCGGTGACAGTATTGAACCCAGTAACCTGGTTAATCCCTGAAAAGGGAAACTAACACCATTATTGTGTGAAAGCGAAACCCTTCCGATTCATTTGAAAGGTGTGCGCCATTCCCCGCATTCGCGAGCGTGGTTAGAGGAAGAAGCAAGGCAGATCCACCTATAGTCCCCGATCTCTGGCACCAAAATGTAAGAAAAAAAAAGCGCACTGCAGGTTGTCGTGAACACTACAGAGGGGACGACGAACGTGTAAATCATGGGAATCCTGAGGTACTGTTAGCGAGCGCAGCGACGTCTGTATAGTGGTCACTGTATAATGCGGATGCAAGGGGAATTCCACCATACCTCTCCTTGTCGGCAGTTGCCGGGCGCGCAGCGGCATTATTTCTTTCGGGGAAGGCTGTGTACAATCGGAAGCCTACCGCCTGGATTCCCCTGTGTTTCGCTTTTATGACCGATGCCGGACACCTCTGAGAAGGTAACGGAATCGTCGCAGACGCAGATCACGTGTGAAGGAGGACCGTGGCGAACAAATAGTATAGACACACGCAGGCGAGAAGACCAATGTATACTTCGAATGGAATCTGATGCGAAGTGAAAGCACAAGTTCTCTTTTACCTTTTCATGTTCGATTCTTTTTGCAGGAAAAAAGAAAGAATCAAAAGGAAAGATTTAAAAGAAAAGAATAACACTGTATAGGAGCAACGACAGCGAGTCGGTGAAGTGCGGAGGCGAGAAGTGCAGTCCGTGTCGGGTGGATCACTTAGTATACTCCTGACCCGCGATTTAGGAAGCCCGCTAGCGGAGACACGGCATGAACAAAGTACTCGTCGTCAAAGCTGCACAGCGTTCGTAAAAAAAAAAAAAGAGGCTGCTCGACTTCTTCATAACCCGCCCCATCGCGGTTAACATTCGAGGCACCAGGCGCCGCGCTCTGAAGTCTGTGCAAGAAACAACGGTCGAAAGAAATAAATGGACAAAGCGCCACACAAGCACCTACAACGTGACGCAGCGGATATGGAGGAGGAAAAAAAGAGACCGCCTCGAGGGATCAGTGCGAGCTGATCTTTCGAAGCTTAGCAGACAAGCCGATTCAGCGGATGTTCTGTACGTGTACAAATATTGAAGAGAACGCGTTTGGGGGCTTTACTAGGCCCTTTGGCGCACGAGTTATAAAAAGTGTTAGTCGGGATACTTGGGGAAGCAAGAACTCAAAAAAGAATAACGGAACCCAACGGAAAGCGTGTGTGTGTGTGTGTGTGTGTGTGCGTGCGTGTGCGTGTGCATGTGCGTGGTGTGTGTGTGTGTGTGTGTGTGTGTGTGTGTGTGTGGTGTGTGTGTGTGTGTGTGTGTGCTTGTCTGTGTGTGCGCGTGTAGCGGCCAGTCACAAACGATGAATGTTATAAATGCAGTGATAAGCTAAATTTTACATAGACTAAGCTAAAAATGTAGAATTGTAGGATTAGCGAGAACAGAAACTATGCACTGAACTCCCCCCGGAGGATCGATTATACATGTCGAAGTTATTCGCTATCGACGTTTTTTTAACGCATACCCAATAGCTCTAAGCGAATACCGACGATATCAAGTAGCAGGAAATAAGCTGCAGAAACTATTTCTTGCTTTCATTTTTTTTTAGTTCATGAGCAGTAACTGCGCTTCGAGGAATGTATAAATATTCGTCAGTGTCACAAACGACTCCAATTTTCGGAGCATCCGCGGGCCCCACCTACCAAGGAAGGGCGTTTTTGTGTTGGGAGACGACATCCGGCGAATATAACGACCCAGCGTGGCGCCGGCTCGTCTTCCCTGCACCGGTACCGGAAGGGGCACCGGCGATCTAAACAGGGAATATTACTCCCAGATGAGACGGGAGCACGTGTACGCCCCTGAGGCGGTTTGAACTGCATCGGAAGAGCAGTTGACGTACAACCAGCAACAAGTGCGGTCGTCGGTGTCGCGAGTCTCGCGTAGGCGGCGAGCACGGAGTGACCCGCGCAACGTATTGAGACGGCTGCAATTCCGGGCACCCTCGTCGTCTACCAAGCCGGCGAGACCTTCAGCGGCACCCGTCAACTCCCCTACGTGCACCAAGGGCTGGTTTGGTCCGTATGGAACTTTTTTATTGTGACTTTTTTGTTAAACCGTAAACTTGTTTTAACCAGCCTTTTTTTAAATATTGTAGTGTGCGCTGCGTCGCACGTTTAAATTCTAAAGCGCCACCATGAGTATTCTGTGATTATTGCCTTGTATCTCCTTTGATTCATGTCATTAGTTTGTTAACATTCCGCTTATTTGTCTTTAGCCTGTATCTTTTGTAGTGTTTTTAGCACATTTTGTTATGTAGCTGTTGTTTCTATCGCGCGTATCAGTTCTTCCTTCTTTGTTATTTTTCGTTAACTCCTGCCTTTGCCCTTGTTTCAATTAAATGCTTGTTTATGTGTAATCGAACTCCGTGTCTGCTCTATGAGTGCGTCGGTCAGGCCCACACATCACCACACGTGCAACTCCGCACGGGTCGACCAACCCGCAAATAAATTCGAAATGTGCCCCTTCGAGGCCTTTCAGGCGTCGTAGGCCGAAGCGTAAAGTGGAAGCCTGCGAGTCTGCCGAACGTCGGTGTTGGATCGGCGGGGCCTCACCCGAAGTGTGTGACATTATCTGGCGTCCGCGCGACAGGACTGGCCGACCGCGTGGTGATGTCTGGGAGACTGACGTAACTCTGAGCGTTCAGTATGTAGCCGTTCTGTTATTGCTTTGTTGGTTGTCAACTGTTTATAGCAATGGACAACACGGAGTTTGATAAGCTAATTGAACAGGGCAAAGCCTTTGGCTTTCTAGGCAAGGAGTTATATAATTTCGTCGAAAAAGAACGAAATAGACTTAGAGAGGAGCGCGATGCCGAACGCATTAGGTACAGGCAACATCTGGAATATTTGATGGAACAGGAGCGAGAAAATTCAAGGCTTAGAATTCAGAAGGAAAAAGAGCGCTTGGGACTGTGTGCCACACAGTCGGGTCCCAGCTTAGCCGCTGGAACGCCCAGTAGCGTGACCTACCGTGGCCTGAACAAGCAGTCTTACCAGGATCATGTTCAGCTACTGCGCCAGAAAATGGAAAGTAGACGGCGCATGTTTGAGACCTGGGATGCAAGGCACGAAAAGGGCAAAGATCCCGTAGGTGCCAAACCGCTGAGAGCCGGCCAAAGTAGCAGTACTGATGAGGCGAACATCGGATTCACGAGTGAATCTAAGGAGTTAGCTGCTGAAAGTCCCATTGCGGCCACAAAGGCCACTGAAGGCCACAGTGATGGCGACGAGGCGCTGTGCCTGGAGAGTCTTGTTAATACAGAAATGCCATCTGTAATGGACTTGGCACAGCCACCCTGTTTGTGCGTCGCCATAGCAGCTAAATGTGAAGTTCGCAGTACCTCCGGCCCAGTAGGTGAGGAGCCCTGTACAGAGAGCGGGGCACAGTCGGGTGCTGACGCGCACTGCGAGCTGGGCAATGTTGGGGCAAGTAGTTCTTCCAGGTGCGAGCGGCGCAGCCCCGAGGAAGATGCTTGCATTGCTCAGCCGTCAGTCAAGCTTCCCGCAAGTCAGGGTGTCCACAAGTTAACGAAAAATCCCGACTGTATAGGCATTATAGCCGAAGAGACAAGCGAGACAAGTTCTGCTCTGCAAATGTTGCAAGCGGACTTTTCAAAAGTGAGCACTGGGCAACGTCCAAAAAGAAAAAGACGCCGCACAAACAGAAGGAAAACGAAGGCTGCAAAGCAACCGGGAAAATCGCGAATTGCCAAACGGCAATCAACGCAACGAAAGCTTCGTTTGCGTTTTGTGGCATTCGCCAGTCGAGTGGGTTCCTATGCTTCAAACCACCCGAAGGGTAGAAGGGTGAGACAGGCAATTGTAGCTGCTGCTCCGAGGAGCCAACCCCCACCACTCCATTCTTGTGTTCGAGGAACGGAATGCAAGGGGAAGGAGCGCAGTATGGCTAGAAGACGCGACGTGGTTGCAAGGCCTATTTCCGTAGAACGCGGTGTAGACGATGGCTTGCTGCCACGGGGTAAACTAACGGGAAACAGGCGTCCGTGTAGCGGCCGTACACGCTTTTCTCTGCCCCGTTTGCTTCGAACGGCTCCCACGAGAGCGCGACCACCTCGAGCGCGGATAAAAGTTATGTATATGTACATAGAAACGTAAACGTAACCTTCAAGTCTAATGAGATGTTGTCTGAAATAATGTTCATTTCTGTCATTCGATTTTGCAACACATAAAAGGGTTCAGAGAATGTGGGGGCTGATTACATGAGCCGAGTTGGCGATGAGGAGGCCTGAGTGTACTTAGGTTCAATGAAACGCAGATGATCGCGTCGCGTATAGCGGCATTTGACATTCGCTTTATTTGGTTTCTGTTTTATTCATGCCATAAGGCCGCATTTTTAAGTTTTTTGCATACATTGATACTTCGTACCTTATTAATTTTGTCTGAAACCTTTCTGTATCACTTTGATTTAGAATTGCTCGGTATTTTTGTTTTCTCCTGGCATTGGAAGAATTATGTGTTGTGATTATCTTGTGATCAGTGTCATGATGGCCCGAAGGGGTGCTTCGAATGCAGCTCCCTCGATTCTAGCAGTGTGTGTTATTTCGTATTTCATCAGTGTGTCCGTGTCGTGGTGCGCGGGTTATGACTTTCTTCGTATAGTGACCGTGAAGCGTAGTGTGTCAGATGTTCTCTGCGATGTCGTCCACATCAGTGAAATGGTGCGCGAAAAATAAAACGCATTGGTGGACGACCGGAACACTGGAAGCTCGCGAACATTGTGCGTTTGTGATTTTCTTGAATATTACGCAGTAATATTCTTAAGAAGGGGGCTATGTCACAAACGACTCCAATTTTCGGAGCATCCGCGGGCCCCACCTACCAAGGAAGGGCGTTTTTGTGTTGGGAGACGACATCCGGCGAATATAACGACCCAGCGTGGCGCCGGCTCGTCTTCCCTGCACCGGTACCGGAAGGGGCACCGGCGATCTAAACAGGGAATATTACTCCCAGATGAGACGGGAGCACGTGTACGCCCCTGAGGCGGTTTGAACTGCATCGGAAGAGCAGTTGACGTACAACCAGCAACAAGTGCGGTCGTCGGTGTCGCGAGTCTCGCGTAGGCGGCGAGCACGGAGTGACCCGCGCAACGTATTGAGACGGCTGCAATTCCGGGCACCCTCGTCGTCTACCAAGCCGGCGAGACCTTCAGCGGCACCCGTCAACTCCCCTACGTGCACCAAGGGCTGGTTTGGTCCGTATGGAACTTTTTTATTGTGACTTTTTTGTTAAACCGTAAACTTGTTTTAACCAGCCTTTTTTTTAAATATTTGTAGTGTGCGCTGCGTCGCACGTTTAAATTCTAAAGCGCCACCATGAGTATTCTGTGATTATTGCCTTGTATCTCCTTTGATTCATGTCATTAGTTTGTTAACATTCCGCTTATTTGTCTTTAGCCTGTATCTTTTGTAGTGTTTTTAGCACATTTTGTTATGTAGCTGTTGTTTCTATCGCGCGTATCAGTTCTTCCTTCTTTGTTATTTTTCGTTAACTCCTGCCTTTGCCCTTGTTTCAATTAAATGCTTGTTTATGTGTAATCGAACTCCGTGTCTGCTCTATGAGTGCGTCGGTCAGGCCCACACATCACCACACGTGCAACTCCGCACGGGTCGACCAACCCGCAAATAAATTCGAAATGTGCCCCTTCGAGGCCTTTCAGGCGTCGTAGGCCGAAGCGTAAAGTGGAAGCCTGCGAGTCTGCCGAACGTCGGTGTTGGATCGGCGGGGCCTCACCCGAAGTGTGTGACAGTCAGACAGAAACCACTACCAAAAATTAAGTGGACTTCGAAGGTGCAGTGAACTAATCGATAAACACCGCACGCCCAACTTCGAACTTTCTCCTTCAACATTTTGTGAAGGTTCAATGATCGTGGTAACTTGTTGACTCGAGTAATCAGTGTTAAACATTAAATCCCTACAAATTGTATAGAAGAACAATGCTATTCATTGGGCAGCAGTGAGAGCACCGCAACTGTGCGTCGCAGGTTGTCCGGGGTGGTAGCGTGCAATCGACCTTGAAATAACGGGCCGCAAGCGTGGAATTCGCCCAGCATTCAGCGAAGGTTCTTCAACGCAACGCTGATGCAAAGTGAGTCTTCTTATTTTTGTTTGGACACACCTATGTGGCGGATGAATGTGTCTAAGTGTATTGACAGCAAAGGAAAAAAGTTATCCGAAAGGCGGCATGATGACGGACATGCAGGCTCATTTAGTGTTTTTTCTTATTTTCTTCCATTCCTAGTTTATTCATTTCTTTATGAGTAGCTTGCACAAAATCATATGCAACGTTGATCTGAGCGACGGACAGTGCGGCGTGGCATGTTTGCGGCAGCGAAGAAAACATCGAAAACCTGCTGTCTCAGCATTCTCGTTTTGCCTAGGAGAGACAAGTACTTTCCAATGCATTCCAAACATTGGGTGTTTTTCGGCCAGGTGCAACTATACAACTCCGTCCACAGCTCTAGACTGCCTACAAGCCAGTGAAAGCCCTCTTTTTAGTTTTTTTAGTTTTTTTAGTTGGACGGGCCTGTGTCAACAGCCCTGACTTGTGGTGCAGTTTCGCACGCTGAAGTGATTTCACTGTCCACGTCTCTAATATTGCTCTTCTTCACTGCCCTTCTCTCTCTATTTTATCTTTCTATCGCCTTCCCGAATCCCCTCGTGAGGGGCACACAACCGGAAAGCTTTCTGGTTAAACTTCCTACATTCCCTCTTTCTAATTACTTCCTTCCTTCGCGAGCTTTACATTCTTTCTTAAGATGAACAGTTTTTTTTTTATAGACCAAAACTTAAGTGTAAAATTAAATATTCCTCCACATTATTCTTTTTGTCTCGATCTGCATATCTGCTTGAATAAGATATTCGAATAACCCGAGATAATAATATTATAGAACAAGATATTTTCACGTGGTTTTGACGGTGCAGAAGACTCCAGCAGAACTCTGACATACGTAATTGCTTATTTACTGAACGTTTGGCCAGGAAACAGTGAGCTATGCACACTTTACGTACTACACTGATATCGGCGAACAGAACGTCGATAAAACTGACAGGATGTGAAGCGCGTCAGCGTTATAGCTAGCGGCCTCGGCAAATTCTAGAACAAACTCTAATGTTCGTATTGTGTGCGTAATCTTATTGAAAGGTTTAAGACTATATAGATAGTTTCCAGTCATTCAGAGCGGTTTGCGAAAGGGAGCACTTGACGTGCAATCGGGCCGTAACTTAAAACACTAGCAATTGTTCCATCTATACGAATACTATAGGAGCGAAGCTCCTTTCAAATGGCACGCACACGATTACGTGCCCGATCTCGCTGCTGGCTTTCATGAAGATGGTAGGGTGGGGAGAGCGTCTGCGGTGGGAACGACTGAGCGAGTGAGTGTGCGGCATGCGTAGCGCAACGCGAGCCGGCCCAGGCAACGGACCAATACTGGACGGCTTGTAACCCCGAAAATGCCACGTGGTTGAAGGCGACAGTGTGAAGCGACGGTTTCGCGCGTATTCCAGTTTGAGGAGAGAGGATAGATAAGAAGAAAGAGGTAAAGGGATACATGTGGGGGAGGGATGCGAGTGGTGATGCGGCGGAGAGCTTTGGCGGTGGCGGGGCGCGGGCTTAAGGAGTTTTGCTTCTAAGAATGAAACAATAGGAGTACGTGTGGCAATATAATAAATTGTAGATCATTGCGAAATGCCTTCGTCCTGCAGCGGACATTAAACAGGTTGATAAAAATTATCTATCTATCTATCTATCTATCTATCTATCTATCTATCTATCTATCTATCTATCTATCTATCTATCTATCTATCTATCTATCTATCTATCTATCTATCTATCTATCTATCTATCTATCTATCTATCTATCTATCTATCTATCTACCTATCTGGGATGTGAGACTAACAATCGGAGTTTTTACCGCTCAAAGCCACATTGCGATAATGAGAAACACCCTAGTAGAGAGCTCCGAAAATTTTGACTATCAGGTGGTAAGTGACGTGCACTGACACTCCACAGTGCACGGGCTTCTAGAATTTCGCCTCGACAGAAATGAGACCGTCGCGGCAAACGAACGGAGTGATGTGAGACTATCCCGGTCCCTGGAATAAGTACAATAGGCGTCACGTAGGTCATACTCACAGAATCCGGCTTTCCTGTCTGACATGTGCGTAGTCGTGTTAGTGCAAAACATTTCGCAGTAGACTCATTTTGAGAGATACCCAGTGCATAGTATCTGCCTCTCTGGTTTTATTTTGTTTATTTTTTATTTCCTTTGTGAAGCATGATTGTGCACAAACTGCATGCCTACAGCTCAGGTTCCTCGACTCCTTCGTCATTCCTCAGTTTTTTTTGTGTTTTTTTTTTCAGACAAGTTCGAAACGAGAACAATGTTTTGACCAAGAAAAAGAAAACCCTAAATGTAGAAAATCAGGAAATGTAAAATGTAATGTGGCAACGAGAAAGTGTATTGCAGACGAGGCCTCGTAAGAGCTACAAACTAAAAAGGAGAAGCGTTTTCAAGAGCGGTGACTTGTAAGCAGTTACGAAGGAAATATCTCCCGCAGCCAAAACTCGGAGGGGTTCCCGACACACGAGCAATGGCCGGAACATTGGCGCCGCTGCACCGAGAGGACGCCGCAACGCCAGAAGGGACAGAGACCGATGTCATGACCCGAATTTTGATTCGTGGCACACGAGGAGAGCACATCGCTTTCCCGCCTCGCACGCCCAAGGCGCCTACGTGCCTTCGCAGCTCACACCGAAGCCGCAGCCAGAGGCTTGGCTCCGACTGGCTGTAGCCGTCTTGTGGGACCCGAAAAAGAAGCCGCCGTTTCCAGACTTGCTTTAGCACGACTGCGTAGTGGAAGGCATGAGAGAGAGAGTGACACAAGTCCCATCGAAAACTACTTTCTCCCTTTTGTTTCCTCTTTGTTTTACGCGATCTCCGCTTTCTTGGGCAACTCGCGTGCCCAGCGTACCGAACAAGTGGGTCCATTGATCTCCCGGGACCGCAGGGGTACTGTCCGTTTCCACGCATCCCAATTGATTGTTGAGTCATTGCGTGCGAGGAAACGTTTGCCGAGACTCAGACCGCGCATCGGGTGCGGGTGTGTGTCTGTGTGTGTGTGCACACGTCTATAGCCACGAGGTCCCTCGATCGGTCGAGCCTGCGGAACACGAGACACGCAACTTGCTTCGCGGCTAAGGATGTGCGCAGTACCGCGAGCCTCTAGCGCGGCTTGCGATCAAACTGTCGCAACGCAAACACCAAGCGGCGTTAAGCCTATCGTTCAAGCATAGCCTCCGTCGGATGACCGAGAGAAGTTGTCGTGAAGTATTTCGGAGGCGTCACTCTGCACGGGTCAATGTGTTACTTTATTCTAGCGAAGAAAACGGCAGTATATACACGAAAAAAAACTATATAAAAGGGGAAAAAAAGAAGCTAGGTGAACTGAACAGGCAGAGCCGAGAAGCGAACCTCTCAGAAAGAACTCGGAAAAGAGACATGCGTCAGGAGGGTACGGGAGCTGTAGGAGATGTCGAGGAAGTGGCTGGAAAGAGTCGTGTTGGGCGCGGGTGGAGAAAAACGCTCATTACGTTACAAAGTCCTCAGGGCCAAAAAAAAAGGGGCCCCAGCTCGAGCCTTGAGGGAAGAAAAACGGCGGGGAGAGGAGGAAAACGCCGCTACTGGCGGAGCGGTATATATCTGCCAGCGATGCAAATAAGCTCACGGAAAATAGCTCGTCGAAACGCTTTTCTCGGGGCCGACCGTCGTGGCAGAGCGGGCGCCTGGAACGAGATTATGCTAACGAGGTTGGTTGCGCAGGAGCGACGCCTGGCGGCGTCTTCGAGGAATACGTGTATGCGCACGAACGAGAATGTATACGCGCTGTAGTACAGTGTGGAGGCTCCTTTTTACATGTTCACCAACCATCGTTCAAAAAGAAAAAAAAGTTGATGGTGTATGAGCCCAGCATGGAGGGCCAGTACGAATGGACGGATTCATTCACGAATGAAGTAGAAAAAAAAAACGTCCACCAAACACATGCGAATTAACTTCCATTTCCACTCCTTGCAAATAGCAGGCGCTCGACTAATTCGTAGGTGAGATGAAAAGCAGATCGAATTACGGGCTTACCTTTTCACCTCGTAGAGGATAACATATTAGTGGGACAGAAATTAAAAACAAAACATTTTCTAATGAATACATGATGTATGCAAGGCATTTAGGCGTGTGCTTTCTTTTTTTTTCTTGGGAGCGACAATGATGCTTTAACGAGAGCCTAAAGTGTTACTGTATTGCTTTCGGCGGGTAATGGCTGATGTTCGAATCAGATCTGGGGAAAAGGAAGTAGAATTAAATAAAAGAAGGGAAAATAATAAAATGAGAAAACAGCAACGTAACATAAACTTCAGAAGAATTATTAATGAAAAAGTACAAGAAAACACATTCTAAAAAAAGCAGCAAAACTAGTAAGCCGAGTAAGACATGCATGTTGCAATCTGTGGCACTAAAGATAGCGAGTTCCAAATGCGTTGCACGCTTTACAAATGAGTGCACGTATAATATTCATTTCAGTAGCACAAGAAAATTACAGACGCAGTCGTTAGAGAGAAGACATTCACAGGACGGACTCTGGGCATGAACTGAACTTTCTGCAAGGAAATTGCAAAACCCTAGAACCCATTGGGCAGGCGCGCACGCGAGAGAATACACCACCTTTTTTTTTTTCTTTTGCATTCTCCCACGTCACGATTTTGCACTGCAAGATATCCCATTCAAACAGTCAATCTTTGTCTGCAATAGAGCAACCGAAGGTACACTGACGTACGACCCCCACTGTTGCACGTGCGCGCCGCGTATCGGCGGGTTCTATAGGTTTGTCTTATCTTGTGCGTGCGTCTGTAATTTTTTTCGCACAAATGACATGAATGCTAGCAATCACAATCAACTAGCTCGCATTACTGTTGTGACTGCATGTATATATTTGTTCACAGTAGAACCTCTGCAACTTCGGACTCCTATCAGAAAGTCTCAAATTTGGCATCGTTCGTGTAGTTGAAAAACGTATGTATTCAAAGCTTGGTTCGTTTATTTCGCCACTTTTTGCTTTTAGACAGTGACTCCATACGATATCTGTTTTCAGGACCTCCTCCTGAACATTTCATTTTATAACAAGCCTAATATGAAAATCAAATCCAATTTTGGAAACACCATTCTGCCTACATCATTGTAGTCAAGTTGTGGCCGCTTATGACGCACGAAGCATTTTCGTCAACGCTTTTAGTTACCAGTTTCATATTCTTGCTGATAATAGTTTCAACCGGAAAAGGCGTTTCCCACTCGCTTTCAACTGTCGAGGTTTTCCAAATAAAGAAGTCAGGTGCGTTGAGTTTTTCTTGCCGGAAAACAAAAATACAGAGAGACCATACACGTGTGCGGCAACGTTGCATTGTTGCGAAAGATTTATCGGTTGCTCACGGACTCATGCGACCGTTTCAATGCAGGAACGATACCGTTGTTCAGCTGACAAAAAGAAAAGAAGGGTGGGGGGGGGGGGGGTCCTAATGTGATTCCGATTCACGCGTGGCCTGTCACAAAGTCCTTGACAAGCAAGCCAGCAAACAGATCGTGTCAGAAAGTCGATATCGCGTCTTGCGAAATGTGTCTTGCGAAATAACTTCTACGTCGCAGCATTTTTCGGCGCGAGAAGCATTGAGAAGTGCGAAAAAATACTATTTCTCTTTGCTGACTAGTTCTTGAGGTCTGAAGTTCCGAATTACACACGTCGTGTTTAGGTTTGCGGGAACGTAGAACGCCGAATTAGTTTTAACCAGTTGGTATTTTTTTAACATGCTAACGATAAGCACAGGCACATGTTTTTATTTCGGAACACGAAGTCGGAGGTTGATTGATAGATATGTGGTGTTTAACATCCCAAAACCACCATGTGATTATGAGAGACGTTGTAGTGGAGGGCTCCGGGAATTTCGACCACTTGGGGTTCTTTAACATGCCCCCGAATCTGAGCACACGGGCCGACAACATTTCCGCCTCCATCGGAAATGCAGCCGCCGCAGCCGGGATTTGATCCCGCAACCTGCGGGTCAGCAGCCGAGTACCTTAGCCACTAGACCACCGCGGCGGGGCCGATGTCAGAGGTTCGATACGACGGCTGTGTAATCAGACTTACGTCATTTTGCTTGGTAGTAGCATGCCATAGCCACTGCCCCATCGAGGCACGTGGGTTAAGTTTAAAGTAAATGAAGCAACACAAAGCAAGGAGACAAGAACGCCAGACAAATCAGATATAAATAACTAATGACTCCTACAGACGATGAAGCCAAGGAAGGCATGTAGGTTTCAACAGTATAGTGTGTATACAACACGGAAAAACGAGCCCCTCAGAATTTGCTCCTCGTTTCGTACTTGCTGGAAGTAAACGTCACGTATTTATGGCTTCAATGTACATATAACGAAACGGGTTCGCTTCCCGCCAGCGACAAGTTGCCGATGCTTCAACTTTCGTTCATATTTCCCTCGTTATTTACCCGTTTCTATATAACCAAAAATGTTAATACGACTGTTTGCTTAACATGGCTTCAACTTTTTCACCGCTCTCATCGGCAGATATAGAAACTCGTAAGCTTCCGCTAAAGTGCTTTGTGCACATTTGCCTCGTCATTCTCTCTCTCTCTCTCTTCTACTTATCCTGATCTTCTTGAGTAGCGTCGTGTACGAAGGGACTCAAACTGCCCGGGGTAAAAGGATCTGCGCCAGGGTTTCTGGGTTCTTGGGGCTCTTCATGGTTGGGCAGAGGAAAGAGAGAAAGTTTTTGTGGAATAAATCAGAGCTCGGGAGAGAAAAAGAGGAACGGGGCAGCATACTTCCCGTGAAGACAAGAAAAAAAACAAGCGCAAAGTGGACGGTGACGCGGGTAGATTAAGGAAAGAATCGTTTTTCCTTTCTCCGCTTTGCAGATTACGGGAAAAAGCGACTCGGTTCTTAAGCGTGCCACTCAAGAGCTTCATGAAGAAGGCACGCAGCATAGCTTCCCCCCTTGCTTAGCGGGCGTGTTTCCGTCACTTTCTCGTTCTTTATCAAAAGCTCTTACTATCCATCTCGCTTATCTCCCGGCGTCCACATTCCTTGCTTCGGGAGAAGAACCGGAGCGATAAAGTATGGATGGTGCGTCATTCGCCGTGTCGAAGCAAAGGTGGCGCCGTAGATGAGTGGCCATGTTGAGGGTCCTTCCTGTTGTTTTTGTTATTTTCATTTCTTTTTCTAAACTTACACAAACAATCTAAGAAGTAATCTACGCCTTCTGTACGGTAGGAAAAAAGAAAGAAAAATAAACGCGCGAGGGCAGCAGGAAGAATGAACGACTCGGGTGACGCGAAACGTTTAACGCCCAACCGTGCGCTTGCCTAATGGAAAGGAAACTCGAGGAGACAAACACACAAACAGGGAAACCAGTGCAGGTGCAAGAAGGGAGCCCCCCACACACTCGAAGAACATTCCAGCTCTGCGGGCAGGCCGTTCTCTTTGCGTTGCTGAACAGGCACGGCTTGGCCTTAACGGTTCAACAGATTGGGCCAGAACTTCGAGCGTTGCTTTCACATCTAGTTCTAGCCGCCTACTTCGTATTTGTCCTTGCGTTTCTTCGTACTCTTGAATTTTTTTCCCAAAAGTTTTACTTGAATTGAAATGGTGTAAAAGGCGCCCGTTTCATCCGTAAAGAGGTTTTTTGAAAACCTGCCAGCCTCATTTTTTTTAGCTATTTATTCTTCAGCCGTTATGCTCCATTTTAGGGGGGTTAAAGTTCACAGGTGCCTGTAACACTTCAGCTGAATTGAATTCGGTTCAATGCGGTAAAGGCAGCGAGCGCAATGCCTAGCTCTATTTCTCGCCCAGCAAGGCATTCAACAAAAAAAAAACTGAAGAAAAGAAATATACTAAATAATTTGGGAGCACTGGACTCACGTATACAATTGCTTGACAAGTGTAATCGCACATCGTTGCGCCATGTCGCAAATCATATTTCTCGAGCAGAAACCTCTATCAGGTTTCAAGGCGTGTTTGCCACGCTGGCGTTTGTGAATCGTGAGCAGCATGCGCAAGCTATATGACACAGAAACAGACGTACACACACGTACGCAATGCATCTGCTGCTGTCCTGAACGAGGCGTTTTGTAGCGATACCGGGCCATTGCCTTATATAGGTTGCGTTTGGAACAGCGGTCGCACAGTGCTCGAACCACTGCGTTAAACCCCACATATCAATCAAATCTTGAACCACTGACCACAGCTGCTGCCGCAAGCTTATAATAATCAAGGTGGACGATTGGGCGAGTTGGTGATTCATGATCTACGTATGTAACTGCGCGGTAGTAAACACGGACGACAAGAAGATACAAGGACAAGCGCAGTATCCTTGTATCTTCTTGTCGTCCGTGTTTACTACCGCGCAGTTACATACGTACTTATAATAATATTTCGTCGAGGAACACCTTTTTCAAGAAATGACACACGTGGAAGAGTGCCGATAGTTATAGTGCGATAACAGAACGACGACAGAGAGACAAGAAGGACACAAAGACACCGTGCCCTTCTTGTCTCTTTGTCGTCGTTCTGTTCTCGCGCTATAACCATCGTCATGCCCAAGTTTTTGCACTTCTATGGAAGAGTGCACTTTGCAACATTCCCTAACCTCGTCGCGTCTTGTCCATGAAGGTAAACTAGTATACACGTGGCAAACAAAGAGTCAGTTTGTGCATGGAATACCCGGCAAAAAGAAGACGAAAAAAAGAAAGAAAAGAACGCTGACCACACGTTCGAAGGCCACATAACCTTGAACGGAAAGCCTCCCTGAATGTAAAAAAGGCGTCTGAAAGTCGCAATGGTTCAAAACACTTAGCAGATAGTAGTTACGCTTCGTTCCACACGTTATCTATAATACGTAAATACTGTAAGATGCGCGCGGTATAGGACTGACCACAAAGTGAAGAACCGGTCGCCGTGCCCCGGGAGCAGGGAAAAAAAGGAGGATCGTGTTTGAGTGGGCAAGGCCTGCAACCTCCTCGCCGTCACGTGACACGCGCTGTATATAAAGTGAAGGAGAGCGACAGAACAGATTTTCTCCGCCATTATTGTTCCGCAAAGATCTCAGGTGAGTAGCTGGTCTCTATTCCAACAATTCGTTCATCCAGTTCCCTGGCGTGGTTGTTATGTAATGTGAACATAGGGGAGCATGTTTCTTGCTGTACACCTCAATAAGTTGAGTTGAGCTTGAAGACGAACCAATTAAGGCAGTGGCTGGTAAACCTATAAAGACAGAGAGAAATATAAGCGTGGAAAAACGGGGAGGTTCACTTGAACGCGCACCCGATTCGCTACCCCGCGGAAGGGACAAAACGAGAGATATTGACAGACCATTTCCTGTTGTCTTTTTCCTGCTGAAGAATAGCATTCTGGAACAGTTATTATAACTGTATGAATGTTAGACGCGTCACATATATGCGACAATTTCGAATAGGCTCCGAAGCCTTACAAGTTGAGTTGGTATTCAGTACGTAATCGTACTTAATACCGTGGTCTTTATCTTGAGCGCACATATACCTTCCGCGAAGAAATTTTTTTCATCTAAACAACATGAAAGCAGTTATCATCCCGAAATTAGAATCAATAAAATTGTGCCTGACACTCTGTGTGGACTGGCTTTAAAGGTAACCACAATGGGCAATGTCTTTGGACCTAGGTCTTCGAATTAAAAGAGTGTGGGCGGGACAGGCGCTGATACAAGTTCATGTTCGTATGACACGGCAGAGCTCTTATGGTCCAAGTTTGCCATGTATCGTTGAAGGAAAATTATCATCGTCACGAACTGACATGCGCAAACTGACTCCACAAATGGTTAACGAGAGAAGCTGAAAATTGCGGCCCATAATCGGTGTTTGCCGCCTGTGTGTTCTTTCAACTTTTGAAGCACTAGTGAAAGCACTTAAAGAAAGAAGTGTGCTTATAAGGGCTCGTTTTTTCTTTTCCCCGTTGTTAGACACAATATTAAAAAGGTCTAACAGACACTGTTCCACACTCACCGCCATGACTACTGGTGGCGCTGACTAACACTCCCACGTTTAATGCACATATGTACTCCATAATGTCCGGTGTGGAAGGGGCAACAGTCGCCATGGTACTCAGTTGGCAGAGCATCGGACGCGTTACTCGAAAATCGCATGTTCGCTCCCTCCCCACGGCTGGTAATCTTTTCGTCCACTTTTCTTTTCTTCACACTTACATTACAATCACTTTTTTATAACGTCCCCTACACTTTCTTCGGCATGATTGCCTGTTAGATTTCATTAGTGAGAGTAGCAGCAGAATATGCCCGATTTCTGTGACCCTTAAACGCGCTATAGGCGAGAGCGAGCATGTGTAGTACAGTAAAGTATCATGCTGGGAAGATAAGAGCCTGTTCAAGCGAAGACCAGCTCTGCTGTCACCCATCTTTGTGCGACTTAGCGCCAGCTGCGCTAATTTTGCAAGCCGGCTGCACCACTTGAATGCGATCTTTATCCGAGAATTGTTGCTGCACTCAGTCCAACAACAAGAATTAAGACTGCACCATACAGAATCATCTCAGTTTTTATTGCTCTCAATGATGTTAAGTGCAAGTTGACGTACGCATGTACAATGTTTCTGTTTTTTTTTTTTGAGGGGTGGGGGAGGTACTGGGACATGATTATGACATTAGCTATACATCAGAAGTCTTTTTCTTTCTTTTTCTCCGTGGATGCGGGTTCCACTACTCGCCTCGTAAGTCTCAACTGAATTGGGCGCAATAAATAAAAAAGAAAAAAAGATTCCTTAGATTTATTTCGTCAACATCATCTGGAGTCAGCGTGGCTTATATCGTGGTTCTGAAGACATAAAAGCACATAATTTTAAATGCCCAGTGTATCACACATAGACCGTTTTTATGCCTTTGAAGTTGACCTTGTATATTTGAGAAACGTAAGCATAGCCTGCAAACCAAGCACCACTTGAAACGCGAGCTCGTTAAATAGCGGATTTCACGGAAACTGGAGTGTAGTCGTTGGTGTCGACGTCGTTGATTGTGAGCGAAAAATCATCGTCCTGTCCGTGACTGCAAAATCGAAAAAGATGCAAATCAAATAAATGATAAAGGCAGCTAAAGTGGTTGCTCGGGTACGTTGGTACGGTATTATTGTTGGAGGAAAACAGCGCGAAAGACGAAAAACCAGGCCAAGAAAGACGCGTACTGCACGTGTCTGGTATTTCTCTTTCGCGCTGTTTCCCTCCAATACAATACAAATATTCTGCTCGAGTGAGAATCTAACACGGGCTGTCTATAGGTGCCAAGCAGGGGTTCTACCATAAAGACACGCTGTTACTTGAAACTGCCCTAGGAGAAAAAAAAACACTATATGAATGTCATGTGGTGGAAAGAGCCTCCTTGATTCACTTCATATTGCGCAGAAGAGGCCAATCACGCGACGCGTCCAGTCGTGTGGATTGCACATCGAATTGGTGTTTTAAAGGCCCAGCGACAAGGCTCTCAGACATATTTATTCGTATAATCAATTGCAAAGCCAGCAACAGAGTGAGCCTTTCGCCGATTCGCAAAAGGAAGCATTGTGGCGTGGTAAGCACTTCACAACTGTACTTGCCGTAGGCGTTCTAGGTTATTTTGAAATGGTCAGTGTTACGCGCACTGTTCCTTTGTGTTATGAATGACTCATGCACCAAGAACAGAAGCAGACTAGCGAATGCACAATCATGTTCTACTCTCGAAGACGAAGCTCAAGTGTCGTCCAATTTTTGTATAAACTCGAAATATCTTTCATTTAGAGATGACTTATATAATCAATGACTGTTTCATTACTTAGTGCAATGGTGAAGTTATCGCTGAGATAACGTATTGTTTTTTATATTTTTAAATATACATTGCACGTCCAGAACAAGATATCTGGTTTGTCTTCGATGCGGAAGTATTTTCAGTCAGTTAGGAGTTAATTAATTTTTAAAATGTTTATCTCTGTCATTTATGTGCTTCACAGAATGGGCCCACGGGCCCTTGTCCTCGTACTCCTTGTTGGTTGGTGCGGCCAAGAGCTGGCAACAGCCACGCCAGTCTACGCCGACCAGCACGACGCTGCGCCGCCGAGCCATCCAGATCCTCCTCAACAGTCTGCTCCTGACCACCAGAACGCGAATTCTCCTGGCGCGGTCACAAAAGACAGCACACTCGCACCTCACGCTTCCACGCAAACTGCTTCGCCTTCGACCGCCCTCCACGTCCAGTCACACGTGGTCAACGGAGTTCATCATGTGAGTCCCCTCACTGGCATCTTACGTGCGTTTGGCGTTTCTTTGGCTACCATCGGCTGTTTCAACAGCCTGTTTAACCACGAGTCACGTAAACGCGTTACATGTCAACAAAAATTACAGTGTTCTGATGTTTGCGTTTGAACTCTGGGTATGGTTCAGTATAAGGCTTAGTGTTTTAGCCGCGTCAAAGACATAAGGCTCTTCATTAGGGATAGCCAAGCTTCAGCACAGCATTCCTCCACCATCCTCTCTCGTTAATCCTGTTTGAGTGAAACAGGTTTCACAATGAATGTAAAAATTTATACAAATTGACGGCGAGCTTGTTCATACGTTTATTGTCTTCACCAAGCCTATGAATGTATCATAGTTATCTTTTATTATTTTTTGCACTTCATGTCAAAGTGTATAACAAACGAACATGCCCACATTGCCAAGTTTGTCGCTTATCTACTCTTTAAACTTTTTTTTTGAAGAGCGTGACTAACAGAGTCACGCATATATAATAACACATAGGCATCTTATTGTATTTCAGCCATTGATCGGCTTGCTTAAATCTGAGCGGGACTTTGCTTCAATGTCTTGCACACACACAGTTCATTTGTACTGTAACAGTAGGATTGGATCGTGGTGGCCCTCATAACAATACCCGAGTATTAACGTTCCAAATAGGATTATGAGGGACGTAGTTTCGACCACGCGGTGTTTTTTTAACGTGCACCTACATCTAAGTACACGGGCTTCAAACATTCTTGCCTCAAAAAAAAAAAAATTCGATCCCGCAACTTTCGGGTTGGTAGTCTAGCACCATGCCACTTGATCACCATGGCGGGGCTTCCAGGAGGCGCTGAAGGCTTTTAAAACGTGCACGATGTACATTTCTTGTGTTAATCAAGTTCCTTGTGTACGTTCTTCATGAGCAACTAAGTTTAATTTTGTTTTTCGTGTGCACATGATTGATTTGCTTCTTTTTCTAAACTCGCCAGGGTTCTTCAAACACCAGGGTTTTTCAAGGTATCGAGAGATTTAGGTACACGTTGATACAGAACAGCCGGTTGCTCGTTGTTGGTTAATTGGCGCCATCTTGTTCGCCGAGTTCGGTGCACCGCATGTAATTTAATAAATAACTTACTCGTAACATTTTTGAAGGACACCTTCCTCAAATTGAGCTCTTTTTTTTTGTTTCAAAACCAGCGTGTAGTGACTACCTTCACGCCGACGACGCCAACGCCGCCAGCTGCCGGTGTTCTACCAGCAACAAAGGCATCAGCCTCGCCTAAATCTGAATCAGCCGGTGAAGGTGCGGCACCTGAAGGACGCAGACGTCGTCCAGGTTACAACAGGCCTTACTACCCGCAACGGCCGTACCGCCCTTACAACAGGCCTGGCTACCAGAGACCCGGATACCAAAGACCCGGGTACCAGAGACCTGGCTATCCTTCTCGCTACCCGTACCGGCCGTACCTGCGCGAATACCTGGTCGACCCAGACTTCGAGTCGTACGACGACCCTGCCTACCAGAGATCTTCGAGCCTTGGCTACGTGCTCGACGCATTCGTGCGCGTCATCACCCGAATAGCTTCTGTGGGCAAGAGCAACAAGGCATCGAAAAAAGGTCCAGTCACGAGTGCCAGTCCCATAACAGTAAAAGTTGCCATGGCTGTGCTTAGCTGGAGGAAAGTATCTAAAGCTATTAACCTGTTATCAAGATGGCTGAACTGGTAACGTGTTGACTGTGCACGGCATAGTCAGCCCCTTAATCCAAAGTAAGGAGTATCAACTTATCTGTGGGCTGCTATGAAGTCATTGAAATCGTTACTTGTAATCTTATCTGCTACATTGTTGAGGGACGAAACGCGATGGATCCTGTAATATACTGCACTAAGTGAGCGTTTATCACCTCGTTTGGAACAATGCACTTAGAACTGCAGTTTTTGGCCCGTACGTCAACACAGCACTTGTGCAGCTCATAGGCTTAGTGTGTTGGTGTTTTGTGAAGATCTCTTCTGCACGTGATTGCTAGCCACACCGCTGCGGGTCGTTATGTCTCGCAAGGGGTCACATTGTGTAACCTAATGCATTAACAAGTATGCTGCGGGCTTTCACTCTCAAGTGTTTAGGAGCGTGTGACAGAATGGCTATGTATAGCTTACCAAGTAGTTTCTTCTTGAGTTCAACGGGGCAGAAAATACTCGAGAAATCCAGCTATGCTACGTGTTCACAGTTGTTTGGAACATTGTTCCCGTAGGTAGTCCGACCACGAACGGCACAACGAGCACGGGACCCGGCACCGATGTCACTTCCACCGGGCCAACATCGGTCGACAACAACGAAGAGAGCAACCTGACCTCGACGCCCCCGCAGTCACCTCCAGGTGAGAGTGTCTTCTACAGCATCGATGATATAACTGGACCATTCAAGTTCCTGGTAGCTCTCGCCGAGGTACCCACGGGAATGCACGTGCCGGTTGATCCACACGTCGGCAGGAGGCAGCCATGGTGAGTTTTACACGACCTACCTTGGCTCTTTAATCGTGATCGATATCTCCTGTTTCGTTTGATCCACTATGCGTCTAATGTTTATGAACGTAAGCTACGCACTTTGTTTGATACATGGCTGCAATTAGGACTATACGCGCACCAGCAGCGACAATCGATTAATATGTGGGGTTTAACGTCCCAAAACCACCATAGGATTATGAGAGACGCCGTAGTGGAGGGCTCCGGAAATTTTGACCACCTGGGGTTCTTTAACGTGCACCCAAATCTGAGCACACGGGCCTACAACATTTCCGCCTCCATCGAGCAGCGACAATCGAGCAAAGCTAGATATAACAGTGATGGCCTCCGTGATTAGCTCGGTCTACGTACTGCGCGTTGCCGGAGCCAATCTCAGATGTCACGCGTAAGTCATAGCTCCTGCCCTGTGCTTGAAGCAGAAGTACGGGGACTTGATGCTACCCGTATAAATCGAGACTGCACTAGGTAGTAAACAGATGACGCTATGATATGAAAGAACATACAGTGCAGCAGCACATGCATCCTAACAGTTACCTTCCGCATTATCTGATTCAGGGTTAACACTTTGCTACCAACATTACGTTGAAACAAACAAGGCGCAGTTGTAGGCTACCGAGCCCCAGCTTGTCTTGAAATAAAGTTATCTCTTTTTTGATTGATTGATATGTGGGGTTTAACGTCCCAAAACCACTATCTGATTATGAGAGACGCTGTAGTGGAGGGCTCCGGAAATTTAGACCACCTGGGGTTCTTTAACGTGCACCCAAATCTGAGCACACGGGCCTACAACATTTCCGCCTCCATCGGTATCTCTTTTTTTTTTTGCAATGTCTTTTTTGTCTGTGTTTGCTACTTGTCCTACCGGAGTGCTATACCTTGCGGTAAAATGAAGCTTATGTTGTATTAGTTGGTTGTGTTAATAAATACAAAACATCAGCGACATGTCGGACAACCTGGTTGAAATATTTGGAAGTACACAGCAGTATCTTTCCCTCTACCGATACATTTCACATTCCCTGAAACTCCTGTAGTCTTGTTTACAGCCCCCCCCCCCCCTAAAAAAAATGCATGAACAGATATGTATCCGATCATAACGGCTACGTGCGCACAGTTCACGAGGAACGTGTCGTACTTCTAACATGGCTGTTGCAAAGAACGCCGAAAATTACGTTTTCGCAACCTTCAATGTGCGTGACCAATATCAATCTATCCATTTTTTTTTCAATTAGCAACATCGGTCTTTCATTACTGTTAGCCCGAAAAGCGCAACGTTCTAGACAGATATACAACTATTTTCCTTTACTTCGTTTTCCACTACGCGCACAGCGCGCATCACGTGGCCCAAGGTCACGTGATAACGATAGTTGCCGAGCTCTGTTCACAATTTCAGAAACATAATGAGTCTACGCTTATCCCAGCAATGAAGATAATTAAGTGAACATGATGGCGCTGCGAAAAGAAAGTTCGGCACCGTCGTTACAATCCCATATCGGGCGGTCCGTATATAGACACGCGCACCCTTGAGGTCGCCGCGTGTGCCGCTGTTGTCGTACGCTTGCCACGTTGTCGTTACGGGGAAGACAGCTCGAAATCGTCGTCCCGCGCATGCAGGAGGCGCAAACAAGGGCCACAAAGAGCGCGGCAAGTAATCGCGGACAAAGGGCGAACGAGGACGAGGGGGCGGGCCCGAGAAAACAGCGGAAATGAATCCACTCACGCGACCGGAGGGGACCGACGTGTAACAGCGCCGGAACACGCGCTCAACTTGGCTCAATCCGGACGCGAGCTAAAACCGTGCAGTGCCGGGAACAAGCCGCAGCCGTCGTCAACCCTATCGTGACCCGAACCATCAAAGCCCGTCGCGCCTCTCAACGACCCGTATCAGCGATTGTGTGTCGTTGATTATATTAGACATTTTGCTCAGCAATAACGACAGTTGTATAGGAACGCGAATGAGTAGACGACTGCCAATCGCCAAACGATGTAGACCTAATCACATGACGCATACACGACATCGGCTGGCATCGGTTCCGCAGTGCCGCATGCTTTTATTCGTGCCGAATTTGAGAAAAATTGTGTGTGTTTGTGTGTGTGAGAGAGAGAGAAAGGAGGGAGGGAGGCGACAGTCACTCGAATCCAAGCGTGCTGCTCCCGGACTCGCAGGGACAGCGGCATTAATTCCTCTCAAGTGGATGGCACGCCCAATTGAATGTGGCGCCGAGGGGCTGGCTACGGGCGGAAGGGGCACAGCCCGAAAAAGACGTACGCCCCCTCTTGACATGGAACTAAGATGAAAGAAGAGACAGAGCACGAGCAAGCGGGACAGAAACCAGGCATTTCAGCTTGGATACACGCTGTCGCCAAAGGCAAAACAGAAATGACGATAACGGGGTAAAAATAAAAACGGTAGACTTTCAGAGAAACAGGGACAGTACAACTTACATAAAAAAGAGACGCCGGTTTACTAGCCATTCGTGAGTCTTCTCTGGTTATGTTTTTAGCCGTTCTGTCACATGGTTTTGAAAGCGAAGCAGTGAGTCGAAGAAAAAAAAAAACAAGTTGTAAGAGAGTCAGGAAAGGAGGAATGGGAGGCCGGCGCGTGCACGGCGTGTTTGCTTAGCCGAAAGATATATATCGGCCGCGCACCCGTCTCCGCTCCAGACAGATCCCGGGGATATTAGATTTTGAGTCTTCGACGGCCAGAGCGACGTGGAGCGACCGAGGAGACACGGCGGGGCAGCCTCGAGACGTCGCAATCAAACTCACGATTCGCGCACGGCACGTTTCGTCCGGTCACCTCCGCCGCTGCTTCCAAAACGCCGAGCTACGAGTGATTGATTGATTGATTGATTGATTGATTGATTGATTGATTGATTGATTGATTGATTGATTGATTGATTGATTGATTGATCAATTGATATGTGGGGTTTAACGTCCCAAAACCACCATTTGATTATGAGAGACGCCGTAGTGGAGGGCTCCGGAAATTTTCCACCACCTGGGGTTCTTTAAAGTGCACCCAAATCTGAGCACACGGCCTACAACATTTCCGCCTCCATCGGAAATGCAGCCGGGATTCGATCCCGCGACCTGCGGGTCAGCAGCCGAGTACCTTGGCCACTAGACCACCGCGGTGGGGCGAGCTACGAGCGAAAGAGCGCCTTCAGAACCAACGGTAGATGGAGGAGGACGACTAGACGAGATCGCTAGTAGCATGCACTTCGGTATACAATTAGCGTGTGTGTGGACAACGTGAGGTTCTTCACGTTTTCCAACTTGCGGATCGTGTCGTGGGCGCTCCCAACAGACATGGACGTACTCAACACATTTTGAACAATCCAGTTTACAAAGATCACAATACAAAATTTTAATGAAGATCCCGCCTGCACAGTGTACGTACAACGCTGGACTGCATATAACTATAGCACGGCTACCGGACCAACCGAAGTAGACGCAACATCGAACTGAACTTTGGCTTTAACGAAAAAAAAATTCGTCAACGTGGATGCTTCTGTACCTAAAGGACAGCGCGACGCTTGGCTACAGAATCGGAATAGCAGAAACACGACCTCTTTGCTGCGCGAGTGCTCAACTTTATGCCAGTTCAGAACATGGTTGCTCGGAATATTTCACTTCTCTTTCTGTATCTTTCTCCCTTTCTCTGTTTTGGTCTTAAATGCGGCGGATGCTGTGACGTTCGAGACATATTACGCAAGCCCATACGTAGCTCTTGCCTCATCTCGAGCAGTAGCGATGCTGCTGGCGCATGCTGGTGTGTTATTGCGAAGTACCTACCTTGTCGCTGCTGCTGCCTCACGTAACTTTCCAGCAATAAGAACTTTGAAGTCCACGAGTGTTGAAGATTGGGCGAGTTGGTTCGTCGTACTTGAACTGGTATAGCGCATTACGGGGAAGAAGAAACGGCCGAGCAGACCGACACAAGAGGACATAGCGCTCTGTCCTCTTGTGTCGGTCTGCTCGGCCGTTTCTTCTTCCCCGTAATGCGCTATACCAGTTCAAGAACTTTGAATACTTGCGTGCGCATTCATATTAAAAAATTTCCCAAAGTTTTCCTTCGTATTGAAATACACCACGTCTTACCTGGAGCCTTGTGGAGAGAGAAATGTATAAGTATGTATATATTGCAAATACTTTGCTTTTACATGTCATATCACGTTGTTTGTTTAAAAGTTTTTTTTAATCGCAATACTTCGGGACTACTTTGCGAGGAAAAAACGGTGAGACGAAGAAAAAGGGGATTTGCACTGCGACATGTCAGTTCAACAAGAGGTTCTCAGAAGGAGTAACGAATCACCGCTTATGCTGATTCATGTCATTAAGCTAAACGTGAAGGGAGGTCTTCTTCGTGTTTGGTGCTTATGTTACGCGTCACAAAAAGTAAAATGCCGAAATGAAGAAGGAAAAAGGAGCGATGTTGGCATAAAAGCGTTTCAGCTTTATTTTAGCGAAAATACACCGACCCTCTTGTATGCAGCCCGCCAACAGATTTCTGCCACAACTAATGAGTTTTAATATTACTATTATGTTACACTTTTTCTCAAAGATAATCAAAGATTATTAATTTTTCCTTTTTCTCAAAGATAATTGAAGGTTCGAGCAGAGCTTCACTTACGTTGACACTATACGGTCAGCTAGCAATTAACACCGGATGATACGAAAAGATTAAAATAAAGTTAAAGGATTGCGTACATTACATGAATCTAGTAATGTACAGAAATATGTGCAGTCGTTTGGTGTGTAATCAAATACTCCACGTTTTTACTTTTTTTTATTAATTTATCTTTTCTTTCTGTCAGCTTACCTCAGCATAACATATCCGACGACATCCTCTGAACATCTCTGCCTTCTCATTTGCCTCTATTTTCCTCTTCGCTGTTGTTTCACAAGACACTGTTGCAAAGAGCTACAGTCAGAAATACACCAGTTCCAGTCGAGTGTAAATAAACGCGGGAACTCCTTAAAACCGTTGACTGACCCCGCCGCGGTGATCTAGTGGCTAAGGTACTCGGCTGCTGACCCACAGGTCGTGGGTTTGATTCCCGGCTGCGGCGGCTGCATTTACGATGCAGGCGGAAATGTTGTAGGCCCGTGTGCTCAGATTTGGGTGCACGGTAAAGAACCCCAGGTGGTCGAAATTTCTGGAGCCCTCCACTACGGCGTCTCTCATAATCATATAGTGGTTTTGGGACGTTAAACCCCACATATCAATCAATCAAAACCGTTGACTACTCAGTCTGGAACCTCATCTGGGTACAACCAACACCTAAGCCTTTCGTAAGCCCTGATATTTATAGAGCGTACAATTGTTTGCCTACCTCGTGTTCCGGAATGATCGCGCCCAAACAAAGGCATCGTGTTTCCCTCCGAGCGAAGATTCCCTCGAAAGTCGCTTCCGTCGAGTACACGCGTTTTTCCAAGAGTAGCACTCAGCAGATGTGTTACGGCAGCTGCCGATGGCTCTTGTCGGCAAACCGCGCGGAGTGCAGGAATGTTATGAGGGAGAAAGATGAGAGAAAGGCTTATCGGAGGCTGGCACCGGGGCTCATTATGTGAAATCAATAAGGCGTCGCGACTCTATACGGTGCCCATCCGTCATCATGAGGCGAATCTGTTGGCCGGCATAGAGCCGCCGCTTTAGGAGACGTAGTGTTCCTCCTCAACGGGCAATTACGGCTGACGTTAAGTACCGCGTGGATAAATCAGGCAGCGCTAATATGCTCCTTCTTTTTTGTTATATCTGCGGCTGCTGGCACCCAAGCTTATAACTGCCTAACACTCAAGTTTTGCATACCCCCGAAAAGTTACTTGTGAGTTACGTGTGTGCCACGGGAAATTTCCAGATGACTTCATCCACTAATAGTCATTAAAGGTGTATACACTATCACTCAGGACAGTCTATATGAGCCTTTAGAGCGTATAACCGATATTTGTGTTTTCTTGTTCGCAGTAAAGAAGGACACATCGCGTTGCAAATATTTCTAAAACGCCTTTTTCATAATCAAATCTTACATACCATTGTTTTGTAAGGAAGCTGCGTTGCAAGCATTTGTAAAAAAACAAAAAACAAAACATTGATAACTGTTCATAGATATAAGTTTGACGGTATAGCGTAAGACAAAATAACTTATTCTATAGTTTTTACATTCAAACTAAAAACTGTTTCAATCTTTCGAAAGGAAGGGGAAATTTGCACATCGAAATGCCCCATTTCGAAAGTTAGCTTCTTTGCAAAACGCCGGTTCATTGCGTTTGTGCCGCTATGACATGGCGATGAAACTTACTTGCAAAAAAGCGCGCGGCACGTTTCATTTTCGGTTATAGTAGTTAAGAATTTGACCCCAGAGAACTGTAAGTACATAATTGGTGACGTCGAATTCTCGGCATGAATGACCTATCACTGCGAGAGAACTCTTGCGAAAGAGAAGTCAATCAGGCAGACGTCTTCACCGCAGGCTTCAAAGTTAGGAAAGAAGCTCAACGTCAGAAGGCTTATTAAGGGCAGCGCCCTCTATGGCACCGTCTAACGGGCAGTGTAGGCTTGCAGAATATTTAAATAGCATAAAAGCAAAGCAGAGTCTTGATACTGTTTATATCTCCATGACATTAAATAAGCATCTATGAAAAAAAAATCGTTGATAGTCTGACGGGAAGAAGAGTATAAATCTTCCATGACGTGTGACTGACAGGCTGGTCAGACTGATGTCTGGTCATAATTGTACCATTCCACATGTAAGTAAATGGAAGCACGGGGAATATTTACAGCTATTAGAATAAAAAACAAAGGCGAAGCCGTGCTTGGTATAGGTCAAGCAACTGTTTCCATCGATGCCAATTTATAGTAGCGGTGCAGTGCAGCCTTGCGGTAAGAATTTCCCCAATATAATACTTGAGCCAATCATGATGTGTGCCATATCATTACAGAAGCCAGTTTATTTATTGATGTGGGGAGTTTAACGTCCCAAAACAACCCCAAAACAACCACGTGATTATGAGACACCGCAGCGGAGGGCTCTGGAAATTTCGACCACCTGAAGTTCTTTAACGTGCACCCAAATCTGAGCACACGAGCCTGCAGCATTTTCGCTTCCATCGAAAATGCAGCCGCCGCAGTCAGCATTAGATCCCGCTACCTGCAGTTCAGCAGCCGAGTGCCTTAGCCTCTCAGCCACCGCGGCGGGGCTGACCAAGGGGAAGGCGCACTTATCAAAGAGTTTTGTGACCTCTGCCCACTAACCATAAGTACGGCTATGGGGTACGGCTACCAGGACGTTGTGACGTCATGGTTGTGTCGTAGCTCATTGCGACAACGTGACAGAATCTTCGAGTTGAGGAACTGATGCTCAAACGTTAGGAAAACGAAAACAGACAAGTTTAATACCACTTTTTCCAAACTTTTTTACATAGCTAAAACGTGAAGAGTTCAGCGATGAGCGAAATGGGTGGACCGTTAACCCACGAACCAGAGCGTCTTTTTTTTTTCTTGGCACCGTAGTTACGAACGTTCAGACTGATGCCCCCTGCTTGAGTGCAGCGAATCGCACACGAGACCAACCCACCAAGAAGTCAGCATGGAATAACAAAATTCATGATTGTGATGAGCTACAGGGTAAGGGAAAAAATAATCGAGAGACAACACAGAGTGATGCGCGAACTAACAATTACTTTATTTTGGTCGTGAACTGCCTTATGTATGAGAAAAAAGAACACTAAAAGAGAAGAGGTGTATTCAGTGATAAAAAAGAGAGAGAACACGAAAAAAAAAGTAACATATCTGGGCGTCAAACAATGTCACTGAAACACGTGAAGAAATTACGTATGCAGTGATGCGGTTTCCTTCAAAACGACGATTCCTCTCTGAGAGAGAGCGATCGAGAGAGAGTTGATATTTTTATTACCCTGCAGCACATCACAAGCATGAAGACGTGCCAATTAGCCCCTATTGCAACCACATTGACAATAACCCACCGTCGCGGAGGATTCGTTGCACTCGTCGATGCGGAAATGTTCCTGTGGTCAATGATACCCACAGAGGCCGGGCAGGGAGAATGGAAGAGTTCTTCCGCCTCTTCATAAAAGGGCAGCAGAGTGTTTTACGGGGACCCACAATCGCTCCGCTCAAGACACACCAGTCTTACCGGCACAATGTCATCCCAAACTTGCCACAATGACCCATTGTGAAGGCGGTACCAGCTTTGACGTCATCCCCCTTTTCATCGGAGCTCGCACCCTTCTCTTTGAGGGTCGATTCCCGGCTGCGGCGGCTGCATTTCCGATGGAGGCGGAAATGTTGTAGGCCCGTGTACTCAGATTTGGGTGGACGTTAAAGAACCCCAGGTGGTCAAAATTTCCAGAGCCCTCCACTACGGCGTCTCTCATAATCAAATGGTGGTTTTGGGACGTTAAACCCCACAAATAAATCAATTCTCTTTGAGGGATGCTGTTCGCGGCAGAGAGCCCGCTTCCGGGAATGATCAAGGTGTGACGTGAGAAGGCAACGTAGACGGACTCTACAAATGGCGTGTCACCAGTGGCAGTCATAACAATGCTGAAGAGCCTGCTACGCTAAAGTTTCATCTAGAAATAGAGTATTAACTGATAAAAAATATAAATAAAAAATTTAGCTATCCTAAAATTGATAGCACTTGCTTATGTTTTTTTCTTGCATGTGCGTACTCCCTGCATCATCACTCTATTCACATAGCTCGCTCTCCATTCACCTACACTGGGCTAAGGCACGTTATTGAAGCATATTGTGTGATATACCATAATTTCTTGTATTATGGAGGTAGGGTGAGTTTTTTTTTTTTTTTGCGTCACACCACCAAAGCACAGAAGCCCATGTTAAACACGTAGAACTTTCTATTTGGTCCACTTCCACATCGCAACTCGTTCGTATCGAAGTGTTTCAGCGTCATGCAAACGCTATTGGTCCTTTCGGTTTTGTGGTTAAAGCTACCTTTAGAGCATGGTCGGCCCCTACCAACGCATTTCGTGCGAACATATCGAGGCTAGTGATTCGGCTCTGTTCTGCTGGACTTGAACGTACGCTTGGAACGTCGCTCGTAAAAGCATCTAAGACAGTTACGACCAGTCAGTGCATGCATCTTCGAAGCTATGTGCGAGCCCGAATTCTCTCACTGTGGTGTCTCAATGACGAACCAAATGCATTGTTCTAGCGCGAGCACACGGCAAAAACAGCATGGCGACGGGTCCAGAGAAAACGGAAAACATAAAGTTAGGACGTGTTGCCACCTGGCATCCGAAACACTTTGAGTTCAAGGAAACGGAAAGGATGCGACGTCTGTCGGTGAAGTGCAAGCCATGCGAGTGACGAAATGTGACGCATTGTCACACATTGGCTACGTCGACGATTGTAGATTAGGCGGGTTCAAGGGCGCGGCCTGCTTACTGTCGTTAAAGGTCTCCGGTCGCTAACGCGTAGCCGCCACCTTCTCCTCTCTTTAGTCGGGTTTGTCTCTCGTGCCTCTGCCTAGAAGTCCAACCACGGGAATTTTGAGTGATGGCTGTGAGTGACATCAACAGTCCAACGACCTCCGTCGCATTGTCGCGTCACGACGGCTGCGACTCCATGTTCACGACAAAGTGTCATTGTTGCTAGATTGAAACGTATACCATGTCCGTGCCAACAAATTGCGAAAAGAATTTTAATCAAAGTAGATCGATGACATGTCAAATTTATTACTGCCTTTTTTTGGCATAAGGAAGCCATAAAAGCGTTTCGTGACTTTCTTTTTTTCGCAATCTTTTGTTTACTCGCGACCGTAATATGTGCTTCCACCTCACGAGGTGGTCCGAAGCGTACGCTACGACGGCTAGGACGCACTTTGCATGAATATTTGACATTGCAGAGAGCCACCACCATTGCAGCAAGCTACTACCGAAACACCAAAACGAACCATTGACAACGATACTAACGACAAAATACAGCCGCTACCTCACCACATGAGATATGATTATAAAGAAAGTTGTTTATTCCTTGCATTCCGTCAAGTATACGTGCAGATAACAAGCGCCAGGAGCATGTTACTACCGAAGCGCGGATCACGGGAGCCACCATTCTGCCGGGAAATCGTCACGCTCACTTCCGGACGACAAGCGATATCTTCTAGTTTTCCAGAAACGCGCGAAGCGACAAGCTGCAGAGATGACAATAACAGCGATGGATAGCCATCAGCGACGGCAAATCCTGTCGCTCGTCGCCGCTGTCCTCGAAAATAACGTGCACGTAGTTGGGCCTAGCGATGACAGCACGTGCCGCTGTGCGAGTGCAGTGTGTACAGGTGGTAGCAGTTACTGAAGGTTGTTGTCGCCCACACTCTCGGCGTATAAGGGGACTCACTGGGAATCGGAAATTGCGGATTCAGAAGCCCCATTCATAACTTCAATTATTACCGTGCACCGTTTAGATTTACATTTCACATTACCGTGCCTATATACTGATTGTCTATACGTGTTTTTGTTTAATTCATATTGTGCATATTGATATGCTATGCAGTGAGGGCTAACTGGGAATCAAAAGTTGCAAATTCAAAAGCTCCATTCATAACTTTAATTATTGCCGTGCACCGTTTAGAATTACATTTCACATTACCGTGCCTATATACTGATTGTCTACGTGTTTTTGTTTAATTCATACTGGGCATATTGATATGTTATACGGTGAGGACGCCGCGTCCATGCCGTTTCTATTATGATCACTGATGAGATTGACTGTGCAAATGAAGTAAATAAATAAGCTCTCTTCATAATACTATTCGCCTAGAATTCATTGTTTTTCAAATCACTCAATGATTATTTGACCCTTCGGAGAGTAATACGTGCTCCTTGATTGCTACTGGTTGGTCGACGCAGGGGAGCCCAGCAGCCACCACCAAAGCCGGGCAGCGGTCACGTGGGCATCATTGAAGAAGAAGAAGGCGAAGGCACGAGCACCCCGTCCCCGCCGGTGGTGGTCGGCGAAGAGATGCCTCCCGAGGAGGAGGAGGAAAACGACGAACCGGCCACTCCGGAAACTCACCCGCCTGTCTACTTCTAAACGGAAGACGCCGTCCGAGAGGAGATGTCGAATGGAAACATCCCGTCATCAGCCAGGAAGATACGATCTGCTAAGTTTCTGAAACAGGCAATAAAGAAGAGCACCCTGTCAGAGACTGTCTATCTCGCTTCGTTTACACGTACATTTGAACAGCTTCAGACACCTAATTAGAGTCGAAAAAGTGACCATCGGCGTTAACAAAACTGATGTAAAAGATCATGATGTTGGGACTATGCCAGAAATTACTCAAACCTGTGACGTGACATCACGTGATGCCGCCATCAAAAGAGATAGCCGCTAGGGCACCTAAAGCATTAGAAAGGGGGAAGTGGTTGGAGGTATCAACGAAATCGACTGAGAAGAAAAAGAGGATCACGGTATTCACGTTCCAGTCTTCCAGTCTTCTTAGGCGAGTGGATAGAAAAACGTTTCGAGGGGTCTTAGAACGGTGGCGCCGCCCTGCCGGACAGACTCCACTTTTCACACCTATATACTCTGCGGGCTACCGGGGCTCTAGCCTGTTCGCGTTCTGTGCTCATTTTTTTTTTCTACTGCTACTACTACCATCATTTCTACAAGCAAGAAGGCAGAAACGCCGGTACAGTACTCTCAAAGAATACTATGTACATAAAAGCGGGAAGACGTTTGCGAACGGTTGACAAGCTTTCCTTCATAGTAATCGATGCAGCTTGATTTAAACAGCTCGTTATAGGTGTTACCAAGTGAATGTTAAGTTTTTGGTACCATAAATTGAAAGGAAACTCTGCTATCAATTTCATCTTCGAGCAAGTTCTATTGTCATCAACGAGCTTCGTTTACAGTGCACTGCAATTCACTTCTCACATGCTAACTGAAAACAAAATTTAGCATCATTTGAATTTCACTATAACTGTGTAGTCTCCGGTATGTAATTACCACTGCAACCCATGTAAGAGCTCTTCCATGCGTTGCAGCTGAAAATTGCGCATTTGTCATCAAACGTTAACACTTTTTTTTGACCCCGCATGAGCTGCATGCCACCGCCAGGTGTACTCATACGCAAAAACTTGCGCGGTACAATAGGGGCTGGAATCCCCGTCGAATCATTTGAAAAAATCAAGTTTTTGCGTTTATCGCCGCAACCTTTTTGGGAAGCCATGCCTCGTAGGTAACAGGCCAGCAGTGGCGCACTGTTTACAACCTGTTTACGGCTCCCGCTACAAAACGAGCCCCTTCCGGTGGCGTAGATGTACTACGCGGCCCGCGTCCACGGATGGGACGTCGCCTTGTTACACCGAGCGTGAACCATCAAAGTACAATGCCCACCGGGTTGTTTGATTGTACCGAAGCCAGGAAAAAAACGGTTAGGAACTTAAAACCCAATTTCGACCATTCTTTCAGCGTGAGAACAAATTAAAAATAGTTCAGACGTTCTGGTTCCGCAGAATGAATGTTCTGCCTTAAAACTAAGCGGGCATTGTTCAATAAACGTGCACAAAAGAAGAAGCAAGTGCATCTACTTTGCACTTACTCAGAAAATGGAGGTGACAGGGAGGCTTTGTGAAATTCGAAATACGCCTCGTCTGTCGACGCAGCGAAACCTCCCCGGAGCAAGCGTTCCCGCGGCCGACGCAAGGTTTGAACGCCCGAGCCGGAAGGACGCACACAGGAAACAGAGCGTCGATAATAAACTGCCGGTTCGATAATGCAGCGCCGCCGGTAGCACACCGTGTGTGTGTGTGTGTGTGTGTGTGTGTGTCAGTATGCAAAGAGTCAAAGCACGCAGTCAAACCTCCCTCCCTTCTCGCGCGGTTCCCGAATTCCGCACACCAGCTTCTGTTCCGAATAGATTTCCAGCGAAAAGTTTGGCACTGTTTTACGATCAGTGCCAAAGAAAGTTCTCAGGGTGCGTTTTTATTGCACCATCTTTTTTTTTTGCATCAATGTTTTTTAGCTTGAATTCAGCAGATTATTTTCGTGGAAACTGGCGAGAGCTACGCCGGTGCTGCCCCCTTTGCTTCCACCGCGATAACATGCACACAGTGGGCGCATTCACCGCAACCAGACGTTTCCAAAGCAGCTTGAACCCCAGATAAGTGCGAGTTATGGCAAATTTCAATCACCCAGTTGAGACAGCTACTTTTTGACAGTTTATTGACAGGCCACACAGATTTCTGTAGCCCATATTCGTTTGTTGTGCTAACTGTCGCCTTAAGTTTTAATGCACCTGTCGTGAGTAGTGGAATGTACCATAGAGTTTCCTGTAAACACACTAGAGAGAACTCTGGCGCTGGTGTCTATGGTAGCTGCAACGCACGTTTCAGCGAGCATGGGAATGATGGGTTGACACAGGGATTAGTCCAGTTTCTGTTCTTTCGGCTCCGGTTGGCTTCGAGTGGCTTGAAGTTGCTTTTTTTCACGAAACGACAATCAGCAAATGTTCTGCAGCTGCACTTCACTACTCCTTATTCTTTATTCAATGATTACTTCGCTTAGCCCAAAGGCGCCGCAGCAGGGGGGTTACAATGTCGAGAAAAACACATCTTCATTAATACAGCACACTTGTTCATTTGATAAGTGATTCCATTCTCTAATGGAACGAACAAAAAACGAATTAGCATACAAATTAGATGTGGTACGGTACTCTAAAATCTTGAAACAATGATCATTTCGCAAAGAGATAAAATGAGGACTGTGAAGGTACTTTTCTTTTCGAATGCCGGTTTACCATGAAATATTTGGTACAGGAGCTTTAGCCGCAGTTTCTTTCGACGCGATGAGAGTAATTCCCACCGTAGTTCATTTTTCATATTGGTGCAACTGTCATTTCTTGAGTACCGGCTTAGGACAAACCTTGCAGCTCTATTTTGTATTTTTTCAAGTTTGTAACTTAAAGTACTTTGCCACTCTAACCTGTACTCTAACCAAGTACTCTAACCTTTTAGGCTCACCATTTCCAATCGGCTCACGAAGTTTATGACCATCCAATTTTTTATTGAAAACAAAACCAAAACACAGTAATAAATTAAGCCACAATTGCGTTCGAGGCCCGCAAGCAAGAAGACTAGGCAAATACACGTGCTAACTATCATTTCCATAGTCGCTGAACGATCGCAGCGCCAGAGTCTCCTCTAATTAATTTTAGGAAATTCAGCGGAATTTAGCTAATGGCTGTGGCGCATACCCGCTTATGATGCCCACCTGCATTACCACGGATCGCAAAGGCTCGACCAAGAACAACTTAGCTGTTAGAAAATACATCCTTCCGATATCCCCTTACCTCCCCGGAAAATAAAGGAAGTAATGAGGCACTTGCAGCTTGTAATGAATATAACCCCATATTTCGCGCAATTTCAGCAAGGCACTCCAGAATTAATACCATGTTCGAACTCCACTAATGCACATTCAAATAAAAAGATCCAGTGCCACCCATGAAAAGCGTTTGCCTTGCCTCCACGCTTCACTCAAAGAACAGTACGCTGTTTATTCTGGTGTGTACATCAGTACGTACCCAATATTACCAGCCCTACACAGCTGCTTGAGTCGAGCAAAGTTTCACCAAACGTGCACTACTCGTCGCTCCTGTGGGTATTTTTCGTTGATAGATCTTGGAGCGAGAAGACAGCTGTGTATACATATTTTTTTAGCATGCGCACATGCATATTTCTAAGCATGAGGCGAAAGAGAAACACGTATTGTAATAACAAACATAAAAAAGCGGCATGAGACGCATGCGGCGTTTGCGAAGCAAGCGAGACGTTCCTTATCCAGCAGCAACAACGTCCTTCCTAGATTGAGCAAGAGACTTCGCGCCAATTCCTTCTCTCAACCTTGTGCCAGCTAGAAGTACACGGGGATACACGGAGTCCTTGCCTGCGCGAGACAGCCACATGCAGAGTGTAGGCCATGCATGACTGTCAATATATCTTTGGATCTCAGGGGAAATCACCGACTGCTGTCACCGAGTTGCTGTACGTCGTCTACCCGATAATCGCGTATGTTTCCCGAATTTCGCTGTATCTAGGTACGCAGCCGCGCTGTACCTGCGCCGTGTCATCTCAAGAATGACACTTTCTCTCGTGTCGAGAGGCAGTGGGTGAGCGACGGTTATGGCACGCGATATTCGGTGTCTCGGAACGGTGGCGTGTTCTGGCTGACTTATGAAAACTCGGGCACGACAGCTGCAAATCTTGCCTAAGAGTACGGTGCAGACAAGGATCGAATAGATAAGTCGTTAACAGCTAAAAGTAGGTTAATAGAGGGAGCGAGCGCTGGACACGTCGTTACTTTAACAGCGGAGCAGTTCAAAGAGCTCCTGAACCACACCGAGTTCAGAGGCAAGCAGTAGCTTCTTTCTCGCCTTCACTACTTTTCCTTCAAGTGTTATCTCCCCTTCACCGCTTATTTCTTCGCAAAACACGGTAGAATGCTTGCAATAAACGTTGAGCCAGTTCATGCTTTTCGACTACACGCTGGTATCAGTGCTTTCGCAAACGCAAAGATGGGAAACGAAGTGAAATTGGTTTTTCGCGCACGATAGGCCTTCGAGACAAGAGAGAAAGAGCATGTGCCTGCTTTGCAAATCAGCGTGCAAAAACTATCCCGACAGATATATCGTATAGCGACCAAGCGAGAGCTAATTTCATCCTGAAGTGACAAGAACAAACTGCTGACGTCACAAATTGCGCCGCGAAGACGGGAAACCCCGCGGGAGTATAAAGCGCTCGTTTATCGTATTTGTTTAGGGGAACCTCCCCGCCGCCGTCTCATGCATCGCGTTGGCGGGACGCCGGTCTCACGTTTGATGCGCACAGGCAGAGGAGCAGGGTGCACGTTCGGAACGCCAGCGCTTGCTTGCCCGTGAATGCCAAACATCGCCCAACGGTTGATTCGTCTTTCCGAGCGAACAGACAGCGTCGGGGAGTTAGACGCACCGCGCTCGGAGAAGAAAACACACTCTAAGCCGAAATTCGGCACAGTTGGACTACCTGCACTCGTTAAACCAACGGACGAACGGTTCGTCCAACAGGGACTAAATGCGTGACAGCGCGTGTCGTGCGCAAATGCCCGGCAATGAAGGGACCAACGGGGAGGGCAACTGCGCCACGATCGCCTCCTGTCGATGCTGCACTGCAATTCTCGGCGTGGTAGGCGATAATGAAAACAAGTTATATAGGCTATACGCCACTGTGAAAGCGAAGCAATATGAAACCAATAGAAGATGTTATGAGAGGCAAGTAGTACAACACGCAGTCAGTGCACACAGCAAGCGCCCTCGCGTTTCCACCGTGCCGGCACGGGCGGGCCGAAACCAAGTGAAAATTGCCGAACACGGGCAATGCGGGTAACTCGCTTCAAAGTGCTGAATTAGTTCGATTTATTGATTGATATGTGGGGTTTAACGTCCCAAAACCACTATATGATTATGAGAGACGCCGTAGTGGAGGGCTCCGGAAATTTAGACCACCTGGGGTTCTTTAACGTGCACCCAAATCTGAGCACACGGGCCTACAACATTTCCGCCTCCATCGGAAATGCAGCCGCCGCAGCCGGGATTCGAACCCACGACCTGCGGGTCAGCAGCCGAGTGCCTTAGCCACTAGACCACCGCGGCAGGGCGCTGAATTAGTTCGAACTATGATGAACGCTGACAACGCTAATAAAAGTAAGCTGTTCATCAGCGGTCGTGTACCCACACAGTGTCCACAACTTCAAAGCGATATATAGAAAAAGTAGGCTTCGTACGTCATCGGTATCAAGCGTCATCGGTATCAAACACAAGATTAACACAAAGGCGAAACCAGCGGATCAATGCTCCGCAGTTTACACGCTTGTGGTGAAACTGGCTTACATTTTTTTTTTTTGTTCCTCAATCGAGGGCTTTAAGATTTCAAACTGGTGTTGCGCCACTTGTCACCATCGTGTTCATAAGCATTTCGGTAACTCGCTAACCAAACTATAGCAGTTGAAGAAAACAGCTGGTACCAAATAAAGCTTTCCCTCCTTGCTTTGCTGCTGTAGTCGCAAATTTTCTTAAGCATTGATACACCCTAAGCTTTACGGAACAGCAATCTATAAGTTGAGCCATAGCTATCAGAATGGCCATCTTAACTGTCCACAACCACACTAATACGCTGTCTTAATTTTGTGATATAACGACGGAAAATTTGGCTGTGGCTCGTCTCAGTTATGCCTGGGTGTGCGTAGCGAGAGGTACTACTAATCTTCTATTTTAGCTTGGTTCTCGGTACGGATCCGCTTATCGGGGCGTGTGACTCGCCCATCCTCCGTCTCTTCGCTGCCTTCTCTTGGTTTCGTTCCAACGACGAATCCTGGCTTCTGAAGTCTTGCCAACGAATTTAATCGAGGCGCCCTTTTTTTTATACAGATACGATGCAACGCCAGCTCCTCTTGGGTCGTTGCGACGCAGTTTCCTCGGCTCCTTCTCCGACATCACGCAACATGGCGCGGCGAGCGGCAATGGTTGCTATGCAACGGCTCAGCTCCCGGTGCGGCCACCGGCCACAGCGAAACGGTGAGAATATGACCAATGTAGCTTTCGGCACGCTGAAAAACAGTCATTAAAACTAGGAATGTTTACCGAAACAGGTGGTGTGGTGGGGCGGCCACTCAATGACTCATCGTTCTTCTTCAAGCATTTTTCGTTGGAGCTTCACACGAAAAATACTAGGACTGATCTCATGGCGACAAGGACCTGCAGATGTGCGCGGTCTTCGTTGAAGCAGACGGACAGGGTAAATGGCGTTAAACTCCCTTAAATGAGTGAACTGCCGTTAACGAAGTTCCCTTAATGAAATCACCGAAGCATGGCAGCGAATAAGAAAAGACAAGACAAAGAAGGTGCTCCACAGGGCAAGCGAACAAGGGGAGGCTTCCGTCTTGAGACTACCTCGCTGATTTTATTAGCCTCCACAATAAAAAATCAAAGAATACAGGACACGTGCCAAGATTCCACCACCTACGCGTCCATTAGCGTCACTCGACGATTTATACAGGGCGCGCAAACAGTGTTTTACCGAGGCGCTGTCCTGTCGTTCTAAATAAAAACTGCAATTTCTTAAGAAGCCACTGTCGCGGCCACAAGGGCGGCAGAATAAATAAACGCAAGAACAGTCCCGGCTTAAAGCAAGCATGAGAAAGAAAGAAAAAAAACGAAAACTGAGCAAGCGAGAGGCGCGCGCAGAGGTGAGAGCTCGGAATGCCTGCTTGCCACCCGATACACCCCGCAAATCAACACGTCCGCGAGCCACGGCTTTCTCGTGGGCGATTCCTTGTCACCACCTTGCGTGCTCTCCTGTGGGCGGTCTGCGGGCACCCCCGAAATACTCCAGTCGGATCGCTTGTGCAGCCTCGTTTCACCCGACACGGGCCATGCGTCCCAATATAAATATCGCTGCGCGGCTCAAAGTCGAGCCGCGAGTCGTGCTTTACTTCCGAGAGGAAGCCCGACGTGAACCCCCCCCCCCCCCCCCGCACTTCTGACAAGCTCGTCTCCTCCATCGCCTAACCCTCTTTGGTGCCTTGGCGGTGAATGACGCACGACTGACAGACAGCCTCCCAGTCCGCTGCGCGCGCAGATTGGATGCTCGCTGGAGTTAAGCAATCGACGTATGGTGCTACCGTGTGTACGCGCCAGACTGCGGAAGGTCGTTCCAGCAGGCAGCATCGTATACAGCAGCCGGAGGTGACCCGTGAATTCGAATCTGTCCTCCGACCACCTGCAGAATATAGGGTCGTCCAAAGGCGTATAAGAAGGGAGCCCTAAAGGCAAGTCACCTTTTATAAAGAGTAAATACGCGCCTTTAACCGGTGTCGCGTGCGAATGCTCCTCGTCCCGATGAACCGAGACCATGACAGTGAGGCCTAATTCAGCTCTAGTCAGTGTATGTCTGAATGCGACATCACGCGAATTTCGATGGCGATAATTTATTTTTCTCATGTTCCCGAAAAGTGTTCACAGTCACAGATGAAAGGCGATCATCAGAGTACAACTGGTCGTCGTGTTTTCACCTCACCTGTCCGCCTCCGTGCTTGCAGTGCTTCCGGTGCTCAGTTGCTTACCCGAAGGTCGACGGTTAGATTCCGTCACCGGCGGTCGCATTTCAATGAAGGCGAGATATTAAAAGCTCATGTATCCTATGCGATGTCAGTTCACATTAAAGATTATTAACATTTCCGAAGCCCACTACTACGGCCTGCCTTATAATCACATCGCGGTTTTTGGACACGTAAAAGCCCAGATAATATTATTACATATATCCTGTCCTAATTAATACAATCAAACATGGTTAAAGATGGATTACTTCATGCGCACGCAGAAGTTACCATCATGGTTACCCTACATAGCAACTATTACATAGTTTTTTTTTTGTCTTTTCCGTTTAGCCCACTAGGCTAAACGGCTCGGTACTCGGCTACTGACCCGCAGGTCACGGGATCGAATCCCGGCTGCGGCAGCTGCATTTCCGATGAAGGCGGAAATGTTGTAGGCCCGTGTGCTCAGATTTGGATGCACGTTAAAGAACCCCAGGTAGTCGAAATTTCCGGAGCCCTCCACTACGGCGTCTTTCATAATCATATGGTGGTTTTGGGGCGTTAAACCCCACATATCAATAAATCAATTATCCGTTTAGCCCACAAACTGCTCAATTTTGTTTTCTCTGCAACCTTTTCACCGCTGCATTCTTCTGCGCTTTTTGTAGACGCACATGGTAGTCTACGCGTTACCCGCGCAAATGGGCTGAAGTGGCACTCAATTTAGGCGGCTATGCACAGGGTATTCTCACGAAGTTTTTGTGCATGGCATAAGAGCAGCGTGCAAAACAGTCGGCAGTCTGTATATACATGTTCGTCCTTTTCGCTAATCATGAGATATCCTACCGAATGTATGTAATCCCTTATCGTGTATTCGGGTTTCATCAATAAAAAAGAAATAGCACCACTCGGCGTATAGGTCGCGCCGTAAATTTTTGGAAGCTTCACATTTTTTTCAGATTATTTTGTTCAGACTATACGTGCCGGACACGGAATTATCTGTTGCTTACGCGAGCACCAGCAATAGCGCTGATAAGTTCGATCACAGGCGCATAATGCGTTCCGCCAATCATCAGATTACCGACGACCGCCGACGGGACCAGCGCTATCAGTGTACAGAGTGAATTGATTATAATAATATCTGGGGTTTTACGTCCCAAAACCACAATATTACAATGGGGAACACCGTGGTGGAGGGCTCCGGAAATTTCAACAATGTGGTGCTCTTTAACGTGGACCGACATCACATGGTGCACTGACCTCTGCCATTTCGCCTCCACCAATATGCAACCACCGCCACCGGGATCGAACCAGCGACCTTCGGGTCAGCAGCTCAGCACCGCATCCACTGGTATGCCATATAGAAGACAAAGTGTACTGCGTCTATTTTCACTTAGTGTTCTTCGCACAGGTTCCCCCCCCCCCCCCCACCCCCAATGGAGAGTGTCGTCTTTATCAACTGCTGCCTTCGTCACCGTCAGTGCCACGTGACTATTTTCGAGTATTTAAAAGGCATGGGGCGTTTTTTCGAGGCCTAAACGGCTGTGCTACTCGTATACCATAGAAAATCTATGCGTGCCAGATAAGTTATGACACTTCGTTGGTGACATTGCACTAACGAGATTCAGCAGATTTTCTGAAGACGCTTACGTTCTTTACTGCGCAGCGGTTAGAGAGTTTTAGTACTGCGGAATGGTGCTACGTACGCATCACGCAAGCGCCTTGCGTTACGTGGCATCGTTTGCCACTAATCGGCTTTTAGTACGCCGTAGTACCCGCGTACGTAACGAGCGCGAAGCGTGTTGCGTCATCTGGTAGATCAAAATCGAAGCACGTGTTGTTGACAGCCAATGTGAGCCAATCCAAGTGTTATAGCCAGATTATGGCCATATTTTAAGCCGCAGAGCCGGTCGGTGCTTGCCTTCGATGCCGCCATTTTGCAAAACAAAGTCTCGCGCTGTCGTGAACTTGTTCGAGAGCGGCGCGATCACCTCATACGTACGCACGCACGCATCTCATGCGTGCGTACGTAGCGGCTGCGTACTTAACGCGATACGTGCGCGTTGCGGTCTGCGCATGCGCACTACGCAGAACGTGGCGTTCTTACGTACGCAACGCCGCCACGTACGCAGCGTACGCAGTACTAAAACTCTCTATTGATGACAGGCACAGCCACGAAAATAGGGTCGTGCCCTAATCACAGTCGACCTGTAGTTTCCTTTCGACATGGAAAGCGCAATGAGATGTTGCTCAAGACAGGAAACCGCCTCTCCGCGTATCCACAGAGTGAATGATGATGAGTGGGGTGAAGCGTCCGTCCATTCGTCGGTCTCTTTGTGCGTCTATCCGTCTGCGTGTCCGTCTGTCCGTGCATCTGTCTCTCCGTCCGGGCACTCCGTCGATAAGCCGCGAAAGCCCTCCACTGTGCTTCGTCCATGCCCCACCAACGATCCGCCACGTACGGCGACGATCCGGGAGACTGACAGAGGCACTCCTTCTTCGCGCACCCAGCCAAAACCCGCGCAGCAGCCAATAGGAAAGTAGCAGTGCAGCGCCATCTAGAATATTCTCACTCAACTGTAGTTTGTATGCAATTCTATGAGATAGCGCCGTCTATTATAGTGTTCGGAAGAGACTGTCTTTCTTTTTTTTTCCGTCTCTTCTTCTACCGGTACCGCATGACGCAGGACAAGGTTAGACTAAGAGGAGCTTCGCCCCTAAAATTTGTGGTACTATGATCAACTAAGCTCTTAGTAGGTGTGATTGACAGCAAAATCAAAGAAAGGAGAAATAAGTTTCCCTGACAGAGTCAAGGAAACGAAGCGAACAAAGCAGGAATGCCAGCGATAGCGACACCAGCACGTACATTCTTAACTGTTATACACAAAGCTTGGTATATACAGTTAATCAGCAGAGCGATCTGGCAAATAAATCTTGTCTTGCATGGACTTGTAGGCAGCGCTTAAACATGGTGGAACAAATTAAATGAAACAAACGTAACCGAAGCAATCACTTGATGGCAGTCGAATCGTACATGCATTCCGCGGGTCGTTACAGGCATTACAAGAATTGCACAATGAAAATAACTTAATGAAGAGCTATGCATGTAATTCCACGTTGTAGTAATAGCGTCGAAAGAGTCACATAAAAACAAGCTACATATACAGTAAGTGGTTTCCCATTGGATGATTCGATACTGAATATGCACTTGAGGGAAAATTGCATGCAGCTATCGTACTTCTTTGTCCACTGAGGTAGCCTTATTTTTATTTTAGAAAATATGGAAAAGCCTGCAACGTTTTGCCATTTGATCCCCCTACCTGCACCGTATTGATTAAACTTATAACATGATTCTTGCATCACTCAGTTCATTATAATACTCACAGTGCGCGGTTAAAGTCCATAGTTAAGAACGTTTGGTCGATATATACACATTTACTAACAATTTTCTCTTCCTGTTAGTTTCTACTTATACAATTGCGTATGTAAGAGATGCGGTTTATATCCCGTTTCTTTTTGATAAATCTCGCATCACTGCTACGAATACAGGACGTACCTCAGCAACAATGAGTTGATTTATTTATTGAATAAATGGCAACATTTTATTTAGAACAGTTGCAATGACAACGTGTCGTTGCACGAAGACAGGAATTTTGTGGTCTAATTATGCCAGCAGCTGACAAACGTTGGAGTGTATTTGCGTGGAGCACGTTTGAGTACGAGCCAAAAGCAAAAGTAAAATTATAAAGCGAAATTGAGGCTGATAGGACCGAAGCACTGGCACGCTGTTCTGTGTTGCCTGCAGAGCACCTCGCTGTTGCACGTCGCAATGACGCCGTCCCTAGACGATGTAAGTACAAAACGTACTTCTTATGTTGTTGATGTACGACAAGACAGTTGCTAAGAGAAGCCGGAAGCACACTAGCACGTGTCAAGAGTATTCCTGTCTACGAGAGAGCCTTCCGGAGAGTGCACGGCTTTATTATCACTTTTTTTTTTTTTTTGGTAAAGAAGGGCGCTGAACTGATTGATGACTTTACGAGTGGAATCCTACTTGAAGGCCGGAAAACCTGGCACAGGTAGCAAATGCCTCGTGTTTGTCGTGCGCGGCGTCTGCAGAAGGGCTCCTGCTTTTTCTGTGAATTTAAGCATAGAGAATGCTACAAACATGCAACACCCGTTCGCGCTATGTACTTCGCTTACCTGCTATATGACCGCCCCGACATGGTCTCCCAGCAGACATCCTAATGCGCGTGCTCTAAAAAAGGTTCGCCCTCTAGGTCATGTGTTTCGTCCCAAGCAAGGTATTTGAAAACAGTGCATCTGACGTCACTTTTTCACTCGCATTTCCCCGCGCCATTACTCTTTGCGGTCCGAATCTTGTTTATGAAGCGACAAACACGTATACTCTGATCGTTCGAAACAGATACAAAGGAGAAGCAATAGTTGCATATAAAGAGAATCGTGCCTATTTTGCTCAGCACTATGCAGTCACTCTTTCCTTCCATGAATTGCGCAGATAACAAAGTGATGGTGACGCTTCAGATTTCCCATATCGCAGCCACTGGCGTAATCATGAGGGAAAGGCGGGGGGAGTGAGGACACTTAGCCTTGAGTTCATGTTCGGTCGACAACCCTTGCAGGTGTCCCCCCTTGGTATTTACCTTTAGAAGGTAACGTACTTGTGATGTACTTGTATTGCTTGATTTATACCTGTTTTTTTTTTCGTAATGTAGACCTGTGTTCAGTACACCTCAGTGGCGTGAACCTATATATGTATACAGTAACTGCCGATCAATCGGCGTCAAATACTACTCAATAAAAATGTGCAATTTCGTGAGCTGGGAACTCATGCCATTTTTCATTTTATTTCAAAGCAAAGTTTCAGTTCTTATATAAATAGAAATAAAGCCGATTTTGATAACCTAGAACGACCACCATGACAAAATATGCGCCCCCGTTGTAATTCTTCTGGATATACGCCGTTGCTCGTAATCATTAGCTGCAAATACTGAGCAGAAAATATCTGAAAATCATTCACGTCCGAGTAGAGCATGTAACAGGTATATCGAATGACAGCTTTCGAAAGCACAAACTCAGATGCCGATAGCTTTACTGCGTTGAAACGTGTGAACACTCTAAAGAGAGGGGGAGAGAGGTAACGAAGAAAAGTATTGTTCACCTTGGTACTCAGCTGGTTTCCTTCCATGCAGAGGGCGAGGAGGAAGCGGGGCAAAAAATGAAAGGTAGATAAGCAAATGAATCTCCTTAATGCGTGTGACCAGTGATCTGCGCCGCCGCGAATTTATGTGGGCGGTTTTTTTCCGTGGGCGCAGCCATCTTGCCAGCGGGCTGCCCTTTTCTGGTCTGGACACCCATCTGGCATGCGGGAAGCTCGCTGTTAGCATAGAAGGTAGGAGTGCGGCTGCGGTTTTATTGTTCCGTTTTAGTTTTTACGCAGTGAATTTTGACTGAAGTGATGCAGCTTCTCTAAAAAAATGACTCTATGAGACGTTCTGACAAGGTTCAAGTCGTCGAGGGTCAATTGTTTTATTATACAGTGCCGCGAACGAGTCCGCCTCTATTGAGGCACCATCTTTCTGTTCGAAGAATGCGGAGTATTTTCAAGTCTTTCTTCTCAAGACTGAACAACAACACTTCGAGAACATAGCAAATATATTTCTTGAGCTGTAGTCATCCGCTTTTCTAACAAGATTTATTTACGCCCCACCGTCGCATCGACTACCACTTTTTCACGAAGACCCGCATTGGAGTGTAATGGTTCGTCTTTATTTCGTGGCACTGATGGTTTTTGTTAACTGCGCACTAACTGTTGTCTGAATTGTTTCTCAACTCTGGAGGAATGACCACATCTTACTCGCTCGTTTGTTTTTACAGGCGTGCACTTGAATACAGCTTTTACATCAAACGATGCTGACGTGCCTGTGCGTCCCCTTTTTATCTCTTTTTTTAAATCGCGATATTTGATTGACTCTCGGTGACGCGGTACTTTGACCTGCGATAGAGAGAAATGTTACGTGGCACCGTTTATCGGGGAATATTGTCATCGTTGGAATAGCTGTTGGATGCGTACCTTCCGTTCATATCGGAGGTTGAACATCGGTGTCGAAGTCGTTGTGGATCGCTCACCTGAGAAGTGCTCGAACATGCCCGAATACCCACGAAAGGTACAATGTTTTTTTCTGTTTAAGTTTGCAAGTCGTAGAAGCCGCTGCTCCTCGTCAACAGGAAAACGATGCAACTTGAAGAGTCCACAGCCACACAAGCTCCACGTCTGGCGATGCACATGGCATATTTATTCAGGCAGCAGTTTCCTTTTTCTGCAGTTGTTACGGCACCCCAAAACAGCGCAGTGGCTCCCTGATGACCCAATTCTTGGCCGTCATAGCAATGAATAAAATCAAAATCCATCGGGTTCGCTTAATACACGGCACATTGCACGATAACGCCACACATACCAGCATCAACACACACACTCCAAGCCGTCGCCCGCATGCCAGAGAGGAAGAACGCGTTAATTGCCAGACCGGACGTCCTCGCCCAATGCCAAGGTCTATACTATGGAACTAAATCTGCGGCAACTTCCAAAGTAGTTTTATTTTTATATACTTTATGATCTCCGATGTGCTCTTGATGAAGCACGGCGTTTCCTTATACAAGCACCGTTGAACCGCGGTAGTTAAGTGCGCAAGGCCATTCCTGCCGTTACTAACTACAGGCCATTAGCGCAGCGATGCAGATCACGCATTTTATGAGCAAGTATGGCGATATTATATTCAGTGCTCTTGGGTTTCGTGTTCAAGTACTAGATTCAGAAAAGAAAAAAGTTCATTGTGAATATTAGGATTGTTTCTTGATGTTAGCATGCAGTTCCGTTGTGAAGGGCTACAATGGGATCTCCTCTTCAAAATAAACATAAGACATAAGTAACCACGCTTTATACTCACCGAGTACAAACAGCTGGTTTTAGCATAATTAAGGTCTAACAAGGGTATAGGCTCGAGTTTGTAGGCATGGCTTCATCGTAAAAAAAACAGTGTGCGCACAGGCAGCGAGGGCATGTATTAATCCTCATGTACTAACCCATCGTAGTAACGCACAAGGATAAAAATTATCTTCGTGATTGAACTTTGCATGCATATCTATATACTATAATCGAGACGCATGCGCTGGGCTTCCCTTTCCCTTATTTTCTCTCCTTTCCACTGCGTATGCATTTCTGCACGTACGAAATGAACGCTCACGTTATTATGAAGCCAGCGCAAAGTCCTGTCGTGGTTCTTGTGTACACCGTGTGCCCGCGCTGTTCTTTGCGAAAGAAAGGCCTAAAAAGGTGTGCAGATTGTAAGTGCATGGGAAGCATGCGGGAAAGTGGAATTAAGCAGTATCAAAGAGACAATATAGATGACACGTTTAAAGGTCAAAACGTAATTTGGCAATACATACTCACGACAGCATAAACTAACACGGGCGTAAATAATGTGATGCACATAAGTGGATAACTTGAAAAAGAAAGTTAGCCTGACAGCACAAGTATAAAAAGTAAATAATAAATGGCATCAAGTGTTCTCACTGTCAGCGGAGTGCACAAACAAGTCCCCACCGATCAGACAGCTAAGAACACCTGGACGTACGCGGCTATAGGGTCCCCGGCGTTTCTAACAGAAACTTGCGTTATTATTTATTTTGAAAGACTATTCAAAGTAAAACGTGACGAATGAGAAGCGTTGTGACAGTATTTTGTTGTTCGCAATTGTCAGCCATCTTCGTTACCAATATGCCCGTTATTGTGATGGACTACCACACCCCCTGCCGCATTTTCCTGAAGATGCTCACGGACAGATGCTCTAGGAAAAAGCCTCCGACATACCGCTCGAGTTCTGTGTCTCCGTGTGGGTCAGACCTACCTGGCGGTTTAACCCGCCGAGAGGAGGTTACGTTGCCGGGGCTTTCTGTCGGGGTTGCGTTTACCCCATCTGTGAGCACACTTTCGGCGCTGCATTATCGCGGCCCGTGTGGTACATTGTGTCCATAATGCAACGTCCCCGTTCGCGATGTGACTAGTACACACGTGTTGCGGACTTAATTGCACAGGTCTGCTACTAAGTCGCCTTCGTCACTTGCGTACAACGGCCTCAGGCCCGGCTGACCACCCGCCCTGAACCGCTAGATTCATGGATCCGCGGAACCAATCATTATTACACTTTATACACGAAGCCAATTTTCATGTGTATTTTTCACACCATCAATCACTATACCTAATGGGGGACATTTGAAACAAACCAACAAAAGAAAAGATGGTCCTATACCTTAAGAACGCCTCTGAATACGGACTCGGGTCTTTTCTTGTAGTTTGGGCCAACCCCGCGGTAGCGCGGCCAATACGGAAATAGGCATATGGTAGCACCTGACATGTGCCGAAGAAAGGGTCGCATGGGCTTCAGCAGTGGGTTGCAAAGGGGGCAATGTACAAAAAAAAAAAATCGGGAAGAAGAAAAGTGTAAAAAACATTCAAGCGGGCGAACAGAAATTGCTCGAGAGACACAAGAACCGATTTGGTTCACGACCCGGAATTATCCGGTGCTACACATTCGGGGGTCGACGCCTGGACGGCAGATGTGGCTTCTAGAGCGCGAGCCGATGTAGAGCAGTGGTGGTGGCGAAGAGCTACGGGTCGATGCCAACCCCGATGCTATGGCTACGCGGGCATCGTTGCCGCTCGTATAATAACGGCACCACGCTCTTTCGCCGCGACAAACAAGCGGCCGTGCCCTGCCAGTCTTTTTGGCTCTGTGCCGAGAAGAAGCCACGTCCGGAGAGGGAATAGGGAGGCCCCGGGGAAGGCAACGAAATAACCGGGGCTGAAACAAACCGAAGCAAAAAAAAAAAAAAATCAGGTTACAGATTGAAGAGAGAAACGAACAAAGAGGTTGTACAGCGGGGAGAGAAAAAAACAAAGGGATGACCCGATGGAAGTGCCTACGCTGGGAATGCAGAAGGGAGAAAGCGGGAAAGAATTGATGGAAGCGCCGGCGGTAATCGCGTCGTAAATTGTGGTTTGCCAGTCGAAACCAGCCCGCTCGTCATCGGACTCGTGCTGTCAACTGCGCCGCTCCGGTCGTCCATCGTAAGACCGGGATGCGAGCCAGGGACGCCTGGGCGTCCCGTTTCTCCGCTTAATGTACACAATGCTGCACGCGGCAAACCGCCCGGGTGCCTTCTCGTGTAATGTGCGCCTTGATGCGGGACGAGATACCAATGTTATGAGAGCTAGGTTCTATAGTCATTTCAGGCGCACGTACAGGTCGTAAGATATGTGATAGGAACGGCTGAAATCGTTTCATGAACATAATTTACTCGTAGCTTATAGAGTCTTATATGGTAACACACAAAATATTTTTCCCGCTGAAGACTTATTGTCCCAGAGCAACGTTATGCAGACATTGAAAGTTTAAATCGTCAAGCCTCTTGAAATTACTTTGCTGTTTGATTTGATTATTGTTCGAAGGACACTAACAAAAACAGATAATACGTCTATTGTCAGCAGGTCACATCTGCTATATGAAAACCAGTTCGTTGGAGGACGCCACATTGATCATGGTGCACAAGACAGTTTCGTATTCGGCACCAGCAGGAGCTGTGATAAAACTATGTCGATTTTCCCATCAGGCGTTCAGCGGAAGACCAAACGCAATGTATGCTGTACCACTGAGCCTCCAAACAGGAAAATCAATTGACCGGTGGCTGATGGTCAATCCTCCAATGATAACGACACGTTGATCGCACGAACACACCTAAGGATGTGGCGGACGTTCTGTAATAGGGCATTTTAGACGAAGAAATGCAAGCTTGGAGCTGCATAGGACATGCTAATGTAACTAATGACGATCTAACTAACTAATGCTAATTCAACCGTCTTCCATCTGTAATCATTTACTTTAATTTAGGCATAATATATTGCCAAGACCGCATACTGGTATTTTCTCTAAAGGAGGGTGAGTAGCACACTTGCTGAAGGCATTGACTATTTGAGAAAAGCGCTTATTTTTCAGTAACTATTTTCGGTAAGAACCACTGGGCGTAAATTGTGAATGACTAATTACCAGTTCATTAGCAGTTAATCTTTATTTTAGTCTTAAGATGTATCTTACTACTAATATAGTATATTTATGTGGATGATCTTGAAGGGCCCCTGCAACACTTTTCGAGCATGGTGAGAAAACACTGCCGATCGGTAGTAGAGGCTCCCGACAACACGCGAGCCAAATAATATAGCGCCGCACGCGGCCTCGAATTCAGAATAAATTATCAAAGTCAGCTAAAAATCGCTTTCTCTTCTTTCGACAAATGACGTAAGACGCTCGAAACCCGCTCGTAGAAAGTCCATTTATCAGCCATTGGCTGATCTGAACATGGCGCGCTCGGTCATTGCAGAGTTCGCCGCGAGAGGCCGCGACTTGTCCACGCGTGCGCGCACGATCGCACAGAAAGAACCGTGCATTCGAAGAAAAGGAAAAGTGCTCAAGGTCACGAGGCGTGGGTGACGTCTTTTCTTTGTCCCTGCCATCCCTCCCTGCATAGCTTCCAGCGCTTTCGTCGGGACGAGAGAAAAGAGAACACAACTGCAGCAACCAACAAATCTTTGTAACTCCACTCACACTAGACAGATTCTTAAAATTTTTGTGGCGATTTGTGAGGCGATAAGCTCTTCCAATGAATTCATTGCACGGTTACTCGAAAAAAAGTGTTTCAGGGCCCTTTTAAAGGGAAGGGTAAAATGATTTTTTGAATCCTGCTTCCCCTCCCTCCTGCTAATGGGCTGTGTTTAGGTCATTTTTTTTTTGTTATCAGCAAGTGCACGACAGGGACCCTCGCTATGCGACCGGACACTACGTCATAGGCAGACAGCGGCTTCATACAGCGCTGGTTTATTATGGAAGAAGTCGGTTCCTTCCCCGAAGTGTTAAAAGGAACAAACTTAATTGAAGTTGTAAATTAACATCAGGGTACAACATCAAGGTTTGGGCCCAGGACCACTCACCAAGGAACTGAGTCGAGCCACGAGTGCACACACACACACGAACATATATTACATAGAAAGATGATCTAATAATGATCAATGTGGGAGGTGCGCTAATATATGCAGTCCTAACTGCGCTAATTGTTTTTTGAATTCAGAGTGTTCTCGCCGTGTTTGAGGCGGTTGAAGGACGTCAATGCCCGCCACTAGAAGACGATGTCCCATCTGGCTGGTTGACGTCACTCACGCATGACAGCCCTCGCCAAGGCACAGCTCTCTGGTGCAGCAGCTCGGTAGCTCGGCCTCCACGTTCGTCTCGGCCACGCCCGGGTCGTCTGAGCGACCCCGAACGACCTCAGCCGCAGAACACACTCGATGGCCGTGCCCGACAGCGAGCCAGCTGTCCAGTCGGAATGCAGGCTTCGCTCGTCACGGTTGCCCTGCAGCAGTCAAGAACGCCAGCCGGAACCCTTGCGCCTCGCCTGGTCCCTGGGCCCGTCCCCAGCAGGAGTACAGGAACGGTAGCGCCTGGAGGACCTCGCTTAGTTCCCCGGACCGGACGTCCAGCCGAGAACCGTCTGCCCTTGACCGCTGCGCTGTCTCGACCACCGGCACGTGCACCGTGGCACGCGTGATGATGATGATGATGATGATGATGATGATGATGATGATGATGATGATGATGATGATGATGATGATGATGATGATGATGATGATGATGATCACCTCAGATGGATGGCGCTCACCCACAGGGGGGATGGGCCAAGAACCGGGCGGCAGGATACTTACATGAAACTAAAACGAAATAAAAGCCAATCTGAAGAGTTAGTTTAGAGATAATACTGCCAATAAACAAAAATGTTTGCTGAGCAAGCGGTCAATCATCTCTTGTTCTCCCGCACACACTTCAGTTTTCTCTTCATCGCCCCCACACGGCGACCACTTAATTGTTTTTCACGCCTCCATCATGACAATAACGCACGATTATCTCTCAGCTGTTCCTGCAGAAACACTGGTGATACATGTGTTGCCGGCGTCATGAATTAAACAGCTTGATGAACATGCGTCGTGAGAGCGTCCATAAAGCCAGCAGACAGCGTGGTGGCCAGGTAACGTGGCCTCCAAGTTTGTCACACACCTGCATCAGTAATCACTGTAGTGCTATTTGAATACGCAGAAAGAAACCTACCGGCGAAGAAATTTAGCACAGGATTGCTTTTTTTTAAGTAAAATCTCCTAACAACCACCAATGCCACATTCCATCGTCCGTGCTTCATCGACGCCAGCGAAGTGCGCTGTCACTGCATTATATTACATACTCCAAGGGACGTAGAAAAAGGTGAGCGCAAAAGCAAAGAAAGAAGCTTTGGATCGAAGATATCCAAAGGCCAAAGGTATCTTAAGTATAGAAAAAAATATAGCAACCGCACCGTACCATCCGAGTGAGAGAGCTAGCAATGCGAAAATAAAAACGACCCAGCAGATAAAAAAAAAAGAAAAATGAAAGAAATTGTGGCAAGAGGGTTCGCAGTCACTAAAGAAATGCCGAAGTCGGACAGACCATGAATCAGGCTAACGCAATTGGCAGACTTCGGCACCGCAAAAGCACACGAATGAAGGAAACTGCAGTGAGAGAGACAGAAGTCGGAAAGGGGTGTGGTGGGACTCGATCTGAGCTTGGGCGGTGCAGACAGTATATATATAGTGGCATAGCGCGTGCTCTACATATATGCGCCGATCCACTGGCTGGAGGTGCATGGCGAAGAAATATACGAAGTGCCGCTACACGCGAGAAAAGCCAAAAGAACGAAGCAATGGGAACGAGGGTATTTGCGGCTTCGAAACTGGATCTATGCGGACGCCGATCCGCTTAGCGGGTGCAGCCGCGTATATATCGTCTGCAATGGAAACACGGCAGTGACAAGGCGGTTATACGCCAAGAAGGCGAAGCTGGGAAAGGCAAAATATGAAGGCGAATGAGCGATTTAGACGTGCCTACACACTATGACGCAGCCATGGACACTGCAATTCATTGTCGCCTTGCAGATTTGCCGCGTCAGCACAAATAAGGCACTCTACATTGCGACGCTGTGGAGGCACTCGTGGCACGCTGGCATCGGCGAAACACTCGAAACACCCGATTAGTGAGGAAAATTTCAGTGAGTCCACCTTGCTTGCGGGATTTTGGTGAGAAAAATATGTGGGCGTCACAGAATGTCACGTTCATTTTAGGGAGTGTGTGATTAATGAGCTCACAAACCACGAATACCAGTAATGATAACGACTCATTATTAACTTCAGTTATGCCTTAAAAATGTGTGGGCGTCACAAAATGCTACGTTCATTTTAGGGAGTGTGTGATTATTGAGCTCACAAACCATGAATACCAGTAATGATAACGACTCAATCAATCACCAAATCTATTGATATACCTATTTTCGCACACAGCAGCCACGTGACCGCTTGTAGAAAACATGAAAATTCAACAGCATAACATGACAGGACTGGAAACTACATATTTTATCAAGACATGTCTTAGCACATGGATACTCTGATTCCTTCTTATTCAACGACAGTGTCGTTTTGTTAACTTTCACCGAAATGGTATATCTGTTGTGCTTCGATTACTAATCTAGTGATTTCCGACTTACTCTTGCCCACTATAATAGTTTCATCGAAATTGGGTTGGAACGCGTGTTTCTGGCAGCGTAGTGTCAAAAACCAGTTAGGAGGTGGTTTGCCGAATGGGTTGCTAGATGGAGAGCTAAGGAAACTATATGAAACATGTTCTGATTGAATGCGGCGATATCCGCCCAGGTGTATACGTGTGGGTACAAGCCTACATGAGGCTTTGGGTTTTAGCAACGAACACGGGAAGCTGAACACGTCCGCGATAGAACCAAGTAAGACACGGTTAGAGTATTGGTGGCAGAAAAGTATAAATAAAGGACAAAACTAGTGGGAAAATTACGTCATTATGTCTGAAGAGGCAGAGAGATAGAACATAAATTCGTATTTTTCTTTGTTATAATAAGGACAATTTAATCGAAGTGGATAAGGCGTTAGGCCAATATAAAAAGAAAGTTTTCTTTTCGTTTTTTTTTTGCGACCTTGGTGGCACACATGTCACCGCCCCGTTATAAAGAAAACGCTCATAGCATGGCATTCGAGATGGCGGGCGTGTGCACCCGCCACGCGCCCACCATCTTGGAGGCCACGCTCATAGCACCCATCCATCCATGCGTTCTCGGAGCCCATCATCGAGGCAGTGGCTGGTCTGCCCAGAGTAACAAGGGCCACAGTACAAAAGAGTCTGGCAAATGACAAGTTTTTCATGGTAGAAATGGCTTCACTATATATATGCTTCTTCGGGCATGCAACACTAACTTAATATAATAAGTTTTCTTGCACAAGATACCCAGTTTACATGGGGTCGAAAACAGAACACGTTTGTTAGATTTGCCAGCACTTTTCTCAAGATTATGTGAAACTTGGTGAATATAAGGAACGACCACTACAATTTATTTCTTAGTGGTGGACAAACCTACTGTGTGACTTATCTTGCGAACTTTAGCTCACAGAGGTAAGCATTCGGTCATACAAACGACCAGATGAGCTGGGTAGCCAGATTATGGTAGCTGTGTCACTTGATGCCCGAATTTGTTTATAACGCGGCTATAGCTAAAGAGAAGTGTAGACTGATATCTCGTTTGCGTAGTAATGCAACATTGATTTATTCCAATAAGTTGACTAACCGTTGAATTGTGCGATTTACGCCCTGCATTGTCGCAGATCGTGTTACTTCCACTGAAGTTCCCCTGTTGACGGTATTAGGACAGCTCAGAGCGCTTACTGCTGTTCCGCAGTTGAAAGCACTGTGCGCGGGATAGAACACAATATACTTGCACCGCAATGGTAAATTCACTGACCTTGACAGCTTGGCGGCTAGGATGCCTTGTTGCTAAGATCGGGGATGCCGGTTCACTTCCCAGCCCCGCCAGCCGAATTTCGACGGGGCCAGAAAATACAAACACACTCGTGCCGAGGTTTACATGCAGTAAAAAAAAAAACTCTCACTTGGTCAAAGTAGCGACTTTGAATTTCCCCGCTATGGTATGCCTCATGTTACAACACACGACACTGACTCGACAGAACATAGGCGGCACGTCGTTTATTATTCCAGGTCAGCCAGAGCGTCACGAGACCGGCGCGCCGCGCATCTCGCTGGTGATGATGGCGTTAGTCTCCGATGCCACACCTCACACATATCGTGGCAATGTGAATGGCTACTTGTACACAGTATACGATTTCTTCTTAGTCCGCGGTGGAGGACCAGTGCCTGTACGGTGCTCGGCTGCTAATCCGAAGGTCGCGGCTTCAATTCCGGCTGGGGCAGTCGCATTTCGTTGGAGGCAAAATAATAGGGGCTCTGTACTGTGCGATGATAGTGCACGTTAACGAAGAACAACCGGTATAATCGAAATTTGCGGAGTCCACCACTATGGTGTCTCTTATGATCATGTTTTGGGACGTAGTACCTCAGATATTATTATTATTATTATTATTATTATTATTATTATTATTATTGTTGTTGTTGTTGTTGTTGTTGTTGTTGTTGTTGTTGTTGTTGTTGTTGTTGTTGTTGTTGTTGTTGTTGTTGTTGTTGTTGTTGTTGTTGTTGTTGTTTTTCTTGGCACAAAACATGACTTCATTAAAGTTTTTGTCAGTCTGTATGGCGCATTCACTTCGTTTCCTATTGAAGAAGTTTTTAGCGCTAAGAAATAAAATCTTGTTTTTGGCAGGTAAATTCACAGGATATTATTTTTTATGCATGATAAACTGCCATCTTAAACACGATGGTTTTTACCTATAATATTTTAAATATGTGCACCGAAGAAACGGCTGCGGTCATCCACGGTGCACAAAAGCCCAAAGCAGGGCGTATAGGCCGTATAGGAGTTGACAGCATCGGATATGCGTTGACGTACGACCGCGTTAATCGACCGGATATCGATTAACTGAGACCCCGCACTCTGATAAGTGAAAGCTGAATTCCGCTGACAATGCGAAGAACGATGGTGAAAAAAAAACGGGGGGGGGGGGGGGAATATTGACTATAAAACTTTTCTTGAAAGCTTTATCGTGGAGAACAAACGAAGACAGACCGAGCCGGGTCCCGCGAAGTTGTGCAGCGAATAGGTCCCCGTGGGGTTGACACAAAACTATGGCTCAAGATTCCAGCCCGTATATAAATAAACATAGTATTGGAGTTTTCGTAACATGCGAAATACTATCGAAAAAATATTTTAAATCAGAACTTTGTATACACTCCAAGCACATGTGTAAATGAGTTTAGCCTGTCCAAATGAGTGAATAAATAAAATTGGGGGAGGGGGGCTCCAAAGATAGCATGCAGATGGTCCGCGCCTGCAGCAAGTTATTTTTTGTCCATTTTACTTCCTTCCCTTTTGTATCACAATTGATACAACCCACTTAAAACAGTACAATTGACGTCCCCTATACATTCCCATACTTAACTATGTGTGAAGTGATTTAGCGAAGATTTACGGAGACGGGACAAGACGAAGGGGCACACATACCACCTGTGCTCATCTTCTTGCCCCGTCTCGATAAATCTGCGCTAAATCGTCAAGGCCACAATCTAGCCCTTGCTAAATTCATTACCCGCTGGTACTAAGGTTTAAGCCTGTCCAGTGATAAGTAAAGCTTCATTTCGATTGAAAGGTCACGGGTTCGACCCTAGCCGCGGCGGTCGCAATTTCGTGGGGGCGAAATGCTAGAGGTACGCGTGCGATTTCAGAGCACGCTCGAGAGCACCAAACGGTCTGCACTTCCGGAGTCCTCCACTACGGCGTCCCTCGTAACGATATCGTGTTTTATCGCACTTATGGTTGACTCCCCGAACTGTGATAACTGCCATTGTGTACAAACTCTCGACCATGTACTGTGCCATTGTCCAGAATTTGAAGAAGATCGCCGGACTCTCCAGTGTGTCTTAAGGAGGGATGATCGACCCTTTTTACTCTGGAGAAGATCTCGGGAGCGTGGTCTTCACGTACTTCAGCGCAGGAAGCCACTCGAGCCCTTTTACAATTCTCGAGGGCAACGTCACTGTGCGACCGCCTGTGAAACCTGAACTGTGTGTGCGGTGTGTGTGTTATGTGCAATGTGTATCTTCTCCTCCTCTCTCTCTCTTTTCTCCCTAATTCCCCTCTTCCCCATGTAGGGTAGCAAACTGGACTTAGTCTAGTTAACCACTCTATCTGTCTGATATTTTTTTTCTTCTTCTTCTATTCGCGCTTCGTCAATCGGCTTGTAATGGCCTGGTGTGCGAATAATGGCAGCGCTGCGAACCGCGCTTGTATGACGTCAGTTCGGCGATTCGCGCGCTTTCGAGGCGCGGCGCCGTATAGAAACCACCATCATGGTAAAACTCGGCCAAGAAGCAGTTGAATCGGTTATCTTGTGTGCGGGGGCTACCGACGCTGTTCTGCAGCCGTGGGTGTTCGCTTTTAACGCTCATTTCAAAAGCACAACATTTTGTCTCTTGAAACTGCGGCTGCTCATCTCCGTGGCGAGTGCTGCGTAATGGTCACCCGTGAAAAGAGCGCTAGCTTACACAACTCTCCTAAGGACCTGAAGTTGAGCAAGAAGTGGATAGTGAAACTCGAAAAGGAAAATCGCTCCACGCCTTCATCGACCGTGCGCAGCAAGCGCTTCGCCGACAGCAACTTTTGCTATACCCGCCCTACGCGCCACTCGTTGGTAATTAAGCTTGCAACTATGTTTCAGCGCCTCGCCAATACTTCAGTTATTCATTGCACGTATGTTACAGGCGTAGGCGACTTACACCAGGTGAGGTGCCGTCCGAAAACCTACCGCGAAAGCTCCTAGACACGGAGTCGACGACGCGGCCTCCGAATAGCCTCGAATTTAATAAACTTGACTTGACTTGACTTGAATAAGTGCGCCTCGTGAGCGCTGCTGGACGGCGCAGGGAATCTGACAATACGGCCTCATTCGGTTGGTGTACGCAGTATCAACGGCAAAAGTTTGCGGGACGTTGGGTCCACAACAAATGCGAATTTCAGCTATGTCGGTGCTTAATGCTTGTAATCAAGCAGGCGACTGTGTAGGTCGATATGCCAAGTGCCGTATGGAACGTTTATTTCAAAATTACATTCCCAGACAAAGCGGGAATTTAGCTTTATCGAACATTTCGCGTCCCGCAAACTTTTGGAGTACATATATACTTAGTTTACTCACCAAGACAAGCACGAGCCTAGTGCACTGGTTACTATAAATTCATAAGCGAAGCCTGCTGTTGCTGTTTAGCGCACATTCACTATAAAGGTAGTCACAAAAGACCGTGCAGACACTTCAACAGGAGCTTCTAAAGCTTTTATTTATGCTACGTGCGTGAACGCAAACACACCCAGCTTGCCTTTGCCACGTTAATCTTTGCGGCCCTGTGCGCGGTATATATAATCAGCGATAACTATTTGTTTTATTCTTATACCCAAATACGGCCCTGTGCGGTATCGATATGAACTACTTTGTGATGTCGCTCTCACTGAAGAAACATTACTGAGACAAAGTGAAGTAATTTGCATCGGCCAAGAGGTGTAATAAGGCGGAAATTGCCCCCCTCCCTGAGTCACAGCAGCAAGTATACCCCCCTCAAGACTCATCTTACTGATACACAACACGGGCCTGCCGACGTCCGTAACTGCAATCCGAGCGCGATCATCTCAAATTTGGTAACTTGACGCTGCTTTGCATTTCATGCCACGAACGCGCGGAAGCCGCAATTTAAACGGCTGCTCTGCAGTAATTATCTCATGTGTTGTTTGCGAGTGCCAGAGTGGCAGAAATCGGCAATTCTCGCACATATCCTCGCGTTCGATGTCAATATCGCTGCACCGAAGAGAAAATACCCTAACGAAGAGGGCAGGCGTGCCCTTCTCTTTAGGATTGTTCTGAAAGTTATAACGTCCCCTTCACGAGCGGACGAAGCACACCGAGGCACAGAGCAGTACTTCACCATTGCGCAGCTCTCGGTCGCCAGGTGGACCTTGTGTGGTCGGTTCGCAAGTCCACGTGTTTGCAGAACCGGAACCGTGACGGTGACGTGATTTTATTGACGACCTCGGCTGCGCACTCAACACCGTGGCCTGCGTCGTACACCACCGCGCCGTCGATGAGACGCTGCGACGTTTCGCAAGCTGCATCTACATGTTCGTATATGCTGGAGAAAGACACGCTTTTCGAAATTTCGATAGAAACACCCGAAATAATTAGTATCGCACGGCGAAAACTGCAGATGGCGAGCTAGAACACCCGCATATAGTTTCACTTTCTTATACCAGCAATGAAGTCGGCGGCATTGGCGTGCTCGTCGGCCATCTGGAAGGTTTCTTGGGCCTTGTAGACTGGGCCGCAGCTAAAACAAACTGATAATTGCGCTCGAAAACAATCATTGCGGGCGTTAGTTGACCCTCGCGAGGCTGTTCATTCGACAAAGTTCCCGCCATAAGCAGACGAGCAGCGGCTGCTGAAGCGCGATTGAGAGCGGAGTCCCCCGAGCGAACGTGCGAACGTCGCACACGAGAGGGCGCCACTGGCAAAATCTCGAAGCCAGTATACTCACATATTTTCGCGAAAATAGGCCGTCGAATATTACGGATAACAAGACAGAGATATACAGCGAGATGAATAATCACATTTATTATACTGGACCTGCATACAAAGCATTGAAGTTTAACGTTGCTCATTGCGTTACTTTTTCGTTTCACGAAGTCGTTCTCATTTCGGGTTTGAATGGCTGACAACCCTTTTTGCGACAACTGTGGTAGCGAAAAAAACACGACAGCACATCTTCTGCGAATGTCGTCGCTAAAATGTAAAGAGAACATCTCTAGCAGCCGCTCTATAGAGACCAATGACGGCAGAAACAATTCTGAAATGTCGACGTGAGACGAGGATGAAGGCGACGAAGGCAGTGCTCAACTTCCTGAAGGCAGCAGACTTGCACCAGGGATTAAAAACTTGTTGTGCCATGCTGACTGTGAACCCATGCGACTTCATGTGCGTGCTCTTTCCCCTCTCTCTTTCTCTCCATCTTTAACGTTCCCCTACTATTTCCCCTGTGTATGGAAGCATGCAGTCCTCCTATAGAGTGGCTAACATCCACGCCTTTCCTTTCCCTCCTGTTCCTTGCTTCCTTACGTTGCTCACAACTTACTGGCGACACTCACGACACCTCAAGCCACTGCGCTATACGCCATGTTCAGAGATAAAAAAGTGGTGTTGATTTGCGACAGCCAGTTCGGGCACTTTCTAAAAACCACACGTTTTTTCTTATGCTGGCTTTTTATAAAACAAAACCTAACAAACGGATGATTGCTTTAATGTTTGACCCTTAATTCTGCCATTCAAGTCACGCCGCTGGCAGAAGTGTCTAGCGCAGAAAATCTTCAACGGGTGCAAACAATGCAACGAATTCGTCCGGAAGAGATAAATCCTACGCCAACGCCACGTTTCATATCTCACGCAACAAAGGAACGCCTTTATGGAAAATAGAAAGAGAAAAGAATGAAAGGAAAGTAAAGTTGGAAACAGGCTTTTTTTTTCTTTTAAAAGGCGCCAGGTGATTCGTCAACCAGAAAAAAAAATTAAAAGTGCTTGTGTCACATAGCTCAACGAAGTCCTGTGACATCGCATTCAGCTGTGGCTTCTGACTGTTCGCGTGGACTTCGCCGTCGTCTCACTGCTTCTTCTTTTATTTTATTTTTTACGCCCTTACATTTATTTCCAAAGGAGGACCCTAAAGTAAACACTCAAGACGTCGTGGACGAGCGCGCTTTCACAATCGGAGCCATTTTTTGACGCAACAAAAGCACGCCAACATTCCCCGCACAGAGAGGTGCGGACATCAAAAACGTGTGGCCGTAAGCGAACGCTGCATGGCTTGGTCGGGCCACGATTTCTGGGGCTGGGGCTACAAAGCCCGAATAGCGAATCTGCGGGAAACAGATGCGAGGAGAAGAAATCCGAAACAAGCCGTTGGCACGGCCGGCCCTGCAGCACTGGCGGGGAGGCCATATATCTCTACCTGCCCATACACCGGGCGCATCGCACCGCTCATGCTTCGACGAAATGAACGCGGAAAAACTGCCGTGGTCATCGTAAGTCAGCGGTGTCTCACTGGAAAAGCGCGGAATTTCGGATATTAGAGCTTGTTTTGTAATAACGGGAGGCGCGTGATGCTTCGCCTATTTTTTACGAGGATGAATTAGAACGAAACGCGTGTTCTTGTTGGTTAATGCACTTGGTCGTCATGCACGGCTTCACAACCCAAGAATAGACAGTGTCATTTGTGTGGTGTCTTACATTTGCAAACGGTATCAGTGAGCAAGAGCTTGACTGCACAATCTGCACACATTCGTTAACATAGCGATTAAGGATCACCACACATACCTCAATACTTCTTAGTTCAAATTTAGAAAGAACAGTATGTATGTATGTATGTATGTATGTATGTATGTATGTATGTATGTATGTATGTATGTATGTATGTATGTATGTATGTATGTATGTATGTATGTATGTATGTATGTGTGTGTGTGTATGTATGTATGTATGTATGTATGTATGTATGTATGTATGTATGTATGTATGTATGTATGTATGTATGTATGTATGTATGTATGTATGTATGTATGTATGTATGTATGTATGTATGTATGTAGGTATGTGTATGTATGTATGTATGTAGCGCTGCAGAACGAATCAAGTCTTAGTATACTAATTATAGCTGTGTGCCATTCCTTTATCACTCCTCGTTTTCACTTGAAAAATAATCTGAAGCTGCCAACGGGATTAGAAACTATAATATACATTGCCAAACTTTCTTGTATACGACGACTCTCCTAAGAGACGCGATGTAATTCGCTTACAACATTGAGAGTTTGAAAAAGAAGAAAAAATAGACCGTAGAGCGAGCAACAATGACGTCTTCCTAGAATGTGCGCATCATATGCAGAAAATTTAGAGTCCCGGAGGATGGACTACTGCAAGGAAGTTCTCTATTACGCAAAAAAATCAATGTTTAAATCTCTAAAGATCGTATTCACCTCGCTACACACGCTGCAGTGGTGAAACAGTGCTATTCTTTGTCGCCAAACGTGGCTTTTGTTCCCTCCATTGTGAAATGTGAAACTCCGCTATGAAACCACTCGGTGGCATCCCTGGCACTGACAGGCTTATTAATTATCCCAGGGATGTTTGTAGAAAGCCAATAAACAGTGTGATAAACACGGAACGAAAGAGGTGAAAAATCTCGTCTTCTGTTCTCCATTCTCCAATTGTCAGCTGTGTCACTTGCTTAATTGTTATGACTACTTTTATTCCTTATAACCATGATACTGGCCGTTTTTTTTCTACATTTCTATGGGGGTGTTATGAAAATGAACACGCGTGTGTTTAGACTTCGGTGCACTATGATATTCCCAGGTGGTCGTCATTATGCCGGGGTCCCCATTGCGGCATATCTCATAATTAATCAAACAATGTTTTTGACATGTAAATCTTCATAAATATTATTATATTATTATTATTATTATTATTATTATTATTATATTATTATTATTATTATTATTATTATTATTATTATTATTATTATTATTATTATTATTATTATTATTATTATTATTATTATTATATTTGACCAGTTGTAGTTTACAAAGCTATGATTGTCCTCTTCTCGGTGCTTAATTGAACAGATAAAAAACAACAAAACGTCGCTAAATCGAAGCAGAAATATCAGCCAGAGCAATGTAACGTGCTTGCTCAGTAGAATATAATATGCCGCTATTTAGGCATGAGCAAAACTTGTTGCCGCGGCATAGTTGTGCACATACAAGTACGCTATGTTGAACTTAAGTAGGGTTCTGAAGATCAGCCCCTGGGTTGACGCAACTCATAGCTGTACACACTACACAAATAATCAAGGCAATAAGAAAACAGAATGCTGATAGCATGCATTTCGCATCACGATACATACAAAGCACGATATTAAATTTGCACCACCTCCTCCTTGACAAAAAGTAAAAAAAAAATTGAGAATTCCGCAAGAACAGTAAGGGGGGGGGGCAGTATAAGAGGGTGTGGGAAGGAGTGTTTGTAGTCTGCATAAAATAAAAACAATCACGGACGGCTCCTGCGCACCATGTTACAACACAGCACATTTCTCTGGTTCGTGCGATGTACCATCGTGTTTCGTCCAGCACACGCGCGATTAATCTTCGTGCATCACAGAAGCGAATGACCTCAATTGTTCCGCGGTCATGCGTTGTACCCGGCTTACTACCCTTCAAGTTGAGAGTAAAAAGATTAGGAAAAAATAATAAAAAGAGGAGAAAGTGTTTCAAGTGCTCAATATTAACATTGTAATGTAACCGACCACTTCACATGTGCAGATCGTTGAGAAGGCAGACCGGCCTCTGGGTCAGAAACACTTACCATCTCTGATTCTCCTTAACGACCAATATTTTTTTTTACTGCAGCTCCCTTTTTTTTTGTGCTCTGTCATTATCTAATTCCGTTATTTTGCACTGCGCTTTTAAATATTTTTTTGTATATTTCCAACAGGCATTGCGTTATTGTGCTTCCTTTTTCATAATGCTTAATCAAGTTCTGTTTTGTTTGAAATTTTGTTTATGCTTGTTCTGTATCTATTGCATTGTATTTTTTAGCCCACCCCCCTATGTAATATTTTCCCACTGAGGGCCTTTATGGTTTCATTTAAATAAATAAATAAAAAAATAAAAAAGTTTAGAAAGCCCCTGAAACTCAGTACACGGGCGTCAAGCATTTTCGCCAACACCGAAAATGAGGCATCCGCGGCCTGGATTCGATCCCGAGACTTTGTGCATTTCACAGACCGAACTTCCTGCACAGCTTCGATAGCGTTGCATTTGTAATGAAGTGGAGTATAGCAGAGCTAGTCAAGCTGTCGTCATCATACACGATGAGGTTAGTATTGAAGGTTCAAGGGAAGCCCTATAAAAACATTTGTAGTTACTGCTTCCGGACGGCTGACACGAGCAGCTAAAGCTCAAAATTAGCCCCGCTCACCAGCAAGTTTTTTCAGATCAGACACGACTTCTGATTCCAATGATCAACTCAGTCGGAGTATACGGACACTGCTTGGCGCCTTCAAGTGTTTTCCCGCCGCATGGAACTTGAGTGATTTAAATTATTGAGCAAAACAAACTTAGTCTTCTATTTTTCTACTCCTACCTGAGATTTCTCTTACATCGGTGCTTCTTCGTTGGATGTTTTCATGGTGCACTTGTGCTCATTTTTTTTAGCTGCAGCTAAACCTTCTGTGCATCTCCTTTATGTTGAGATCGACACCCTTCCCCGACGTTCTATCTCTAGCATGCTCTGTTATATAGCATCGTGTTTTTAAGTTCGCGAACACCTACTCGTGGTGAGAATCAAATGCCAGATTTGTCCCGTCGCTGGTTTGAGCATCATATTCGTCACTAACGTAAACAGAACTAGCTAGTACGAGGGCAAAACCACGCCGAATAACGCATAACGAACGACGAAAGACGCATACACGTACATTACTCGAAACAACGGTTTAATATGCCCCGCGTGTCGCGAAAGTTCGTAAATCTCTCGGTTACAGATTTGACCCCCCTGGAGATTATTGCCGAGGCAAAAAGCTCGTCGCGATGCGTAAATGCCACGAACCGGTGAGGGACGCTGCCGTCCATTTTTGAATGGAAAATAATTAAACCAGCGGGAGGCGCATGATGAGTGGCACACTACGGCCAAGAAAAAATGATGGACAGTGTGGACAAAGGAAAAATAAACAAACTACCTAACAGCGTTAATGCAATTGTTTTTGGCTGTACCTATCTCCGAAAATTACGCCCGAAAAGAATGCGAATGCAGCGAATACACGAATTCTCATTTTGAAGCCGCCGCGCATGTAACTCTCTTCTTCCTCGTTCAATGCCCAACACAGCAGGTTTTCATTCGCTCAGTTCCATATTTCCGTTTTCATAAACCTCCTCCCGCAACTCTCATTTAGACCTTAAGGAAGAAAGATGAGGTGGTCTGAAATGAATAAAAATACGTTCCCACTCGGCGAATTCTCATGCGTCCGGTTATTCACCCACACATCGAGCGGAACACTATAAACTCTCCTCCCCCTTTTTGAAAACGGAGAACGCACTGCCATGTCCCGTTTAGTCTCCTACAGCCGTGAGAACGGAAACATGTGTCTTATCGTAACTGTTAAGAAAGGGAAATAATACAACCGCCCGAGGAATCACTCGTGCCTCGCTCTTCTGGTTTGCTTTGGTTGTCAACATCACTCTCCTTGTTGCGCTCGGCTCACGCCTTTTTCTTTCTTTCTTTCTTTCTTTCTTTCTTTCTTTCTTTCTTTCTTTCTTTCTTTCTTTCTTTCTTTCTTTCTTTCTTTCTCTCTTTCTTTCTTTCTTTCTTTCTGTCTTACTTTCTTTTTTCTTTCTTTCTTTTTCTTTCTTTCCTTCTTTCTTTCCTTCTTTTTTCTTTTTTCTTTTATTGTTTCTATCTTTCTCTCTCCGCACGAAAGTGCATGCACAAATAAATTGTCAATATTACTGTGTTGCACTGTGAATAAAATACATAAAAATAGATGCAAATAAAAACCTACGTTCTGTGCCATGCAGTGTTGGCTCAACGTATATGTCAAGTCAGTGCAATATGACACGCCACACCAGCTCCCTATGTACGCGATATTTTTTTATTTTTTTATTTTTTAAACTGTCGTAGATGTCTTTAGGTTGAAGACATGCAATTCCCGCGGTCAGAACGGCTCTGTACACGCCACTTACCAGCTATAGCGACACCGTGCCATACTGCAGCCCGTATACGTTCCGTATATCGATTCGACGCTTTAGAAAAGCGCGCAGTCCCGACTTTCCTGCATTTGAGCGCGCGCTTTGCGCCAGTAATTGATGCTTTCGGTACAAATAAAATAACAAAGAAGGGGTTGGCACAGCAAAGAAAAATTACCATTCTAAAACTTAACCATATATATTTATTTCACATATTTATAGGCTAAATACTAATCGAACCTCGATCTTATACCATTGCGATCTTATACCATCGTCTCACCTAAGTGAACACCACTGCATGTAATACAGGCGACGAACAAAAACATCTACAAATGAAACGAGACAGCAGGACAAGATCTGTAGCTTTGGATGTGATACGTGATCAGTGCTATCTCTAATGCAGCGAAACAAACGCTATGTTGCCAAAACTAGTAGCTAAATGTTTCATTAATCCTTATTTTTCATGAGTATTCGATTATTTAATCTGCATGTTATTGTGGAGCAGCCAGTGATAACATAAATAGTTTTATAACAGAGTAAATGAATATTTCGATCATTTGTTCCTGTTATTCATTTGTTGAAGTGATACTTATTTATTTTTTTTATTTATTTTGTGATATTATACAATATCTTGGCAACATGAAACTCATGTAGGTGTATAAAACAGGAAAAGTAACAAGAGCAAAAAACAGCCAATGAGTTTCTTCATACGTATTCTGAAGAACAAAGTAAAAAGGAAAGCAACATAATTGGAACAATCTTCTGATAAAACAAGCAATCAGATCAGCGGAAGAAAAAAAAGAAAAAAAAAGGCATGAACAGTCTCAGCACGCAAAGCAAGAAAAAAAAAAATAAGGCAGTTTCGGTGAAGGTTTGCCACTTCTCAATAAAGTGCGCAACTAGGCAGCATTCTCTTCAGTTTTTTTCTCCTCTCTCGCTCTTTTCATGTTTTTCTTTGCTTTTTTTTCTGTGTTCATTTCTATTTATTTATTCTTATCCGTTAATATATTTCTCTTTCTTGCTATGTCTATTTTAGTTCCTATTTTCCCCCTTTTCTTTTTTTATTTCAAGCTCGTTTTCTTCTTTTTTTTAAGCGCCGACAGCATAGTACATCCCCAGCTCCTAAAGTTCTCCACGCTCATCGTCATAAATTCCCTTGAAGAACAAGAAGAAGAAGACTTCCCCTTGGCGCGAGCACGCGCTGAACATGCCGCAGATGGGACGTTACGTCAAGCGACGAAGACAGCATACGATGATGCAAACATTTTTAGTAAGAAGCGTTCTTTTAATTACTCCGCTCTTAAAAGAACGCCTCTTAGTAAAGATGTAATTCCAATTGTGACTGACTAAATTGTGAAAGTTTTATCGGCCAGTTTGTTGCACTCCAACGTTGTTCTCGGAAAGAAATATTAATTGAAACAGTTGAAAGATGTATATGTATCAAGAAAAGCTGTTAGAGGTGCTTCAATATTGAAGTGCCATGAAGGGAATGTCTTTAAGAAAGAAAAACCAACCGCCTGCAGTATAAACTATTTTTCTTTCTTGGCCTGGACGCAGAATCACGTTCATCTCCGCTTAGTGCCGTTTATGGTATACAACACCACCCAAGAGAGAGAGAGAGAGAGAGAGAGAGAGAGATAAATAGAGAGGAAAGGCAGGGAGGTTAACCAAGCTTGGCTCAGTTGGCTACCCTACACTTAGGGTGGGGGAAAGGGAGAATAATAGAAAGAAACGAGAATGAAAAGAAGAGGAGTAAGAAAGAGAAGGATGAATAGTCAGCTCGAGACTACACAGCACGGTCTCACACTGTTCTTTCAGAAGCGGTCGTGAAGTCTCGTGGTCCTTAAGAAGTACAAAAGGGCTTTCGTGGCTTTGAGCGTATGGGAAGCTGTCGGCCAAGGTCCCAGGATTTTCTCTTCTGTAAGCGGCCGAGAATCCAGCTGACAGAGCTTGGCTTCCATAATACGTCGTTCGGTCTGGTATGCTGGGCAATGACATAGAATGCGCTCAAGCGTTTCCTCGCAGGCGCAGATGTTGCATGCCGAAGTGCTCGCCATTCCAAGGAGACGAGAGCACGCATTCGTAAATGCCACGCGCAACCTCCTGCGACACAGTAAAGTTTCAGCGCATCGTGGGAGCCCGGATGGCAAACGAAGTTGCAAGTTTGGGTCGATCGAATACAGGTGCGTGTTGAAGAAACCCTGCGTATTACATTGTAAGAGAGTTATACGGCGAGCAAGTGATTGTAGTCGCCTTGCAGCGTCCGTTCTCAAGAGTGGTATGGGCGTACGCTGGTCTTGGTCATGAACCGATCGAGCAGCTTCATCCGCGCGGTCATTGCCGACAATTCCGCAATGACTGGGCAACCACTGAAATACAATATCATGACCTTCCCAAAATATGAACAGAGACTCTACACAAAGTTTGCCATGACGTGATGAAGGTTATACGCTTCTGCACGCCACAAGCGGGTGCTCATGTTGATGACTGCGTAACGTTCGCTTGCATGCTTGCTCGATTGTTTTGCTAAGTCCCGCTGCTGCTACTCGTAGCACTGCATAGCACCCGAGCGTGCTATGGCTCCGGCACACGATAAGCCTCGTGCGTGGCTTTGAACTGCAGTGTACACAATGTTAAGCTTAACACTAATGAGAGACACCACGCCTCACTTTTTCTTTCGTTTTTCGCAACGGCTTGTGTGCAACAAGTTCCTTCCTCTCTTCAGGGTCTGTGGCTCTGGTCTGTGGCACCTCGGTCATCAGCATCCAATTACTGCTCCACCATATTTGTCTTTTCGAACATATTGGCGGCGAGCGCGAGTTGGTCACGTTACAATGGTTTTTTTTTCTTGATAAATTCGGGCATTATCAAGCAAATATCGAAGTTTGGGGCGGTACTTTGTGTTGTGAAGGCTAGATAAAAGTGAAAACTAATACATCCAGCAGCCATCTGCTCGGCTACTATGTTGTTAAATGTGAAAGTTCGAAAACTGAAGCTCTAGGTTGTAGTTACAGCTTAGCGTTTGCTTGGCCTTGTCATCCAAGTTCTGAGATGCTTCTTCACCAGCATGTTAACTCAGTACATCTCATCCAGCGGCTTGACGCGGCCCTGGCTCGGCAAAAGCAAACGGAGCGAACTCCTAGTAGCTCGCGCTGGGCCAGCCGTCGTTGAGGTCTATGTAGACAGGAGGGTGCGGAACTCTGCGCGGTGCTCCCACCCTCCCCACGCAGGGTTGCCCAATAAAGTCTATTTCTCTCCCTCAGTACATCTAAACTGCAGTTGTCAAACTGTGCAGGAGACCCCCGTTTACCGGCCACAGCTGCATCCGTGCGTGAACCGGGGGTGTTCAGTTTTGTATGTTCAGTGTTCACGCAAGTAATTGTGTCAGTACAGGATATTGCGACGCCAAAGGAGCTTCCATATCTTCGTGAGACGAAATAGTTTCACCATGTCTGTGTACCTACCGTAGTGACCAAGAAAGAGCAACATAACTTGTTCGTTGCATGAATTGAGAAAGAAAAAGAAGTGTAGAGGAAGGCCGGGAGGTTAACCGGAGAACTGCATTGCCAGTATCTCTTTACTGTACGTCAATGTGCTGCGTACGATTAAAGCCGACAACTTTGGTGAAGGCACTAATAAGTTCGACGGTTAAGCCAATGTGTGCCACGTTGGAAGACAAGTTTTGAAAGTATTTTCAGCAGCGAAGCTTCTCTCGGTCGAGGCTTTCATGTCCGGGCACCGTAGTATACGGTAGAGAGATTCACTCGCAGAAAATTGATGAATACTGTAAGGGATATGTGGTACGCCTACCAGCAATCCAACTACTCACAACTCCTAGAACTCGCCACTACCACCACTTCATTCTACTCGCTTCACCGCTGTGCACCACCAGCTCTGCTGTTTCATCCGCCAACTGGAGCTGGCTGAATTTTTTTTCTTTGTTTATATACAGCCCAAAATAAATTGCTCATGTATTTTCAGCCTGCGACTTCATTCTTTATACGGAAAAGTGGGCATGACTGGAGAATAAATAAATATATGAATAAACGTTCCTCGTATTTAATTACTCCATCTCCCAAAAACAATATATTACTTCATTTTTTATAGTTAGAGAGCATGGTAAAAGTCCCTAGATATAAATTGCGAGAATTCGACCCTTTTTCAGACAGTCGATCAATATCTGCTCCCGTAGGGGATATGCTCTGTAAAGCTTTCATCGCAGCAGGTTTTTATGCATGCGGAGAAAAAAACTTTACAAACATCAAAAAGAAAGAATTGTTTACAATGGAACAAGAAGTTGCAGATACATCGTATGCTTTCACACAGAATAAGCGTAACTCGCCCGATAATAAGAGGAATACTAATTGTGAGGGTACTCCTGCATTACCACACAGTGGGCGCCTTTCTTTGATGACGTGTTCCGAGACCTTCCGCAAAACCAGCATGGAATCACACTCACCCACCAAGCAACGAAGCGTAGCGACTCTACATCGATGTCACTACTGTGCGCTTGCCAAGAGTGCATGATTGATAATTGGGGTTTAACGTCCCAAAACCACCGTATGATTATGAGAGACGCCGTAGTGGAGGGCTCCGTAAATTTAGACCACCTGGGGTTCTTTAACGTGCACACCAATCTGAGCACACGCACCTACAACATTTCCGCCTCCATCGGAAATGCAGCCGCTGCAGCCGGGATTTGATCCCACGACGGGCCAAGAGCGCAGTAAATTCTACATTGTTGTTCCCATAACTTCATACCTCGGCGTAGCCGACAATGAAGTGCACGTCAGATTGGTGTGGCCCCGCCGCGGTGGTCTAGTGGCTAAGGTACTCGGCTGCTGACCCGCAGGTCGCGGGATCGAATCCCGGCTGCGGCGGCTGCATTTCCGATGAAGGCGGAAATGCTGTAGGACCGTGTGCTCAGATTTGGGTGCACGTTAAAGAACCCCAGGTGGTCAAAATTTCCGGAGCCCTCCACTACGGCGTCTCTCATAATCATATCGTGCTTTTGGGACGTTAAACCCCACAAATCAATCATCAATCAGATTGGTGTGTCATCCTTACGTTTATTCTTACGGAGCTGAACTCGTATCCGCTAAGCAATCACTTTGATAACAGCGTGTGAATGCTGGCTACGCACGTGGGGCCTACGTAATGGCGCACACGAGAGCGGTATCGTAAGACGTGCGGTGCTCTTCCACAGCAATCTAGGAAGATGAGGTGTCCAGGTTCATTTCAGTGCCACCTGTTAGCTATGTACAACAAGAAAAAAATGATAGTAGCTACGCGATTACGCCTTTAACCAACTATTAAAAAAATGAGGGAAACGAGGCACGTAACTGTATGTGCAAAAATAATGTACTTAATTGACGAAAAGAGAAAAAGAAAAGAATTTCCAGAGATCAAAATTATGTCATGAATCAAGCATATAGTTAGGCCAAAGAAAACGTGGACAGAAAAGGTAATTATTGTCTTTAATTATATGCACTAATTGTGACGCGAATTGGAATAACTTGACGTGGACGAATGGACAAAAATTACCTTTCCCGTGAATATGATCTGAAGCAACAACCTGTGAATTACGTGCCGTATGTTCAGCCAATCAAGTTACGAGATAAGGCGCTTCCCCATCCAATTAGTCAGATACTTCTGTGCACGCAATGCCTTGGAATGGTAGCTAGCACCGTACGCAGCTCAGGTGCTGAGTGTGGGACACTCTTTTCTGCCAGAAGGCGTCACGGGAAAATGCACTTCGCAGCGCTGTTGTCGTTTCTTTGTCTTGTAACCTGTCAAAAGTTTGCGGGTTTTTTTTCGTCTTTTTTGTTCTTGTTTGTTTTCGCTGCACTTAGACGCTCTTTTGTATTTGTTATACGAACTCCGGATGACGCGAGCACAGCGCAGAACTCCATAGTGGGCATAGTGGCAATGCTATTATACTGTGTCTCTTTTATATTCGATGCTTAAAAGTCGCACACCTTCAAGCTGATAGCGGTGCTTCACTGTGACGGGGTGACTCTTGCGCTTCCGTTGTGTGCCCACCATCTTAAAGTGTAAACAAATAAACGCGTGCACATACAACGTGCGAACCTCTTCACTGTGTGCAACTCCGCTCTTCGACAGCGGATGCGTGCGCAAATTGGGTTTCAGTTCGCATTTCGAAAAAAAAAAATGTGAAGAAAGGCTTTGGCGCTATTCTTGAAAAATGAAAGCTTCTTGAAAAAAAAATTATACAATTTCAAGAACAGCGCTCGGCTTCTACCAAATATGATAACGCAAGCATGTAATAAAAATAGGTGATTATTACGGTGGTAGTTGTCGGTGAATCGTGCGTTAAGGATGGATGACATGACGACGACGATGATGATGTTGAGAATGTTGCTCAGCTGCTGCTGATGCTGAAAAAAATTGTGATGCCGATGGTTTGATGTGGCAGGACGTCGGCGGTGGTGATACAAATGGTAAATGACGACGGCGCGGTGAAATGAAACGCAAATTAAGAAAAAAAAATATCTGCGTAAATTGTTACCCAATCTTCCAGTGTTGGTACGAGCCATGTTAAAAGGTTCTTACGGTACCATGAAAGATGGCAGGCGTAAAGGTCTACGCGAACCATTACCAGTCAGGCTAGTTATCTTTCGCGTGTGTGCCTGATTGACAGGTAACCGGAAGCCCCAACAGAGTACAGCTTGTACGAGCGTTAATTAAACGCACCTGCTGATTCATCTCTGCCTGTCCGTTGTCCCCTGTTCCTCCTTCCTGCTCGGCAGAGTAGAGCACTTGAAACACGTAAGAGAGAGACATAAAGAAAAAAAGGAAGATATATAAAAAAAGAGAAATATCCAATGGAGAGATATAGAAGTAGCAAGAAATAGAAAGTAGAGAGAAGAACAGGGAATAAAAATATAAAAAAATATAAAGACAGGAGCAGCGAAAGACAGAAAGAAAGAGAGAAACAAACAAAAGAAAGGGAAAGAAGCCGAGAGATAGAAAGTAGTAGACAAAAGGAGGAAGCGACAAATGAATAGAAAGAGCGAAAAAGAGAAAGAAATATATATGAGAAGAAAGAAGGAAATAGAAACAGGTACGATAAATAGACAAACAGAGAAAGTGAAGAAATACAGAAAAAAGTAAAGAGAAACAAAGAAAGAGGTACAATTCTGATCTTCCTTCAGTACTGGCATCAATAGTGCGAAGGTGGCGTAATTTTTTTTTGTGCACGCTTTCTTTTTCACCGCAGCAAACCTTTTCAGTTGATATTTGGCGTTTATGTTGCATGGACTTCCCCTCTTGTGTCCCTGTCAGCACGTCTTCCTTCTTCGGCTATTAGGGAACATCATTAATTAGTGCGATGATACACATAATCAGACGGTGCTGCTGTATCAATACAGTATTTTCGTTGCCATTGAATTTAGAAAGAAGTAAAGACAGCAAGTATAACTGAACGTTGTTCGCTTTCAATTCGGTTACATAATTTTACACATATACTTCAAATATAATACTATGAAACTGACCTAGATTTAAACAAATTACCCTAATGTCAGCTGCAGTGATTGTCATTGAATTTCTGTCTCTCAGTCTGTTCTTCCTTAAGAGCACCTTATAGTTTACTCACTAGACGCATTATATGTTCTTTTAATTTAACGTCTTATTCGCTTGATGTGGGTGACCAATGTATGTGACAAAAAATAGGTGTGTGGATGTTCTCGCAGAAACACCCCATGATAGTCCCGTAATTTTTTTTTTTTGTATTACGTACGCTGGCGTTTTTTTATGTAGTGCGTTTTGAAAAGTTCGCCATGTCCGATAACTTTGCTAATTCTTCTTTGTTTGTACCAAGTTCCTTCATCTTAATTATTCCTGGAAGTCTCGATTGCGCTCAACTAGGGGGCGGAAATATACATTACCATATTTTAAGATGCAGAGTCCCCCATCCCCCTCCCCCTAAAAAAGGAAAGAGAGAAAAATCTGGACTTTTACCTTCGCAGGACTGATTTAGCTTAGCCACCTTGGTGCCTTTATTTCAATGCGAGTGATTCCCTGCATAATTTATTTTCAACATACCATCATGTCATCGGTGCACAAGCCAACGAAAAATGTGACGATGTCCTCCGAAAGATGAGCTTAAATTTGTCACTGCCGCTGGAATGCCTTTTGGCGCGGCCGTATTGGGTTTTACCCACGGAAACGTGTGCGATGCCACGAGTGATTTACTGTATGTGAGACAAAAAGACGAGTATGTTAAGGCTGCCTCACTCTGATTTATTTTCAATTTTCTTCGCTTATTGTTATTTTTGATGCTTATATATCATTAATGATTTATTTTCCAAACTACTATTCCTAAACCTATTCACATCATAAACAAGGTACCACGTATTTCATGGCGCGCTTTAATTAAGTTGCGCCAGGATACTGAGAAAGGGCAAACCATCCAGCTGAGTGTGTGTTGGTATACGAATCCAAACATCAGGATTTATTGCTATAGAAGTCTCTGACTACGAAAAACGTGGATAAGTGTTGAACACACACACACACACACACACACACACACACCACACACACACACACACACACACACACACACACACACACCACACACACACACACACACACACACACACACACACACACACACACACACCACACACACACACCACACAACACACACACACACACACACACACCACACACACACCACACACACACACACACACACCCACACACACACACAACACACACACACACACACACACACACACACACACACACACACACACACACACACACACACACACACACACACCACACACACACCACACACACACACACACACACACACACACACGCACGCACACACACACACACAAGCGAGTAGTGGGGTGTGTGTGTGTGTGCAAGCACGCGCGCACACACACGGACAGAGAGAGAGAGAGAGAGATAGAGAGAGAAAGGGATACACTTTTTTAAAACAAAAGTAAGACCATTAAGCATTTTAAGTCGTTCTTCTATTACAAATAAAATCATATTTTTATGCAAAAAAAAGTGACAGCACAGCATGATCGTCCCCTAATGGATCAAACTGGAATATGCAGAGATTCTTAGTTAGTTTAGTTTAAAATACACTACAGTATAACACATTTTTTCTCGTATGAGTAAAGCACAATTTCATAATCCATAAAACACCATGCACTCTTGCCACAATACGACCTTTGGTAATGCGAGAAAACGTACGAAAAGAAGGTGAGGGTGGAGACACCGCCTTGAAATTTTCCCACCAAACACCTTCATGTCATAAACTGTGAAGGTATCCACAGAGTCCTACAAAGCCTCTAATCGATAAAATTGAAGTACATTGTGATTTGGCGGTGACATAGACATAGCATACGAAGTTCTGGAACTTCGTATGATATGTTTCATTGAGCCAATATCGTGAAAAAAAATTCATTTTTCGAAGTTTTTGACGTCACGTGCGGAGATTTCGGTGCGCAACTTGAAAATGAAAATTTAACCTTTTCCGCTAATAAAGAACTTATAAAAGTGAAAGATAAGGCATTAGCTAGAGCTCTAAGTGGAGTTTAGCTAATCAAATTTTTAGTATCCTTTTAGTGGTAGCTTGTACAACATCTGAGTGACGACTTTAGCTAACATGGCGATTTTCGCTCTTACGAAAATTATGTTAGTGCGGCGCTCGATTATCATTTAAATATAAAACAAAAGAACAACAACGTCAGCATCTAAGAAAATAAATAAAGAAAACGGCGCTGACTGAAGTTGGAAGCTTCGATCACTGGTCGATTATTGCAGGCAATGCTTTTAGTTATTTATATTATGTTCCCGAGTCCTCGAGCACGCTGCACCTTTACATTTGTACGGAGGAGTAGAATAGGAGAAATAAACTTACCAGAGATGGGAGTAGCGTTGCTGCGTTGGTAGCGTTGACTGCGTCGTAAAGCTGCAATTGTACTTGTGGCGCCATCGTTTGGCTGTTAGCAATAACTGGCTGCTAGTGCTGTGACGGCGCTACGGTAGCTAGCGCTAGTTCTGCTCGTGCACCGAAACAGCGCCTTCTCCCAGAAAATCCATCCTTGCACAGTGCGTCGTTGCGCAGTGTGTTGTGGCGGTGCAGCCTTTCTGTGATTTCACTTTTGTCGTGGTATGCTTCACTCTGCGTGCCGCTGGTGCTAGTCAGGTGGTTCCCAGTAAGCATAATTTTCCTCATACGTTCGTTGCATTCTGCGACCCGTTCTCGATCTTGTTCTTGCAGTCGCACTGCCCGGACATCTTGACCATAAGAACGGCGTCGGAGTCCAAGTTGCCGTCTTTAACGTCAAAACAGGACACATCCGATAAATCTGCGATGACGACACAACCATCCAAGTCGTCGACGGAAACGGTGTCGGTAAGCTACGGCATATCATACTTACATGTGTACTTGAGTCCAAGTTGCCGTCTTTAACGTCAAAACAGGACACATCCGATAAATCTGCGATGACGACACAACCATCCAAGTCGTCGACGGAAACGGTGTCGGTAAGCTAAGGCATATTATACTTACGTGTGTACTTGCGTTTCTTTTTTCAGTGCAACCAGCTCTAGCTGACTTCGTTCTGCGCAAGCAGCGTCTGAATGCATCGAAACATATTGTTCTAATAAAATTACGTGCACAAAACGAACAGAATTGCGAAGCGTACACCAATACCGGCGATTGTACGTTGCTTGACTCGTGTTAAAATCTGAAGTAGTGCATCTGTAGATCTATTTCTGGACGTCGGACAATGGTACGATTGATGGTACCCAATTCTATCGTTGCGCTACAACTGTTTTGTTTTTCTCGGTACATGTTCGTCAAATCGAAAGTTCAGCCTTCACCTGTTTGGCTGCTGCACTTTCACAAGTTACAACCACGTGGTATCTAGGGAGAGTGCGTCTGCGTTCATTTACCGGACACCGCCGTCAAACCGTGAATGAAACCCGACGCATGTTTTGTGTGCCCGCAGTCGCTGGAAGTCTGACTTAATCAAATAACGTTATTTTGCATATGCATGTATGATTGATCCTTCATGCTGTCTAACAAAGTATCTGAAATTGTTGTGCGTAATTGTCGGCGTGTTGGCATGAAGTAGGAACTAGCAATCGAGGAGTGCGCATCAGTCCGTTCCCATACGCCTTCTGCGTACTCGCTGACGCTGTCTCTGGGTGATGCGCAATACCGATTAACACGGTCAGTGCCGACCCCGTTTTTTTTTTTTTCGATTTTGATAAGCCCTTTCTCGCAAACTGAGTAGAGAGGCAATCATTTTCGAGAAGTTCAATGACGACCCACAGTGCTACACTGATACTACCCCATCCTCTTAGGACAACCACTATACCTGAATGGTCTCTACTCTGAAGTTTCCCAGTAACTCCCTACCGTAGCTCATGCTGACAAGCCGATCGTGGTCGATTGATTTGATTCGTATTAGTTTCGATCGCGGTTTAAAGTGATTATGTTACATATTAATTTAAAGATTACACGCTAAACGTTCGCTTCTTTTTTGCTTGTTAACACAGCCCAGCAGCAAGGTGTTCCATTACGGCATTGAGGAAGTACCCTTTCAGCAGGAACTAAAGTCCATTATTGAAGAGATTCGTTTTGCTGTGGCCGATGTGGGCTTGTCCACACTTCCGTCAGATGAACTGGCCAGCTACTTCAACTTACAGACAAAAGAGGACAAGCGGATGTGCATCATGATGTCACGTCAAGGGTTCCAAGTCGTCGGCAATGACTACGACGTTCGGGACATTGAAGACGGACAGTGTTTTGAGACAGTCAACGCTCTGCTCGACTCCATAAGCCCCACTTACCGGCGTCTTTTTAGTGAAGCGTTGACAAAGAAACTGCAGGAACTGCAGAAAGACAATGAGAGCACTGACGAAATGTTAGCAGGCAGCACCAACAAATAAGTTGTTGCCACAAGGCAAGCTTTTCAGCACTTACCTGTGCCAACTGAACCATTTTTTAATTACGAAAGACTACAACCTTGGTGCTGAGTTGCAAGTGGTGCATTTGTGCCAACCAGTGTTTTAAGTGTGTTCTAGTCATTTCAGAATCTCGCCCGCAGATATATTTTCGAATGCTGCTTGACACATTCCGGGCAATATAAATGCGAAGTAAACTATTTGCTAACCCATGATAACTTTACATGTGTAAGATGCTTATTTTGTTATTTAAAGTGCAACTACATCATATAATTTGGAGTTTGCGTGCTTAGTGACCTTTTGTGCAGCTGGTTAAGATGTGCAAGAAGCAACTTGATGACTAACAGTGCTCATTTTTATGCCAGCATTTCATATTTTATATAATTGCTTGTCTGCATAAATTAGCAAATTCTGCAATTAAACAAGCAGCACCTGTTTTCTGATGCAGCAACCATTCAAAATTCAAAACCATTCAAGCATTAAGAATTGTCTCTTGAAATAAAAACCTTCAATGACAGACTCCTGATACAGGGAACATGTACGCACAACATTTATTGACACTTAAAATCTCTCAATATATGTATATATAATATTTATATATTTATATATAATATTTATATGTGAGTTTTGTGAAACAAACCCTGAGGATCTTATCCTTTCTTCAAACTTTGTACAGAGAAGTGATGAACACATGGACATGTTAAATGAAGTGGAATATCTTGCCTTGCACTTGTGTATGTGTTCTAGCTTGCAGAAACTGCATGCTGCTGTGCTCTTGCAAGAAGATAACAAATTGAAAACACCGGGCTTTCTCGTGTTTCAGCCTCACTGAGAATGGTATGTTCCTGACACTGAATTCTAAGAGACATGTTGAAGCGTTAACCAGACAACCTCACATTGCTGATGCTACGGCACATGAAAATATAATTGCTGCTCCCATAAATGCACTGTACACAGCAAGTTCATTCTCACTGGGTGCACCAGATTTGGACAGGGTCTGCAGCAAGTTGAGGTGCAGCTAGTGACAAGTGGCGACGCATGGCTACCGATTCTGTCCAATAAAAGAGGCACAACAGGAGGAAAATGCAAACTCTAGTAGGCAACTATAGTTACAGTGAGCAAGGTGCGTGTTGCAGTCTCCGTACTTCGCGAGTGTTGAGCCTTGGCGAAATGGCTGGGGCAACAATTGACAAATAGTGATTGCAATGCCTGAAAAGTGGTGGGCACAGAAAGGGGGCGTGAATGGGGGTGGTTCCTTAATGTAGAATGTGTGTTTGTGCAAAATGGGTCTAAAAAACTGGTATTGCTGATGAAGCATTTGTGTCGATTTCCCAGCATCTGGTACTGGGTGTGCTGCTTGCAATTTGAGTGCCTTCGAGGCCAACAAGCTGCCACCTTGAGAGGGCCAGCTGCCTTTTGACCGATGCAAAAGAAACAGTGGCATGGTTTTTGTTTCCTTCGTAAAGCACAGCACCATGTGACACTTGCCAGGTGGCGACAAGCACGTGGACACTTAGGTGAAAGAATGGGAGACATAAATTCATAATATACACAGTATGTACAGGGCATTATAAATAACAATGGGCGATGGTGACTGAAATCATCTGGAGGGTGGCAAGTAAGTGACGCGACCTTATTGAAGGGACAATTGTGCCTACCCTCCAGTCTCTTCTCTGGCAAATCACTGAGAACAGAATAATAAGAGTACTAACAACAACAAGCACCAGGACGTCCCTAAAAAGCAAGTGCTGCAAATGAGTACTAGCACATGGCATGGCTTCTCGTCGCATAGCCAGAGCTAAAGCAGTCCAAGACCAGCAGGTGTCCCAGACTTGCTTGCTTTCTTCTGTGGCTTGGTCCCACCGCTGTGACTCCTTGGCAAACGGTACAGGCCGGTCGCATGTGGCATCATGGGAGTAGCAGTGCCGCAAGTGCAACCGCTTGTCTGGAATGCAGTGGTGAGGGAGTGGGTGTGTGCTCCTGGTGCAAGGAAGTTTAACAACACTGGTGGCATGGACGTCTGTTCTCTGCTGACCCCCCCCACCCCACAATGCAGGGAGGAGAGGGCAAAGTGTTTTGATTTCTAGGGCATAGCACAGGGAAGTGCATTGGCTCCTGGCTAGTGTTGGCCTAGCCATTCTGACTTGTTGAACTAGTGGCTTTTCCTAGTTGCCTGTGATCACTCGTGCTCTGAAAAGAGAAAGGCAAGCACCAGATTCTTCAAAAGCTGAAACAAGTCTATGTAACCACTTATGCTCACAGTGAGGCAGTCAAATGGAACTCTCGATATTGGTCTGCAGTGACAAACACTCAATGTCACGATTGAGAACACATGTTTGAATTCTGAGACAGATTTCCTTTACTCATCACGATACCAAGAGAAAGGCAAACTTACAATCTCTTCGCATAACTTGTCGAACTGGGAAGTGCAAAGTGCGAGTTTATTTATTTATTTATTTATTGGCACTGCAATCCCCTGGAGGGATTTTAGCAGGTGGGTACAAAAGACATAACATCAGCATATAACATCAAGCAAACAGATGGAACAGCCTATCACATTTCACATAGTAGGCAGCCATGTAACACAAAGCAAACAACTATCACTTGCGTTTTACAGCGCAAACAAATGTAACCAAATTCTACCAATTTCACATCACTCTCATTTTAAGACTATAAAACTATCACACAAGTAAAATGATTTTCTCTGTTTTTCCAGACTAGCGGCAAAGGATGTTAAAGACTATGTTGTAACTTTATGGTTATTTAAACTATTCCAATCCTGCACAGTTCTAGGGAGTAAAGAATATTTGAAGCAGTTATTGCAGGTACAGAAGGGAGTTATTGTATAATTGTGTTGTTGTCTAGTGGTGTAACCTGAAGAAAATGAAAATTTTTCCGATATCTATCTTGTAATGCCCGTTAATTATTTGATATAAATATTTTAATTGGGATATGCGGTTTATTTCTGAAAGTGAATGTAAGTTAGCTCTTACTAACAATTCATTTACCGAGGTTCGTCCGTAACTTTCATATATGAAGCGAACGGCTCTTCTTTGTACTTTTTCCACTTTACGAATGTGAGTTTGAGTAAATGGATCACAGAATTTCGTGAGCAAAGGTTGTAAAGAATTGCCATTAAAAACAAATACATGTCACATGCTTTGTGCCCAAGTACAGTGGAACCTCATTGACACGAACTTGCATACGTTTTAGACCATAGCGATGTCCTCACTTAGAGAGAGTGGGTCAAAGCCACTGCCACACCATTGATTCCTATTGGGTGGACGAGCATTTTGTTTACGAGAGCAGGTGACACTACGCATTGATGCTGCATTAGGTTCGTCGCCAAGTACACCTCTTTTCATATTCTCTTAGATTGCTTGGAATATGTATGTAATACAATTTGTGGGTAGTGCAATTTTTTTTACAGAGAAAGCTGTTATGAGATGAAAACTCGGGTCACGCAATGTCGTAGCTGTCTGTCACCACTGCCAGTGTTCCTAACACATCGCATGAAAGAAAAAAAAAAAAACCTAGTACCAGTGACACAGTGGGGCTCGAACTCGGGTCCTCTGGGTGCCAGCCCAGTATTGTACCACTGAGCCACGCCGGTGCTTAGGGCTTATTGGTAAACTTGCCTTAGGCTTGATGTCGGGAAAGCAATCGCGTTAATACGACTTATGAAACCTTTTAAAACAGCGAAAACACAACCAGTCATTGCACAATGTGAACAGCATAATGAGGGGTCGTCCAATGCTCCAACCCATTACAAAAGCTTGTTCTTGTTCACTTATCAACTGTGGCATATACCTACTTCAGGCACAATTCCTCATCGTCATCAGCCACTGCATGAACAATTGGCAAAAAATTCCTTGCAAGTGTTTAGCAGATACCACGCTTCCCAAAGAATGACGAAAAATAGTATAGCGAATGCCAGCCTACTAGACAAAGTTTTATTATTAATGCCGTAGTGGTGATCAAGCAAGTGTGCTTGCAGCAGTTATCCAACTAGTTTTTAGAAAAGACTCTGAAAGGCCTTCTAGCTTTCTAGGTCATTGTGCTGCACCTTCAGTGCAGGCCTGGCGTTCTTTCAGTGCTTGTGAGAAATTGCATCAACAAGATTTCACTGTAAACTCTGATTATGGCTTACTTTTTCCTAAGTACTTATACAGTTTGTCAGACAGCTTGTTATTTTTTTCTTTGAGCCATTTAGATCCTAATCTTTAAAATGGATGAATATTCTTGCCCTAGTAAATCTTTCAACTCACTATTCTAAAATAGGCTTGGAATGGCACATTACAGCCTAACACCTATCATTGCAACCACTTCCCCCTGGGTCGCTATCACGCATGCTCCTCTCATGTTAAAATCACTCTTTGAAATGTCTAGCACATCCATAATGTGCAAGCTAGATCTTTGAGATGCTATGTTGGGCTACACTGTTCTTAGGATTGGCCCATATATTTGTCAGTGGAGCAAGATGTAGCTTGAAAGTGGGTAAAAATGTTCAATTAAAATGTGAGAAAATAGTATACAATAACCAACAGGCAAAGAAGTAATTCTGGACAGCTGGGGCACAGCCTGCCTGCTGTATCCCATCTACGTATAGTATGCCATTTTTCATAGAATTTTATGTATAATATCTTCCATTCACGTAGCTTAACCAAACTAAGCACATACAAAGTATAGATAGCAGATGTGTACCTTCAATCTTTTCCAAGCACCGCAGCACTTCCTTTTCAAGTTTCTCATCCTCGAAAAGGTCCAGTGAAGAAGCACTGTTGGCATACCGTCGCCTGCATATGTCACTGACTCTTTCCCAGTACATCTTGTTGTTGTCCACAGCTTCTGCAGTTTCTCGCGCAGCTGGGAACATCTCGCCCAGCAGGCTGTGCAAGACAACACAGTCGCCTCTTGAGATCATTGGTAAATGCTACCACAAGAACAAATCAACTTGAATTTTCCTTGTTTACGAGCTCCTTGAAGTATTTATTCAGTGGGGATGAGAGAAGTAAGGTTGAAAAAAGGTGCCTTGCTTCACACTTTGCTGCATTGCAGCAGTTGACCAATGACAACACCTTTAGCTAAGTTTACAGACACAACATTAGGCATGAAATGGTTTCAGCAGGCAGTGACAACCATGTTTCAAACAAGTGTCTGCAGTATCTCGGTAAAACATGATACACAGAAGAGATTGTATCATAATACGCTAATTAGCTCGAGTGAAAATCCTGCTCTATTAAGATGGTTTGCAGGATCCAAAGAAATATGGCCTTGGCAGTCTAACAACGCTGATCCAGTTTGAGGACAAGAACTACAGCTGTCCACTCACAACATTTACTACGTGCTATCAGAAACGTAGCCAGAATTTTTTTTTTTTTTGTGGATGTGTGTGTGAGGGGGGGGGGGGGGGGTGACCATACCTTATGTATGTTTGCATGTGCATGCATAGATAAGCAAGCAAAATGAAAATTGTTCGGGACCCCCTCCCCCTCTGGCTACGGCGCTGCATGTCATAACACCACAAAGTCCTGGTGTACTCACTCAAATATGGGCTTGACAATTGTCTGGATGAAGTGGATCTGCAGCTCAGGGATGTATGCCTTCTCTCGATCCATCATCTCACTCGGCTTTACACCCATAGCTTTCTCCAAGTCTCCTTGGGAAAAGAACTCATTGTAGATGAGCTCCTGCAGAAATCAAGTAAGGCTAATGTTAGACAAATCACTGTCTTCTGTTTTTACAATATGATTGCCATTGACAGCTTAATACATGTTACTTCGAACAGCAGCAGCTCAATGAAAGTGTCTTGATGTTTAGGATATCCCGTCAAGTACATGGCCAGTCAAACCACAATCTCGAAAACACAGCGCTAATGTGCCGCCAACAAATTATACACTTTTAAACACAAGCTACTGAAGTATAGTGATGAGCCCATAACTGCTCCCTATATCGGCTATTGTGGGTGGCCTTGTTTGAAAAAATCAGCCTGTGAAGTATCAATTGAAATGTTGAGACTATAGATTGGAGTGAAGCCCAAATCAAGGGATAATACATGCCTGACTCAAGTGAAATATTGCTTCACAAGTCCCTATGTTGCTCCTGTTTATATATATAAACTTTGTTAAACTGTAAATGTACAGCACATTTATTGACCGGACTAAAATGTTGAATGCTGCAAATGTTCTTTGATATAAAATATTAAGTGACTAGGACTGTGTACATTAAAAAGTCGGCCATTATATTGCTTATATTATCCAGCAACTATTCTGGAATGTGTTACAGGCATAACAGCACATATAAAAACGCCACTGAATGTCATGTCACTGTTAAAAGTTCTCACAAATATCTCCAGGAAGTTTCGTGTGTATGGTATCTTTGTAACCAAGGATTAGACAATCCCATTTATTCGTGTGAGACAATCGACCTTCAGCAGTGCCTCATCTATGCTCCACACCTAACTGGGTAAACTGGGCCGCGCCCAAACCTTTCCGGCCCGGCTCAGTATGACCTTGTTTGAAAACAGTGAGCCCATCTTGGGCGAGATGAGGTTTGGCACTTTTGAACCCGGGCTGGAGAAATTGGCATGTAGAAAGTTTTGGCTATCACCTCAAAACTGCATCATAATTGCTATACATCATAGCAAGCAGGCAGTATGTTTGTAAACATTGTTTCTGTGCTACCATAAAGCAGCCCACATCAAAACAAGCAGATGTAGACATGGTCTGAATCAGAGACACTCTTTCCCTTCTAAGAGAATGAATTAGCACAATTTATTGCGAAGCCGAGCAGACTTTTTTTTTTTTTGCTACAGCGAAGAAATTCTGTCACTAAAAGTTGCACTCTCTATTAGCAATGTTAAGGGAGCACAATAATTCTACCAAAGAAGTGATTTCAATTCAATGCATTTTGATGTAAAGTGCTCAACTAGCACTTCTGCTGATTCTCAGCTGTATTCACAAGATTTGTGATGAACAAGCTGTCACTGCAAACATCTAACTGAGCCCAAGCCCTCTATAAATAAAAGTTAGAAGAGTTGGTACCTAGAACAACAAAAGGGTCAATCCAAAGGCAGTACTCACAGCAATCTTCTTTGAACTCTTCCAGTCTTTTGTCTGGTCAGATAGATCGCAGCACGTGACCAGCATGCTCGTGAGGAGATTGTGGTGCTTGGGATTGTCGTAATTGTAGCCCTCTGTACCGAAAAGAATAAACCAAAGCACACGATTGAAACGAGATTAGAACGTGAAATAAACGCAGGTTGCAAGCGTGCTAATGAAGAGATTCCACGCTTTGATACTCACCAGCCACCATTAGCTTGAGCTCTTGCACAATCCGGAAATGGTGAGCGAGGTCTGTTGCCAAGATAATATCACGCATCTGATCCAAGCAATCAGTGTACTCCTGAAAAGAGGCAAAAGTCGCATCACCTCCTGATCACATAGGTAGCGTGTAAATGTTCAGACAAAATGCTACCAAGAGTTGCGCTAGGTTCAACAGTGAACACAACCCTAAGATGAAAAGTTTATCAAGTTTCCTGCAAGAAGTCTTACGATCTACAGAGTTTAGTACGAGCAGTACTAAACTGCATATGGCCTGCCTCACAATGCTGATGTGCCTCATCATCTTTCATTAAAAAAAAAAAAAACGTGGCTCCCAAATAGGTAAAAAAAATATAGCTGCCTATTTCTCATACATGAAAACCAGAACTTAAGAATTATGATACATCATAATATTTGCAAGAAAGTGCTCTATCACTAGCCAAAGACTAGTGCTGCTCGATAAAATATATTTCATGGGGCCCTGCAACACTCTTTGAGCATGGTTGGAAAGCGTTGCCGATTGGTAGTCGAAGCTCCCGAGAACACACAAGCCAAATAATATAGCGCAGGACGCAGCCTCGTATTTGCAATAAATTTTCAGTCAGCTAAATGTCCCTTTCTCTAGTCCTGACAAATGACGCAACACACTCAAAAATCACTGCATTGCACGCCGAGTGTCAGCCATTGGCTGATTTGCACATGGCACACTCTGTCGTTACTGGGGCTGCCACGGAACGCTGCAACTTGTCCACACATGCATGCGATAGCACTGAAAAGTTGGAGTGCCAAGAAAAACAAGAGAACAAGTGCGCAAGTTCACACAGCATGTGCGACGTATTTTATTCCCCGTGCCATCCCTCCCTGCTCAGCTTCCAGCGCTTTTGTCGGGACAAGAGGAAAAATAATGTGATTGCAGCATGTGACAAATCTTTGCAACTCCACTACTACTGGACCGATTGTAAAACGTTTTGCGGCAGTGGATTCATGAGGCAATAAGCTACTTTAGTGAGTTCATTCCATCATTCCGTGGCTCCTTGAAAGAGTGTTGCAGGGCTCCTATAAGTATGTGTCAGAGAAAACCGATTCTGACAGGATCTGGCTAATCTCAAAAAGGTAACTGTAAAGTAAAAACTTAAAGATTAGAGATCGGTGAATAGCAAGCTTGAGGTTCGAAGTGAATTAGAAGAATAGTGATTTGGTTGAATAATTTCAAATCAAATAGATTGAATAGTATATGATACATATTACTTTAAAAATGAACGTTTTTGTGAAGGCCCAACTAACTAGCATCACATTTTCAAGAACTTGAGCAAGACATGCTTGAATATCAGTTTTTTTTTTGTTCGAAGTGAAGTGGAAACAACTTTGAATAGTAGCATTTGTATAGCAGTAGAGTGAAGGTTATAAATGGTACGATACATTACGCTTTAAGAATTACTAAGCGCTCATAAGCCCATTTGACGTGTTTTTAGAGTACAAAAGTATTCAACCGAGGTGACAGCAACATGTACATTTAATGTTGAAGCGTGGCTTCGCGGCAGCGTCAATTCCCCCTGGACAGGTGGTTTCACGGCATATACACGCATGCTGCAGTGTAACCACCTTTACAGTTGGCTATGTGCGTTTGGATATGCTTAAATTCGTTCATTTTGGGTACTTCGAAATTTCTCGTAATTTGCATTCGTGTCGAAGCATATTTGAATACTGTATTATTCTTTGGAATATTCGAAGCGCCCGAATAGTCGCCCATCCCTATTAAATTTATCTTTTATGTAGTGAAAAAGTTGGCTTGAATAAGTAAAAAAATTGCCCTTTTCATCACAAAATTTTAGTTGAATTAACAATGGACCGCATTAAGTAAAAACACGAAGTACTCCTCAATTTTGTGACTCACCTGTCTGGAAAGGTTCTCGAAGATGTTACACCCATCTGTGTTCAGTATTGCCATTGCCTGGGCAAAGTGGTGGCGCTGCACACGAGAACAAAACATATGTAACTTCATGTCCAACTAACTAACGATTGGAATTCAAGCAAAAGCAATAGTCACAAGATATTGCACCTACCTCCATGACTGATCCCTCTGAGCTGTACAATGATGCCAATATGGATTTCTATAGAAGAAAAAAAGAAAACTTTAGCAAATACAATAAAAGCAAGCCATTTCTAACTTCTATAGATATATGGTAGTGCACAGAAAATGTGCGACAATGAAATGAAAAGTTATCCCAGCATATGAGGCTTCAGTACACCAAAGGCAACCATTACCAACATAATGAAATAGAGCATATAACATTAAAAGATACCTGGCTATGATTTATTTCAACAAGTATACATCTTCTGTTTATAACAAAGCTCTGAATGTTAGGCACACAACATTATCGGTTACAAAGGAGTGAATGTTTTACTAGCAGCTGTAAACATGTCTGCTACAAAATCGCAAATGTAGTCCACAATACCAACACGAAAGAGTACATTCTAGATGCACATGTTAGCCAACTACATGAGTTGGCTGTCCCACAGCCAGCAAGCCAACATACTGATCCAATGTTACCATATCAATCACATGGTGACATATGAACAATTGCTTTACAAGCAAATGGAAATCAGCACTGGCCACATGCCATGTATCACCACAACATAATATCAAGCCACTGAAATAGCAAGATACCCTCTGCAGATTTGCAAGAGGCATCATGCTTGAATTTCTTGGATGTAGGCCGAATCAGATTTTTTGTTAATATTATCAGGTAAATATAAATACCCAATACTGAAATGAATATTGAGTATGCTTTTGTACAATATGGTTTTGTTACATGGGACTATAGTGTGGTTTTATTATACAACACAAGCAAACATAAGGAACTTTTCAAGTTCACATATTTTGTATTGTAGGTTACACACAAACACTGAACATTCAGTGAACTGTGCATTCGTGGTAAGCCCTTTTCCTAGGTCTCCAAGAACATGTGTACATTGGTTTCTGATGCACAGTAAGCAAATAACATGATGTTGGACCTGCTTTCACATGCGTTAGTCTGTGGACGAATGTCGGTGCATGTGTTCTTAAGTGTTGTGGCAGATTCCCCAAGTTTCATGAATGTGCTTCATACAGCATGTTTTGCTCTAGGACTAAAGCAATGAGAAAAGTGGAACTTACAGAAGTGAGCTGAAAAGAGTTGTTTGTTCCTCTATGATCAAGATCATGGCAAAGGCATGCCACAAACAACGAGAGGCCTTCCAGTTCACTGCAAACACAACACAAGAAAGCATTCAGATATCATGGGGTAGCAATAGGAGGCACGTCAGAGTGGAAAACTGCTAGCTAACACAGAATGAAACGTATCAGTCTTGGGCAGAATACAATGTACTATCCTCAAAACAACACAAGCTCGGCAAGATAAGAGCCGGCATCAGCCTGCTACGATGTGCTCGCAATGATAACAGTGAGCATCAATGTAACAGCCACGTGCCACTGGAAAGCCACCTTTCACGGTGACAAACAAGGTCAGAACATGTGCGGAAGATAAGATAAAGGCCACTAAAGGAAAACACAAGCAGTACTCACGTGAGGTAAGGCCCAATAAGAGAGAGATTCTTGAGAAGAAGGTAGCAGAAATGGGCCACTGCAAAAGCATGCATCCAGTTGTGGTAAGGAGGGTCCCGATATCCCTTCTTCACCATAAGCACGAATCTGCAAGTAACAGCAATAAATAAAATGCAGTCATGTGAGTATGCAGTACAGTCACAAAGATAGCTGTGGCACCTTGAAGATTGCCCTGCATTACTGAGAACACTTGTGCTGAGCTTGCAAATAATTTGTGAGCCATTTTTGCATAATGCTCGCATCATTTTGAGCCAGGAAAGAAAAAACAAGAAATAGCCTGACAACAGAAGCATTGACTCTTGTCTAAGCAGTACAAGGCCGTTTCTGTGAACACGTAGCACTGCGTCCTGTGGTTTTAAGTGCATGCAAAAGATTAATTTAGCAGTAGTGCTAATGCCATTGCCACAGTTAAAATGACACTTAAATTATGGCCCATAGTTAATGGTCACATTTTCAGGTTAACGAGCAGGACTTTGATTTGGGCAAGTTGGCACATTGTTAGCTAGAAAAAACGGGGTAAAAAAAGTTGTAGGTTCAGCCCTCATATGTGCACTGTGTTTTTGTGTCCTCGTTTTTGTTTCGCTGTTTGTCCCAGCTTTCAGGTCGATTCGATTAATTTCTGCACAAGTGCTGATAGTCACAATACTTGATCCAGCACGAAAAAAAAGCACAAATGCACACAGGCTATTGCGTCTGTGTATTCGTGCCCCTTCTTTAATGTTGTCCGGATGTGTTGCACAACTTTGTGCACCAGAGCACAAAATCTAAGCCGTATAGACAGCAGCATAATTCTTAATGGTTTGTGTCAAGCGCATGGGCACAAAAATAATTGTGAGCCTCACTTTGCCAGAGAGTCCCTGGGGATTTTGAATCTGCTCGTAAAACCAAGGTCCTCAAACATGGCTATCACAACCTGCAAAGAGAAAGGGCAGTTATTAGTCGTTGTCTAGCACCAGGGCAAGCAATAAAAAAAGGACAAAGAAGCAGAGCAATACACTTGCACTGCAATCGTTTATAAAGTCCTCCCTTGACACTAAGCACTGTTTATTGCATAGGTGGTAGTTCGCACAACTACATTATCTTGGCTAACGGAGCTCAATGGAGGTGGTGTGAAAGTTCTACAGGCATTACTATGAGTCAAGACAATTAAGGCAGTATACTAATTATGCTTTCCTTACTAAAGAAGGGATATAATTGAAGCAGAGACACTTGATAGTGATAGCAGCTACATGTTATGCATCACTCAGATGCAAGATATAAATAGAATACTCCCACCAAAATTGTGTCTGTTGGAACAGGATTTGAGAATGCTTGCACTCTTTTAGTATTTTGTCCTGGCCTAACTATGTACGATCATTAACCAATGCATTCCTTCGCATCATGCAGTAAACGTGCAAGTAAACAAATTGTGAGATTTCCGACAGTCAATTGCTGTTATTTGAATTCTGCAGTATAAGCCCCGTGACAATTTTTCCACTTTCACTAAGTCTTCCTCAAAGCATAACTGAAATTGTGTCAATGTGTAGTGTTATTTAGAGCATTCTAGCAATGAGGTATTGGAAGATAGGCTGTGCCTGTATGGAGAGCTAATAGGGCATTCATCATTACCACAGCAGATAGCTCATGTCTTACGACCATGTTTCAAACAGTGACAAAAACTAGTTGCTGCGACACACAAAACAAACAAGTCACTGGGTCTTCACAGCTGCTTCAGTTAGTGAGTTACAGAAAACATTTCTTAACTATTTCTTATGTATAACACAAGGCACTATACATCAATATTTAAATATAATCATCTTCCGATCTGCCTTAAAAACCACACAATACCATAAAAAAATCTGGTAACAGAGCATATTTTGTTTTGTACAACACCAATAAAGATGTTAAAAGTAGCCGTTTTGCACAAGTAATGAACTCTGTGCAACAACAGAATGGGGCCAGGTTTTGTTAATAGGATACATAAATTAGTTCAGTTACCTTCATTACTGTGTATGCATTTAAGAATTTAGTGCATGCCTTGTGGAGCCAGAAATAGGAAAGACAGAGCACAATGGAAGTGGGTAATGATTTTGCATACTCACTACGAGCGTAGTCTTGTCTGGAATAACACGCGGAGTATATGAAAATTTTGCAAAATCTGGACTGAACGATGTCAATGGGGGTACCTCACTGTTCACCAATTGCTTCACATCCTCGCTGGACACCTGCAAAGAGGCAGCATTGAAAAAGAAGTGTCACACAGGAGAGGTTGCGTTCAGTAGAAGGAACAGGGTATATACAAAACGGTGACAAATGTACGTCCACCTTGCCGACATGATATCAAGCACAAACTCACCAGCATGTGGTACATCATGAGCTCATTGGACAGTTTGCTCCGGTGTTGTGCATCACGCACTTTCTTCCACATTAGAGACTGAAAAGAGAGGCATAAGCAGAGTTTTAGACATTCTAGCACTTATTACATTTTCAGAAAAAAGTTACCAGCATGAAAAAAATTTTAAGCAATAAAAAAATCTGAACTGGATTGTGCGGGTGACACATCAGCCATCACTCTTCTCTTGCAGCAAGCGAGGCATGGATTTCATTCATCACTTCTGAAGTCATCACTAGCTTACAATAACTTGAAATGCGAATGCATAGCATAGATCAAAACTCAGTAAAACAAGGACATGTCCTTGTCTACGTTATGTGCTTGTATCTCAAGTAATCATAAGTCACCAGCTCGCCCTATCAGCCATTTTGACTAGTAGTTAATAGGTTTTGACAGAGTTTGCGCAAATATTATGGAAGAGGCCTATGCCCCGGAGTGGGCTTAGTTAAGATGATGATGTGCTAATAGTAAATTTTGGTTCGAGGTGAATTCAAAGCGAATAGTGATTTGGTAAAATAATTTTGAGTTGAATTTGAGTAGTATATGTCACATATATTGAAAAATTAGCACATTAGTCATGAACCAACGAATCTATACAATCTTTTTTCAAAGTTAGAAAAAGAAAACATGTTATGTGCAAATGCTACTCCTTTGGTTCAAAGGGAAGTGGAAGCTACTTTGCAAAGTAGCAGAATTCGAGTTTTGGTAAAATAAAAGTGATAACTAGTAAAATCTGTTACATCTTAAAATTAACTATACTCACAGCATATAGGCTGGCATAACTAGCTTTTAAACTTAAAAAATTATGGATCTATGTAAGAGTAATATGTTCCTTTAACCTTAAATTGTGGCTTCCTGGCAGTGCTGCTTTTTCTTGTATAGATGTACTCATGGTACAGCACCCCATTACTGCAGTAAAAACCACCTTTACAAGAAATCACTTACTGATTATATTTGTATGCTCGTTCATTTCAAATAGTACTTCGAAATTACGAATAATTTAAATTCCTGTCAAAGCAAATTCAAATACTATATTATTCGTTCGAACATTCAAAGTGCTACAATATTCGTACGTGCCTAGTCCTTACAATTCTTCTTTACACTTAGCTTCCATTTTAAGCGTTGCAGCACAATTTCTACAAGCTTCAGTTGTGACAATTCATGCAGCAAAACCTTATACCAAATAAATATCATTAAGCGATTTGTTCAGCTATAAAACACTAACATCCAAAATTCAACTTTCGAATTCATGCTAAATCAAGTTTCTGTGACCAATGCCAGATGTGTAATGGTTAGCCGAGGCTGCAGAGAATTGTCCAAGCTGCACTGAACAAGCAACTTGGCAGCAAAAGGTCAGAGCAAACCGATTAAATAAAAACTTACATTCCATGCACTTCAGCAATGATCCTACATTAACAATTTCGGAAAGTTGGATTTATATAAAGCATTGCACATACCACCATGATGTATTAGTAGATATAACAGTTTAGGGGTACATTGGCTCTATTGATATATATATATTTTTATCTTACAAAATGTTATTCTGCAATCATATAAATATGGAAATAAATTATCTGAGTTGTTCCACCTGAGTTGTGGGGGCCTCCTTTATATGAAACCATGCCCTTAGCAACTTTTAGTCCCTGCATGAAAAGCAGTGCAAATATTCGACTCTACTTACATGCATGATGCTGATCCCACAATATATCGAGAATGCCTTGGCCATTTCCTCATCAAAGAAGGTAAAGCACTTGCCATTTATCTTATTGCAAAGTTCTGCCACACCAATTACTCCTGTAAAGATAACAAGACAAAAGTATGAAATTCAGCAATCTGTTAACAACAATTATTCTGGTATCAACAGACAAGCAAGTCTGTACGAGCCAACGTGGCACTAATGGGCCAGATTTGAAAGATTGCTGTATACATCAACAATCCAACAAATTCACTCGGCCATAAGATCTTATGTCTATAACTAAACCTGTTCATGTCCTTTTTCTTTGCCATTGGACATGTTTCATTGCTACTATCAGCTACTATCAGTTCAAGGTTGATGCACCTAAGAGTTGATGTGCCTACGAGGACTGATAGAAACTCTCATCCAGCCTCTATCACCTGAAACAATGTTAGTGATTTCAGGACGTATGTATCCAATACCTTTATATGCTGTTGGCTTTGGTTAGTTACCTATGCTATCTGAATGTCGTCATCTTTTTTACACCTGAGTGCTTTTGTAGGCGCTTTTCCTCTCTGTAACATACTTCCTTAAAGGTAGAAGCCAACAAGCAATTTTTATGGTGGCAGTTTTTTTAGCAGAACAGAAAGCTTACCCGTCAGTCAGTCTAATCACGGAATTTCAAAGTGGAAAACGTTGTGAAACATTCGTAATCTGAGTTTTTCAATCTGCAGCGAATATGAAGTCATATACTCGCATGCTTCAAACAGTAATCGCGTGGTGGTTTACTGCGCATGTGTGCACTCCACGTGCATGCACCACGGCACAATTTAGTCCACTGGAAGCTGCAACGACAGCGCCACTTTCCACAGTGCCACTCCTTTTACACCGTAAGCAACATAGAATTGAGCGGGGCTTGGTAATAATATATATACTTTAGTTTCGAGGACTGGCGTGCATGACAGCATCAGTCTACGCAACTGCATACAGCAAAGTGATAGACTCTCTGTTTCATAATCCAGCTTCGATTCTCTTTTGCTAGGCTGCGCCACATGGTGTTTTTGTTACATTTAAAAGTACGATTTAAAAATATATATATATATTATTCTCAATACAAAAATAATGCTGAAATATGTGACTATATTTCATGGTCTTTTCATTTCTACTAGTATCTAATTGCAATTTCTGGCCAGTTGTTGGTCTCTTTAAAAGCAAATACATGAAGTGGAATCGAACTTCCTATATTTTGATAGCATGACTTACGATTTTGGTGGTAAATTTTATTTACTGCAAGAACATTTATGTAAAGCTCAGGAGTGCTTAAAGATAACAAAAATTTACCTGGATTATGTGCACCAATATAGGGACATTTTGAAAACTTGAATGCGGACACAATGGCTGCACATTGAACCGATGAATTCATGCTAAACAACATAAAGCTGCCACCATTTGGTACCTGGCACATCACGACAAATCGAACTATAATAGCACATATAAAAGCAAAAAAAAATTATGCAAGATGACTGGAATCGGCCAGCTGCACTGAACAATAAATACACAGTACGATTAAATTCAGGTGTCAGTAAGCACAACTTTATACATAAAACCATCCATAAAAGAAGTTCAAATCCTTACGGCCTGCTATAGAAAAATGAAGATTTAGGGCATGGTAAGCGGTCTGTAATATGCAAATACTTCAGCAAATGTTTCTTGCATAGATGCACAACGCAAAACATGACAATGCACTTTTTTGTCAACGGCAAGCAATACTTGCAAGACACAGTTGCGAAGCCGCGATGCTTACATCAAACTAACCATCTATGAGCGAAATCCGCATGCTTTTTATCAAGAAATATATAATCAGCGTTTACTGCACATGACAATTATTCATGTATTCAAGACTAAGAGCCAAATTTTATGGCATAATCTACATCACGGCATAAAGTTCAACAGTACACAAAGACAATTCAAATGCTGCTTACCAGAGTCATCTTTAATAGGAAAGCACAGGATATTTCTAGAAAAAAATTGAGCAAGAAAGAAACCTTATAAGTTATTTTTTAGTAACAGCTACTATAAAACAGTCACATATAAACAAAAGTGCACATAATTGAAAAGAGCCCCCAAAAAATGTGCTCAAATAATACAGCCACTACTTCTGCAAGCTGTACAACAAAAGTGGGCCTGTGATTCTTTAATAATGCCTGCAGTCCATTTGCCTGCAGTCATAATGCCTGTAGTGCAACCTATTTCACACATCCAATAGTTAAATCGAAGTTACTCATTAAAAAATAATGTCCTAACTTTAAACTTGCTGCTGCAATTGCTCAACACAATTCCCCATTGCGTTTTGACAATATTTGCACTCATTTTATTGCATACTTACTACACCGTTCAACTAAGATAGCTAAGCACGGCACGTGCAGCATGGGCGAATGCAGCAAGTGACCCAGTAAAAGTGCAGTGCACAGTGCTGCGGTATTCATCTCTTTTTCCATGTCTTTTATATGCAAATTAAAGTTTGCAGCGTTCAATATGGCGGTCTACAATTCACTAGGAGCCGCCTATGCAAATGACCAACCTTGTTCGAAAGCCTGTAGTTTCATCCATTTTGCGGTAAAACAGAGGATGAGCATAGGCATCAGTGATGTTTAGAAGCTCTCCTGAAATGTAGGAAAGAAATTCCAATTCAGCAGAATAAAATATATAATGCATTACGGCAAGTGAAACTTGGGGAATATAAAGTGATAGGGGAAGTCCATCAAACAGTCATGCAAAAACTGCAAATAGAAAATCCTGAAGTGGAATTTGCATATTTTTTATTTATCATACTTAAAGGCAAAGAGAGTGCCATATACAACATAATGATGAAAAAAAAGAATAATCAGTAGCAAGGGCTGAGGCCTCATTTTCGGTTAACTTCTTAGTGACAAGTTCTTCACTTTTCTGAGATGTGGCACCTAGCTTATTCCTCACTCGTGCAACAAAAACCTCACCCAGTGAAAGTGACATCTTTTTAATGACCAAAAACACTCTTCTTCATTATGTCATCATTACAAACAAAATGCTCATATGCCACAAGCCAAAAACTGTGCAATACCACTGGCATCCAAGAAAATGTTGCCAGCTACGCTGACGACAACAAAATACATGCTAACAGTTACATTCCTGCAGGTGAGAATGCCATCTTGTAATACTGTATTGTAATACTACTACGAAATAATGTGGGTAACTGCTTGAAGGAGCCCAACAGCCAGCTTCAATTATTAAGTAATGAACTACTATTGTCTTCCGATGAGAAATGCCAGCTTTGCCAATACTTTGCAAAAACCTCACGCTATATATATCGAGTAAGTGACATGAGGTAAGTGACATAAGTCAGTGACCAACGAGGTGCACAAAAGGCAAATGTGGGAACATCAATACTGCTTCGCACGAGATTACTTTACCACAAGGCAATGTGTATCATGGCTTCACATTTCTCACACATTTTTCTTGACTGACTTACTGTAAAACGAATCGCTCTGTCTTGCCCTCCCGTCAAATCATATACAGCATTCAGTCGGATGTTCAAGAGAGTGCACCTTCAAATCCACCCACGATATGATTGATTGATATATGGGGTTTAACGTCCCAAAACCACTATATGATTATGAGAGACGCTGCAGTGGAGGGCTCCGGAAATTTCGACCACCTGGGGTTCTTTAACGTGCACTCAAATCTGAGCACACGGGCCTATAACATTCCCGCCTCCATCGGAAAGCAACCGCCGCAGCTGGGATTCGATTCCGTGACCTGTGGGTCAGCAGCCTAGTACCTTAGCCACTAGACCATCGCGACGGGGCAAAGAACATCATGTAATAGGTTTTCCACTAACAATTACAGTCTTTATATTTCAACAAAAGGACAGACACCTGACGTACCACTTGTGGCAACATGACCTGCAATGCCCTGGTCGGCGGGTATTCGGACTTCCGTCATTGCCTGAAAGACAAAAGAAGCAAAAAATACACGTATTACTTCACTGAAGTTTGCCTGTGGATACAAGTAAGAATTGCTTACATAGTGCCTTGCAGGCTTTGGGTGGAGAGACCATATTTATTTTAATACAAATACATTGAATTTAAAATGTATCAAGGGCATGACATTGGTATTTAAAACAAGGACAGGTGAAAACTAGTTATTTCAGCTAAATCAGAGAATTGCTTAAATTTCAATGTATTAAATTAAGCAACTTAGACTTAAATCTACTGAATTAAATTTTAAGCCTCCTTTGACAAAGAAATGGGCCCAAAAGAAGCTGATGAGCAAGGCAACAGTGGGAACAAATCTGTCATAAACAATACCTATGTTTGTTGACAGGCACTGTTACGATACGCTACAATATCATAAATGCATGCGAACACAGAAATGGGCACTTTTTTTGCTACCTTTTTTTCATAAGTGTTCGTTATATTTACCTTACTTCCTAATGGCTGCCACTCCTTCTAAAGTTTAGATATTGATACAAGTCATCATAAACATCAACGTATGCACCATAAAGGCAACGAAAATGACGATTGAACAAAAGCTAGCGTTGTTGTTGCCACTCCGCCATCTTGGTTCAAGGACACTGTGTACTCCGTGTACAATCTGTAAATATATTTCTACCCTCTGCCTACTCTCACCCTGTGACAATATTTATTAGTCGTTCACAGAAAGGACTGGTGAACTTTTTTTAAATTGTATAGAGTTTCCATACTATACAACACTGACTATATTCAGATGACACAAACAAGAACACAGTCCCCATAGAGGCAATAGCATATGAACTATTACTGTGCTTTTAAAAATAATCAGAGGACATTTAATTACCAACACGAAACAATCAAGAGCACTACGCATGCAGAAATAGAGCTTCTGTAAACTAAGAAACTCAAGCAGTAGATGATTGTCTAAGCCGCTTGATGGTGGGATAATGTAAATGACAATGTAAATGCAGGTGGACTGATCATACTTCAACACAATATGAACTGACCTCAGAACCATCTTCTGCAAGGTGCCCATCAAATACCTTGGCGACAAGTTCATTTTGCTCTTTGTCCAAAAGGAACAGTGAACATCTGGAATAGAAACACAAGCATATATATTAAGTACTGTTCAGAAAGTTTAATTTTACTAGAGTAATGCTAATAAGAATAAAAAAATGGGAGCTATGGTACAGGAAGCTATTTAATCTTTGTTCCCAGGTATTTCCTCTAATTGCCCATGCTGGCTATTTATGTGCACCTACATGCATGCCTCAGGTCAACTGGAATCGAAGTTGACCTTAAAAACGATACTCGTGCCACGGCTTTGTGTAGTGTGGATGCATCACTATCATGCTGCATAAAATATCAATAGTACACACACTCACAATATTGACACTGACACCAGTTTTTGAAATACTATTAGTGAGCATTCAATGATAAGACGAAGGCTACACAGTCATAATCTTGGTGAACTTTAGTAAGCTGACTTATTCTAGCTTGATTTTGCACCATTGAATTTGGTAACATAAAAGTACCTTTCTAACATAAAAATACATACCTTTCTGCCTTGGTAAGCTTACGGGCATCGGCCATAATTTCCTTCAGCAGGACTGTGACGTCATCTACAACCGATAAAAAGAAAACACTTGAATTTCGACAAGGTTACAGTGTTAAAATGTGCCTTCAATAACACACACACATACATGCACATACGTTTATAAAGAATACTGAACTTGACAACCAAAGCGAGTGTTCAGAACAAGAACCGCAAGATTTTCAACTGAGTTCAGCATAATAATAAAGGTATTTACAAAGCTTACCAAGATGGGTGAAGAGGTTCTTGGCTACCGACAGGAGTGACTGCAAAAAAATGGAAAGTTGGCAACTCTGCTTAGGGAAGTGCCCGCCATCATTAAGAGAAAGAGTGCAATGAGTGGGGAGGCCTCATAGCAACGGAGGTATGTAGGCATCCTTCTCACAAAGCAATAAACACACCATGCAAAAGAGTGTGAGCAACGAGACAATACCTGGCACTCTTCCCTGAGCCTACGTTCCTCTTCGTATGCAGTTGTTTTGAGGAGGCAGGGCGTGATGCACTGGAAACACTCGCGCACCACTGCTTCATCACGTTTAGTGAAGCTGCAAGAGTGAAAAAAAAGCAATGACGATGAAGTGCAAATCTTCACAGCACAATGGGTACGAATGAATTTTACTCAATGTAAGCTATGGCGTTGATGCACGCACAAGGCGGTAATGCAGATTAGTTTAAAATTCTTGACTACTGCAAGAAGAGCTGTGAATACTGCAGGAGAACCTTATTAGAGTGAAGTATTATGTGGCACGAAAATACATTTACATTTCAAACTTGTCATGAGCCTAGATCTGTTAAATTTTGATATCAGCAAGAAACATTTCAGAAATGCTTCAACACATGAAAAATTATTTATACACTGGTTGTCATATCTACATTAAGCTGTGTTGCCCTCCAAATAACCTTTAGTCTCGCAAGAATGCCTCCCCACTGCCAGTACTCATTTTCAGTAGTGGCACCTGGCAGTAATGAATGAATGCTATACATATCAGTTGCAAGAATGAATGGCCTCCTGAGCAGTCAAATAACTATTGCTGAGAGCCACAGTAATAGCTGAGCAAGTTGATAGCCCTTTCTTTCTTTTTGAAAAGAGAAGGGGGAGAGAGGGAAATGAAATGAAAGCTTCCAACTGAGCGTCATGCAAGAACAGCTGCAATACCTCTGCGAACTTATGTATTTTGCCGATGGAGTGTCGTTTTCGATTTCACTTACAATGACTGAACACTTAGGTGATGGTGGACATACGCAAGCAGAAGGTAATCATCAAGAGATAAGTCTTGCTTAACGACCTGCATTCACTTTACAGCTGATTAAGAAAAGCACTTACTCCTTGCCATTGGTCTTGTTAACCACGCAGGGCAGCATGACCACGCGATCAGTGTACTTTGGATGCAGCACAGGCACACACAGCAGCGAATGTAGTACAGAGCCTATCAAGCGACTGACTTCATCACGGTGGTCCTGCACAGTGAAAGTAAAAAGAAATGAATGTAGGACTTCGAAGTCAGGTATTTCACCTGGTGGCACAAGAAGGATTATTTCTACAATAGAGCACCTTCCAAACTGTAGTATGCTTTCTTACAAAGCAGCGCAGTATTAAAATGTGAAAAGGGTAATGTTTTTTTTTTTTTTTTTTGAAGGTAGGTACTAATGCAAAAAATATAAATGTCACATGCTACTGTGAAGCATCAGTGCATGTGGTAGGCTCTTGAAGATTGAAGTCTTGTTTAGCAGTGATCAACAGTCATCAAACAATACATTGGTAAAGCCAATGTTGTGAAATATGTGTCATCATCATCATAAAGACCGGGCACAGACAAGTTCTTCTATTAAAGCTTTGGCTCCCTAGATATTCCTTGTTTAAACAGTCTTGACCACTTCAAGGCTGTGAACCCCTCACACAGTTTGAACTTGACCTTTCTGTGAACGACTGTAACTATTTCACTGTGAGAGTACAAAGTGGAGAGAACCACTTGAAGGTCAGTGTTTCGAGCAATCCTTAGCAAAAAAATATAATAAATAGAGATGCAGGGAGAAGCAGAATACAATAAAAACATTTTGAAAGGAAGAATAGTGTTTGGCAACAGAAACACACTTCATAAAAAAGAGAAGTGGCAGTTTGAGTGGTGTGACACTTAAACAAGAAGGCCTGTCTTAGTAGTCAAGAAAACAAGCTCTTCCATAAAAGTGATGATCTTTGATGAAAGAATTTATGTTTGTCATGTTCTCTTAATATAACCAGAACATTGCAAAATACTTTACTTGTACAATAAGTCTTATACATGCAATCAATCTTTATAACAGTATAACTAGGCATAAACTTCAGTTGCCTGGCATTAGAACAATGTGGGTAACCATTACGAAGCTCTTACGAATGTCTGAGAATTCAAACTCAGATACTGAAACGCAAATGCATTCACATATGTGAACAAAAGCTAAAACACCGTACAGCAATTTAATAACAGTCAGTGAGCAGCCACACTACAGCAGGGGACATATAGGTCTGCAAGCTTAAGTAAATGCTGTATGATATTGAATTCACATACGTGGTGAATGTCATCCAAAGAAATGGGCCGTCGCTCAGACAATGCACAGCTGAAGCTGTTACTTGAGACCTACAAACCACAGCAAATTAGACGCTAGTCATTATTTGCACTAATGCACCCCAACTTCCACATCCCATATGCAATCACTTACCAAAAGCTTGGCCGGCTCTTCTAGCACTCTTTCACCAACTACCTGTAAAGTTAAAATTGAAATTCTATTGCCAATGCATTTACAAATAAAATTGACAAACTAAAAGTCCTTCCCTTACTGCAATATCTTTTCACGTGTGTATACAAACTTGAGAGCATTTCCTCTCATGGACGTACTAAACGTAGTGCCATGCTAAGCATTGCGGTAAGAGAGCATTATTTCAAGAATGAACTATCCCCAGAAAACACTCGTAGAGTGCATGAAAAATAACACTATAATTTAAAGAAAGAAACTGCAAGATAAGTGGAGCACTAAAATTTATTCAAGCAAGCACCACACAAAGCAAACAGACACTGAAGCCAAGGAAAGCACAGCCGTATTTAGTATTTTTCTTTCAATGAAGTGTTACTTGCGATTGGATTTATATCTGTCAATGGAAGTACATGTCTTGAATTTATTTAGAGCAAACCCACGACCACCACACAGTGGATATGGTGCTCCAGATATTATGCTAGCATTATCGGTTGTCACTAAGTTGTGCCACGGTTGTGTATATGGATGTATGAGCACAACCTTCTGCAAACTCCGGCCGTACCAGTGAATGGTAATTATCCATTAAAGTCTGAGGGTTGCATGGTACATTCTCTATGCCCAGGCAAAGTACTAATAATCATTCATACATTATCCGAGGCTTTTGTCTAGGCTGGCTCCATCTCACAACATGCAAGAAGCATCACAGAAATCAAGAGCACTCTCCTTTAGCAGAGTGATTTTTCTTAATGCTTTCTTTGGCTTGAGCTTCACATTTGTTTCCTTTAATTTAAGAGTACATTTGTGCAAGCAACATTTCAGGAACCTAATGTAAATTTCTGAATGCCTGCTCAAAAGTTCATTCTAATGCTCTGAACCATGTGCTCTGTGTTGATTAACCATAACGCTTACATGCAGCACATGTCATGGGTTCATAACATTGGAGTTCAATGTCACTCCACAGGATTTATATTAAATAGATGTAAGTGAATGACATACCTTACATGTCAGTTCATCTTGATCATCAGATATCAAAAGAATGAAAGCATTTTCACACTGTGTTGTTCTTTGCAACTGAAATGCCAAAATACAGGAGATTTAAATCAGCACGAGTGGACAAACTTGTAGAAGTGTTTTGAAGAGCTCGCCTTAATGTACCGTAGTACTTACATATTCAATGACTTTGACATGAATTTCGGTGGTTAGTGGGTCATATAGGCTAGCTGACAAAAAGAAAAAAAAACAGAAAACAGGTAGTCCATTAGAGTACAGCTTTCAATTGAGAGGCAATGATTACTGATTACTATAGTGGACAACATACCACACAATTGAATTAATCCCTGGGGATCCGACTGCATTCCTTTGAATGTCGGCCACCGCTGTTTTCTAGTGGGAAAAGAAGCAGCAGGTAGAGCCGTTAAGAGACAATGTTTCGCGCACAACGAACTAGCAAATGCTACGCGATTGGCAGTGGCCAATTGCAAAAAAATGATACAGTGCAAGAATGCAATGGTATGCAGTTATAAGGGCATTACACAAATGACAAGAAGAGTGGTGCAATTCGATGTGCAAAAAAATCTTACTTTTTTCGCAGAATTCTAGCATTTGGAGAAGCCACGCGGAAAGGCAGCCACGCAAAGAAAAAAAAGAGAGAGAGAGAGATTGGAGGAGAAGTTGTGGGTGTTAACGACTCCAAATCCACATACGTGTGCAATGGAGCAACATCGAAAGCACGAACACGACAGCAAGTCAGGCGACATACATGCAAGGCTCGCAGCACATCGACGCAAACGTTAAACAGGCGAAGCCGCGTGATAAATGTGTGAGCGGAGCTGTGGCGGCGGTGCTTGTAGGCCCGTGGGATCAAGCTACGCAAGGTCATGCTAGCGTGAACGCGTACATGCTAATTTAAGAACGATGTCCGCTAGCACGATTGGGTATATACTGTTGGGAAAACATACCTCGGCTTTAGAAAACCACGATGCGATTAGAGCGTGGAAGTAACATACGTTTTGCGTGTTAGGGTATGTGAGTGAAGATTTCAACAGGAGGATGCGATGCCCCTGAACGAGCAGATGCATGCAGCGAGAGCGGTATACAGGTCGTAGGCAGCTACGCGCTGTGCAAGATTGCCCTCCCCAGAGACGAACCCACATCACATTTGTAAGTTCAGCGCGACTGGAAAACGGGGAAGTGCGCCGCACGTGTAAGATACGATGTCGTAACACGGCGTGTAACGTCACTTTTACGTAACGTCGGTTTGCTGACACGCACACACAACGTAAGCTAACTGTGACAACGAACAGGAGAAACAAAAAAAAAAATACACGCGAACGAGATAAGCGTGCAACGGCTCAGTGACTGTTGATGCTGAACTAACTTACCCAAATATGGAGCCCATTTAACTGCAATTGTTTATTGGACAGCATCACTTTGGAAGAGAAACGAATCGGCAATGAGTTGAGCGCCCAGAGGACACAAATGCATGCAGTGATCTTCTGCACCAGTACGTTTCGCGGAACATAATATGCTCTAAACGAACACCCGTCGGTGCACAAGAAACCAAGAGTAATGACACTCCGGTTAACTATGAATATCAGTGAGCGTAATACATGCAGCCTTTTGCAAAATGATCCCAGTGTCCTTTCATTTAGTGAATCGATAGGCGCTGCGAGTCGACGAGGCTTAGGTCAACAGCGGACAACCACACGCGCATGTGGCCGATCGTGTTAGTAGTGTCGCAAGACCCATTCAGTGTGATCACGACGTGTTCGCTTTTACCGAATGCGATGAACTCATGATGGACGGCACTAGCCACACGGCACAGCAACCACAACACGCGACACTCGGCTTCGGTGCCAGCCGTAGCAGAATACTTTGCGTACGAAGGAGGGACTACCGAAAAAATTGGTTTCTTTAACAACCGCTAGGAGCGCGTCCAAGTTCCGGTTTCGGTTTGTTCACAGGTGAGCCAAGAGATGTAACGTAAAAAAGGTGCAGATCATGCAAAAAGAGTTCATAACACGAAGCGCTGTTTCGTCTTTGGGAATCACAACAAAATAAGTATGCTCACTGCTGAACGTACTTGCGTTTAGTCAGAGGCGATTCGCCCGGTGTCGGCTATCATATCGGTTTCGAAGAGCGGTGCCACGCAACGACCGAAAATGCTTTCTGCGGAATGCGCAAAAAGAGATGAAAGTGATGTCGTAGTAGTACGAGCGCCGGGAAGGATGCGGCGCAGCCAGCCAACGCGGCAGACCTGGTCTCCTTTCCCTTTTCTCAGAGATGAGGGGGTGGGGGCGAATCGCAAAACGAAACAAAAACCGCGGTCGCCGGCTGCGCGGTTCACTTTACGCGCCGACGAAGTAGGCGAACTGAAATTGCAGGGTTGTGCGCGCGGCACACCGGCTTCCTTTTTAGCAGCCCGTGAACCGACGGCCTATGGTGTGACCGCGTGACGTCACCGTCAAGGACAGAAAACCCCCAGGCAGGCAGCTATTGAACTTGTGCCAGGCGCCAGATAGAGGGAGAGGTGTTTTTCCGAACGTGCGGCCAGCGCGCTCGTTTCTCCCGCAAAAATCGCACGTGCGTACGACGAACGAGTCATTTCACGGCAGGGCGTGCTCGGCGGAAACCCGTCGGGGTGTCCCCGTCGCGTGACTGCGTGCGCGACTCGAACAAAAATATACGACGGTGCGCAACTGCGCGGCACGGATGAGAGGATGATGCGCATCTCGAAACAGGCCGTGCGCGCCCTAGATAAGCGAAACGGTTTTCTCTGGATCGGCGCGTGGGCACGTCAACGTGCGACTGCGCGGAGTTCTATACCCCGCTAAACCAAGCTACTAACATGGCGTAACTTGAGAAAGTATGTCAAGAAAACCCCAAGAACTACTACTACTGCCAGCCTGACCGTCTACGCGAGTGTTGCTTGATTTAGATATAATTTATTTGTATAGGGCCAGATATTTTGAGCGAAGAAAAGTAGAAGAACCAGATGTATGAGCCGAACGATAAAGCTACGAGAAAAGGAGAATCGAAGCTTGGGATAACAACATACAACAAGCATGTTAGCCGCACAGAACGAGTTCCAACACTGAGTGAAAAGCCATCTGCAGAGGGGTTACGTAAAAGGCGAAATGCGCGTGCCAAATGCGGCCGCGCGAAACTCACAAATAACGGTAGAAAGCCCGGCAGTGGATCTGCTGCTTGGTTGAGTATCCCATGTTGCCTGAATGAAACGCACTTCAACTCTGACTCGCCAGGCGGCAGGGAGGATAGTTTTATTTTTCACACCATGCCGCGTGCCGGCGCCGAACGGAGGAGAGTGTGTGTTCTCTCCTCCCGAAGAAAAGCGAGGAGGACTCGCCGCCCTGCCATTTGCTGGCCCGCTGGCTGGCCGTGCTGCTCCAACCGCGTTCCGACGACCTGAGCGCAAACAGAACACAAAGAGAGCAGCGGAAGCGTGCCAGTGCCGGCGTCGTCTCGTCGGCGTCACAAAGCCCGCCGGGGTACCCCGTTCCGATTGCTGCTCGTGCCGTACGATGGCGGCACTGTCGGTCGTATCCTTTCGTAAGGCTTTTGCGTTTGCTGCCCGCGCTGTGATGAGCGATAAACAAACACCACAGCGCCGAAGGGTCGCCGTTCAGCGCAGGCACATCTTCCGTCCGAGGTCTCCGGAAGGGACCGAGAAAGGCGTGGGAAGTGCAGCGCAAAATATTTCTGCGAAATCAGATGCTTCTCCAAAGTGCGCGCGCGATATTTTTGCAACACATTTGCAACTTTCCTACAACGAGATGGTGCCTTGAAGAAGGACCACTGGAATTATGAAATATTTTCTTTTAATCGCAGGTGTAGCTTTCCTATTTACAGAAGGCGGCGTTGTGAGTGCTGCTTATAAGGAAAGTGCAACAAAAACATGATCTGCTGTGAACTGACGAAAATGGCAAATTAGTTTACGCATTGTTCATTCAGGTGGCATACGGCTTGTCCAGAATGAAATTGAGCTGATAACTGCGTGTGGTAATTACGGTTTCCGGGCAGATTTGCAAGTGTTTTTGTGGATTGGTGTGGGGAGGTGGTATTGCGCAACCTTGACCCCCACCCCCCACAAATGACGCCTGTCTCTTCTAGTGATTTCAGCCTTGACGCTACGAAAGCTGCACATTTGGGTAGCTGCTATCTATAGTCTGGAAGTTTTCTGTTCGTCTTTTCTCGGGAAGCCCATTAGCGTGGATCGACTGCGGTGTTTTCGCATGGGGGAAACATTACAAGTTGAAAAAAAGTTGTTTCGGCGCAGTTGTAGTTTACGGTAAACTACTCCCAAGGTTCGGAACGTTGCAAATAAACTTTCAACAATAGCGCAAGGAATTTAAAGAAGTATACGCTCATGTTCCTACTTGTGTGTCCTCTCTTGCGTGCGCCTACAGTTTCGCGTAGTTTCAAGGTTGAAATAATATCGGCACAGTGAAGCGCGAAAGATGAGCTTAATGGTGAGATGCCATGAGGAATATTATAGTGCTAACACCTACTTTATGATTTTTTTTTAAGGAGCTCCCGGCAGGCCCGTAGCCAGGGTTTATTTTTGGTGGGGGAGAAGGCGCTTACTGTGGACCTTGACTACTTTCGAAAAAAACATCAATCTATTTATCCAGAAGTTGAGCATTGTCTCGAATATCATGAAACCCTACTAAAAAAATTTAAAACTCATATAAAGAAGGTAATGGTTCAAGCTAAGAGTTGTATGGGATACATATGATATCGGATGTAGCATAAGTTTTGATAGCATAAGGGGTAATTGAACGAGTTCATTGAAAGAGCAGACTGTTTCTTTTTGTGCGGGGTCTCCGCGATGGCAACTTGATGATGCGTTGCCAGAGTCGGTTGCGAACACCACGCAAATGCACTGCTCGGCTCGTCGAGTGCGCTTAATATTAGAATGAGCTCATCAAAAGAGCAGACTATTTATTTTACTGTGGGGATGTGCCATAAAAAAACACATACCCACTACAGAGCAGTCTCCTCTTACTTTAAGGTCTACCCAAGTGTGCCAAAACTTTACCGAGCCCTAGGGGCTGTCGCCATTAGAGACATTAACTTGAACGTTGAGTACGCCGGAACTCATTTTATTATTGTTTTTGTTGGCACCTTCGTCGTCGTCGTCTTTGTTGTAATTATATTGTTGTGGTCTTTTCCGGTCTTTACTTGGCGAAACCCGCATACGATGATGAACCAAGCTATTTTGGGGGCACTTTAATTTGCACCTAGACCTTTGAGTTCTTTAATGTGCACCTAGACCGTGGGTGTACTTTTGCGTTCCCAACTATTGAAATGCTGCCGCCGTGTTTTGTTCGTGTTTTGTTGTTGTTGTTGTTGTTGTTGTTAGTGCTGCTTTTGTTCCGACTACCCGTTATAGCGAATGAGGACTAAACATATAGGGTACGTCCACTGTTGCGCATTGCTCTGATAGGTTGAACACTGCATCCTTCATTACGTACAGGCGCTCGGTGTATGAAAGCGAAAACCTTAGATGTCTCTTAAACAGCGAAAATTGACCCGCGTCGCCGGCGTCAACACGGGTGATGCAAAATATCGTCACGCGATGACGTCACATGTCGCCCAATTTCGTGACGTCGTAGTGACGTCATCACATTGCATCATCGGTTGGTCAAAAGTGGCCCGATCATGGGGCTCGACGCATAACCGCATGAGATGCCTCTGATCCAGGAGGCAGTGCAATATCACCTTAGGGGCGGGCAGCTAGCTGGTGGTATAGGTGGCGAGGCAGGATCAATACAACTAGAGTTACCTTGGTAGCATATGCAGTAACTCTATGTTCAACGACATAGGAGTGAAAAAAAAGGTGGCTTTCGCCTTCGAGTTGTCATAGGTGAATTCATAAGACACCCTGTGAATTTTTTCGAATGCTTTCGGTGCGCGCGTATGAAGCAGGATTTGCAAATACAGGAACCTTTGCGAGCAATAATCGCGGACGCCTCACCTGCTCGTGAATATTGCTGTCCTTTCCAACCCGGTGTCCTTGTTCCACCTCGCCAGACCTCTTTGCGCGCGGACAATGTTGATTCGCAAACAAGCAAATCGGCGGCCTAAATAAACCGCAGAAGTCGCGAGGAAGGGCTACCCTTCGGGCAACCCGGTTAGGTTACCCGAGAAGACAGGTTAGCGGTGGACGCGGTAAGCGAGAGCGGAAAAAAATCTGGCAACAAGGCGGGGTCTGGTTCCGGGGCAGATCCTGGGGGGGGGGGGGGGGGAGCACCGGAATGCGGGGTGAGCCCGCCGCGGAAATGATGCGACGGGGTTTGTCTGGGAAGCGGTCCAAACTCTCGAAAGGTGCAGCACTGCGTGTGTATGTGTGGAGGTGAAGGAAGCACGTGCAGAGAAAATAACCACATCGAAACAGCCTTGGGCTCCGCGCGTTGCTCAGAACAGGCGCGGACTTGAGGAAGGAGAGGGTACAGACGAGGGGAAGGGCTTAAAGAAGCGAAGCCGGCGTTACGAAATGCGCGCGCGATTTCGTCAGCCATAGGCGCCACTTTTTCCTCCGACCAGAGGAGACGGAAGGCATCCTCCTGTTCCCGTGCCTTCGTTTCACTTACACCCTCACCGCCTCTCTCTCTCTCTTCCGCCACTCCTTTCTCCCTCTCGACTGTTCCGTTTGCATCGTTGCTAAGTAGTTCCCTCTCTAAATTTCCGAGGACTGCAAGTAATGGTGTTGTTCTGCGCCGTAAAAGCCTCCTGCTAATTAAGGCCGCTTGACATTTGCTGCTGTTGTTTTCATTCCATCGTCATCATGATCGTCGTCAACGTCAAGTTGAATGCGGAACGAGGGCTTTACTCATGAGACCTTGATGCGACGCTTCCCCTCTCAGACGACAACTCCCTTCATTTCCACCGACTGACACTTTTGTTGGCTCTAGTCATCATCATCATCATCAGCCTGACTACGTCCACTGCAGGACAAAGGCCTCTCCCATGTTCCGCCAGTGGCTCTAGTAAACACCTTTAACAAGATCTCACACGGTTTCTTGTGCATTCACCTATAAGACGACTCGAAGCCGGAAACCACCTTTCTCTCTCTCTTTCTCAGTTCATGTACAAAGGAGCAGGGAACACGATCCGTGGCTTCACTTGCCACTACAAAGAGCAGTCTTAATTTTCAGCGCTTAAGATCGCGGGCTCTCCAGTTTAGTTCCAAAAGAGGGCGCTGCAACGGCTTCGTGTGCAGTTACGTTGCTTCGCGTCAACCCAGAATATTGTGACGTCATGATGACGTGATGGCTTTTTGCAACCTGTGACGTCATCATGACGTCATATTGGGATGTTTTACGGGGACTTCATCACGTGATGTTTTCTCTTTTTTTTTGCATCACTCGTACTGAGACATCACGGAACGGTCGCCACCGATTCACGCTTGATGAGGCATCGGATGACTTCGCAGCGATTTGGTGCGGGAACTCCGATTTGGCGTCACTACCTACGGCTTGTTTTTAGATGCGAAGCAGCTTTTCGACTATAGACTCTGTAGCGCTGTCCGTCCGTGCCTCCGTGCCAACGCTCTGCGCCACGTTCCACCCGCCGCAGTTGTTGAAAGTCGCAGCTGCGCGTTGACGTCACTCTCTCTGACCCGCAGCAGGTGCCGGATCCTCCCAACACACCTACATGGTGTTGCTCCTCCGCCCGCTCGCAACACACTTCTCACTCACTTCACCCTCCCCCACCGCCCGCAACGCTCGACTGCACGCCGACTGGATACACTGTTTCGGCTCGTTTATCTGCGATGAAACTTACACAAAACCCAACCTGCCTTTCGTGTATTTGCGTTTCAAAGAAACGTTTACTTCAGCAAAGGCTACACCTAGTTTCGCTTTGAACCGTTCTTCCGGCACCCGCGTCGACGCCTGTTTCAGCCGGGTCAACGGCGGTGTGCACCGCTGCTGCTTTACATTTCATCATGGTTCCCTTCGGGGAGATGGCCCATAGTTTTTGTTTGTTTTTGTTTTTCGTGTTCTCACTCGCTACTCAAGTGTACTTGCGGGAATAAATGTGATTTTGGTATTGCGAAAGGGCAATTTCATCGTCATCCTAATCAGCCTGACTGCGTCCACAGACGGGCAAAGGTCTCTCCCATGTTTCACCAGTCAATCCGGTCCTGTACTTACTGTGGCCACGTTATACACACAAGATTCTTCATCTCATCTGCTTACATAACCTGCCCCATCACGCGCTTGCCTTCTCTATGAATCCGGACAAGGCTGACTTACTCATACAGGGAAAGAAAAAAAAAGAAATTGCTCTCCCTGTCCCTTTATATTACAGCAGTGCTACTCTTCCGGCCTGTTTTACTTCGCTACATGCACCGATTTCGCGCGGCAGCTCATCAGTAACTGTCTCGGCCGGATTGTTCGCTCTCTCTCCCTCGACCTTCGCTTCCCCGCGGATGTATTGTTCCGGAGTTCCCCCTCCGCGTGCGTGGGCGCCTTCGAGGCGGCGGCGCCTGCGATTGCTTCGGCGCGAACAGTGATGACGGCGCACTGTCTCTGGAAAACAGAGGGCTTGCGAAACCGCCATTGCTTCATCGCCGCAACCTACAAAGGAAATATCCCGTTTTCTACGGCGAAGATCCCCCTGGAGAAGAAACTATTGCGTCAAAATAAACTAAATAAACAAAGAAAAATAAAGATATGCTCCCAGAAATCACTGTCGTCCCCTTTACACCTGCGAGGATGTGCGGCTGTCCGTAGGCAAAGTGATAGAACTTAAACAATATAAACAACTTTATCATTGCGACTGGGCACGGCAGGAAATGCAGCTAACGTTAACAGGTGGACCGGTTCCGGGTGCCCCGAATAGAATACGCGATAAGTACGGTTCGTTTGGGATAGTTGGTCGCAAATTTGTAATTTGGGAAAAAAAGAGCGTAAATGGACACGAAGCAGAAAACAAGGAAACGCGAGAACGTCCACTAACAACTGAAAGTTGTATTGCGTCGACGCTGTATAAAGAAAAAAAATTGGCGAATAACTACGCGAAATCTGAAGCGTTAGTCACGATCATAGAGACACGACGTGCATAGGATATCAATCAATTGCAAAGGTTACAGAGGCTGTCAATACAGCGTGTCACAGATGGGGTTTGAGAAGAATGGACAGCAGCACGCGCGTCAACTTTGTATTCGAGAAAACATGTTGCACAACGCAGGCGTAGGGAAAGAAAAAAGTGAATGTCTGCACGCTTGGTTACAGTATCACTGGCGGAAGCACGTGATTTCACTAATTTACATAATAATGATGCCTTTAAGGGAGGGAGAGAAAATAAATTTATTACTCGCCGAAGTTGAAGAAAAGAAGCTATCCCATGATTCTCGCGACACAAATTTTATCACAAAGATCTGCCTATCTGCGAGATTCATGAAACGTTTTAGCCTTTTCCCCCTATGACCTCCGAATCATCTGAAATGTACTGACTTGATTCAGAGGTCGCAAATGAGTACTCAAAACAAACCCAGTGATAAATTGCGATTAGAGGCTCACGTGCCAATTCACGGAAAGATTGATTGATTGATATGTGGGGTTCAACGTCCCAAAACCACCATATATGATTCTGAGAAACGCCGTAGTGGAGGGCTCCAGAAATTTCGACCACCTGGGGTTTTTAACGTGCACCCAAATCTGAGCACACGGGCCTCATAATTTTCGCCTCCATCGAAAATGCAGCCGCCGCAGCCGGGATTCGACCCCGCGACCAGCGGGTCAGCAGCCAAGTACCTTAGCCATTAGACCACCGTGGCGGGGCCACGGATGAACCAAGGTTGCATGCAGTTAAGAACTCTTGATACAGCTTGTCCCAAGGCATGTTTTCATCTTAGCTGTAAAGTCTGGAGGGTGACTCACGGCTTGTATATTTTGCTCTGTAATGACTCAGTATAGTTTAAGGAAGTGTCTGATCACGTATAGTAACTGAACGTCACAGAGAAGGTCGAACTGAAAATTAAAAAAAAAACTTGAAAAGAGAGCTGAGCTGTTACAACCGGCTGCGTTGTGCTATTGTGTATCACGATGTGCTACATAATAGTTCTATTTCTCTTTTCTCGTCTTGAAGAAAGCACGACGCTTACGAAGTCTGCGTGCAATATGTAGCAGCGAAAAGCTGTGCACACGTGGAACGCATTCATCACTAGTACGAAGGAAAAATGTACGTTTCGGTGCCCAATACTTGTGTCATTTTGGATGCTAGCATATTCAGATAACCTCGGAACAATTCGTGCGAACCAAGCTAGATAGCATGGCGTGACATAACAATAATTGTCCGGTGTAAAATTTTGTTTGTGTAATAGCTTCTTTGTAATTGGCTGGAGCACTATATAATGTTTTGTGACAGTTCCTTCGAGGTTCGTTGACAAGCTATAGTTACACCTATGTTTTGGTGAAAAAGAAAGTATAGGCTAGTGTGATTGCCTTCAGGTATTTTCGTATAGCTTCTTCAGAAAACATTTGTAATTTTAACTGATGGCGATAGTATAGTGTAAGTATACGAATGATGTAAAAGTAAAGTTGGTAGTGCGTGCATGTGTATGTTTGTGTTGGTGGGGAAGAGGGACTTTTCTACGAATGTCTCTTGCGTAGCAGCTATGAGAATTCCCGTGATAAAACGAGTCATAAGACGTTCGCTTGTTTGAAATGGTGACGCTATCTTTTTGCTCGACGAAACACTGATACCTGTTCATCTGGCAAGCATATGTGTGTTCTCTGGTTTATAAGATAAATTATACCAGTTATGCATTATGCCAGTATAGATGCGTTACATCAGTCAGCTTGGAAACACGATGTTTGAAATAATATTGTTCGCTGCTTCTTGGTCCAGTTCTAGAAAATTACGTGTGTAATAGACGTAGGGGCCCGTGGCCAGCTGAGACATTAGAAAACATGTTTTTGTTTCACGTCAGCTGATCGAATAGTAGTAGCCTGCAAGCTAAAGATTACATGAGGACTTCCAGCTCGCCCAACTTGTTCAGTGGCTACAGCATATGACTGCTGAGCTCAAGGTGGCCAGGTTAGCCAACCAGAGATTTCTCCTGCTTGACCTCTCTGTCTCTTCTCCACGTTTCTCCCTTTTCTTCTTGCGAGGTTGCCAGTTCTGTCTCGGGCGTTTTTTTTTTTTTCGATGACATATTCTCGGAAGTTGCTTGGAGTACTTCAAGCTGAACGGTTGTGCCATCCGCGATCTCCGACGCTGACCGGTTCGTCCTTCGCGACCTGCTGATGCCGTGCAGCTCTCACCGTGGTCCTCGGACTTCGTATACCGGCTCCCCTCATCTTTCCTATCTCCTTCTTTTTTTTTTGTGTCGTTTGCCCTGTTCAATATCTTTCTACCGTTCTTTTTATCCCCCTTTCTCCCATCTTCTAGAAGGCGCTCAGCCGTGCTCCCGCAAGGGCTGCACAAAACAGTGTCTTATTCCTTTCCAACGAACCACGTGTCGTATTATTCATTTTCGATGAAAATGAACTGCAGAATCATTATTGTTTTTAAATTAAAATTCAATGTAAATATTGTATTCATCAGGTCATAATAACTGAGTGGAATATCTAAATAACTATAAGTGCACCTCGTCATTCACAAAAGTTTGACATGTAATACCCCAGATTTAATTTAATATTGAGTTCCAAACCTAAGGCAACGCCAGCTTTTTGGTAAAATAAGATTGTTGGGGTTTTACGTCCCAAAAGAACGGTATACGATTATGAGAGAAGTTATAGTGGAGGGCTCCGGAAATTTCGATCGCCAGGGGTACTTCAACGTGCACATCTGAGTACACGGGCCTCTTGCATTTGGCCCACATTGATATGAGGCCTCTGCGGCCGGCATTCGATCCCGCGACCTTTCGATCAGTTGTCAAGCACCGCGGTTGGCAGCTGTTTGGTATAAATTACACATCAATGGGCACGTATGGTGTATAACACTTGACACAATAAAGAAGTGCGTGGCACTATCGTAATTACGTCCCGGCTGCACCGAGAAATAATTGAGGTTAGATAACCAGCCGCTGCCTACTAACCACAATTAACTAAAGCAATCCCGTACGCGCAGTTCATTTCGAGGGGGTTGTTGGAGACGGCTCGAGAAATTATCGCACCAACACGCGATGAGTGCAACAGATGTGGTGAGAGCACGCTCTTCAGAATAGCCATTGTCTGAATTATCACCATCATCATTATCTTGATCATCTGAGAAACGCTATAATGCCGAAATATGGCCGAAGTGTATACGAAATATTGAATTATAATCTCTCGCATTGTATACTGCAGACGCTCTGGCGGATAGAACCGAGAAAATCGAGAAGTCGCCCGCTATATTTGCGTGCAAGATTGCACAATCGTTACCCGAGATGCTTTGTATTAAGGCACTGATACTTTTTTTTTTGTTCTTTAATGATGCATTCGCAAGGAACAAAAATATTTCGTATACGTGTTCGTGGGAAAACAAAAAAAAGATTAATTCTCGGATGATGGTTTTTTTTTCAACAACGTCGTCCGCGGTTTGTTGAAATCTATGTATATATTTAGGAATCAAATTTCAAGTAATTAGGCTTGCTTTTCTGCTATCATTTTGTTGCAGAGGTTGCTGCGCCTGTGGCTGTGCAAGTAATGGTAACCATCATAAGCCGTCCCAACTGTATGCCTGCTTTCCACTGTGCACAATCTTTGTTTTGCGATTTTGAAAGTGAACAATCCGCAGCAATTTCGTCATTGCCAGGATGCATCGTAATATGCTTTTTCGACTCTAAAAAAACAAAAAAAAACAAGGCATACTTTCTTTTCGAGCACCTACAAAACGCACCTCCTTAACCACACTTCAAACCAAATACTACAGGCAATATCGGTTGTTTGCAATGGTGATTCGGTTATGGTTACGGTTGTAACCACATAGAGTGCGGTGCGCACTCGGTAGGTTTCTGAGCCCGACGTAGACCCATATGTAACTTTCGGAACTTCAGTTAAACCATTTGCAGTCAAAGAACCTGTATCGACGAATCGCAAATACTACTGAACGCATTTTTTTTTTTGTGTGTGTGCGTTTGACAATACGGAGGTAACCGAAGGCACGCTGACACGGTCGCCACTTTTGACCAGATTTTTCCTTTTTCTTCCTTCTTTAGTTTTTTTTTTTTGTAACTGGGACTGTTGCAAATGTATTAATTGAGCATTCTCTCATCGTAACCTCCGCCATCATGATCTTCGACAGCGTATGCCCGATGACCGCTAATCATGGTTACTGACAAACTAATCAACTCAACGTGACAATATTCCTTGTACGCTCTTGGTGACTGAGTTGTGACTGATCGTT
>NC_051165.1:209431464-209671464 GCF_013339725.1 Rhipicephalus microplus
TACATCACACCAGTTTTTGTTCCGGAACGCAGTGGGAGCTCGGCAAATGACGCTGGCTTTTTAGAACAAATCATTCATAGTGCGCTGACAACTATAGAAGTGATTTGTCTATTTTTACGGTTTGACTTGTTCGTACCAGCTATAATCAGATTGATGATTGATATGTGGGGTTTAACGTCCCAAAACCACCACATGATTATTAGAGACGCCGTAGTGGAGGGCTCCAGAAATTTCGACCACCTGGTGGTATTTAACGTGCACCGAAATCTGAGCACGCAGGCCTACAGCATTTTCGCCTCCACCGAAAATGCAGCCACCGCAGCCGATATTTGATCCCGCGACCTGCAGATAAGCAGCCGAGTACTTTATCCACTAGACCACCGCGGCGGGGTAGCTGTAATCAGAAGTCGTATGTTTCAAAAGCGAAAGAAAACGCGAGCATCAGTTTGTTGGTATATTTAAGTACTGGTTACGCGATGAGGCTTTATTTTGTGTTATTGTGCAGCAGCGGCTTTCAAAGCCACTGGGAAGGAGTGTGGGAAGGATTTATTATTTTTTTTTCGGGGTGGGAGGGGTGGCATTTGTTTTTACGCAAGCTATACATCAGCACTCCCTGCACCAGCCACGATGCAATGCTGTTCTCCCTAGGGGGAGGCTAAAAGACAATCATCTTATCCTTCGGAGGACCAGAGGACTCATTCCCTCCACTCCCTCGACGTTCAGCTTCCGTTATCCTTGCTTAATCTGCCACAGCATACATAATACTCGAGCCGAATATGTTATCGCTGCTCCAAGGAGGGAGTGCAGCAATCGCTCAGTTCAACCTATAAGCGCATCTTCTTACAGTTTAGTCGGCTGACTCGCGTGATCCGTGTATTACGAACATGCGTTGATCCTTTAGTGTTTATTTACATTACTATACCTAATATCACCTTCCGTGACAATGCAAGCGAACACGTTGGCTTCCCTATGGGTCCGAGCAAGTAAATAGAGTGGCGTTCAAGCGACCTTGATTGCCACACTGAAGCTTATATACCGGAACTCACGTCTTATATCGAACGTTTTGAGCCCTCCCGATTCTGAGATCAGTGCCTGTTACACCTATACGTATATCATTTCATTGGCGTGACATTAAACGTGTCACATTTTATCCTCAGTTGGGAAGGAGCACACGTTCTTTCGTCATACTTCATGCGTTCAATTACTATATAGCTCATCTGCTTTGAACCAGTTTTTTTATTTATCTTCATTAAAAAGTGGCTTCATTTGCGGGTCGATGAAGTGGAATTTAATTGCATTGTACGATAACTAGCGAAATACACGAAGAAACGTTTTAAAATGACAGTTTTCTTTCCTCCTCTGGCTTTTGTCTGGTTGTTTTTTTCAATGGGGCTCTACCACACCTTGTAGCAAAATCTATTCAGCTTCGATACATAGTTACCCGCTACGGTAACTTAACGGATGTGTGGTCGCGCTACGGAGCTCAAGGAGCCGGGTTCGTTTTTCGGCCACAACAGCTGCTTTTAAATGGCGGCGCCATAATAAACTCGGCTGTGTAGTTGTGTGAGGTCAAACTTAACCAGGAGTACTCCGCATACTTGAGAGCATACCGCGGCTTTGAAACGCAAAACAAAAGAGGCATTCGTTTATTGACTGTCCACCACGAATTGTGACTGAACGAGATGTAACAGCGGGTGCTGTGACTTCTCGCCACGCGTCTGTCCTAAGTGTTTCGGGAGGTGTTTGTTTTGTGGCGCTCGCGTGGTTGATAAGTCGGCGCTGATACGCAATCACGTGTCGTGACGAAAGAGGTGGCGATATCACGCATCTGATGCGTCGAGGATGTCCGCTTGTATACGGCGTCCGCGTTCACTTACGAAAGTTGTTGCACTTCCCGAGAGTAAAACGACGTAACTCGACCCTTTTCTGGTGGCACTCATGGCTTGCTCCAAGGGGTGACACTCCTTACGAGCGTATTTAATGATTCTACTACGACAGTGTGTAATCTCTCCGGGACATTCCGTCACGCCTAGTTTCACAAACAAAGCTCAACAGACATGGGACAACCTATAAACTTTAGGTGAGCTAAAACATGTCCTTCCCCCAAAGTGGGGTAGCGAACCAGACGAATTTCTGGTTTTCCCCTCTACCCAGCAGAGACCATCCTTTTCCTCATCTTCGTATCAAGCCAAATCCCTTACCCCATCCCTTCCAACACACACACACAACAAACGCATGAGCACTTTCTATGCGCTTGAATTATTCCTTTAGGGATTGATATCAGTCAGCTCTGATAACAAACATGTAGTGAAATCTGCAAGCTAACGGTATACACTGCTCTCCCGAACGAAAACCCTTCTTGGTATGACATGTGCTCCACCACGTGTAGTCTTGAGTGTTATTGAATGAATGCTAGCAAAAGGTAAAAGAGAACACGTATTCTCATCTTCGTCTGCACCACCCTAAACAACCCTTACGTTCCACATTATAAATGCCCACATTAAGACGAACGCGCCTCGTTATGCCTGCGAGTTGCTTCTGTGAGATCTTATATGTTCTTTGAAGGCACTCGGGGATGTGCTCACTACACTGCAGTGGTGCGCACTGGCCTTCGAGTGTACTGAACTTTTATTTCTTTTTGCTCATATTTCTTCGTTCATCTGCAGCAACCCGTGAAAGCGCTGCAGTATTCTGAAATAAGTGTAGCCAGATTCACTATAGTGAATGAAGTGACGCACAGTCGCACTCGTTTAAACTTATGTGCGAGCTGCAGACACTCTCGGCCCCAAGGTCATCCTGACTTTACGTGAATGTATGAAGTGAGCGCTTTACTTAGCTGTTCTTCGCGTTGGGCTTCTCGGAATAAAAACAATGCGTAACCAGACCAGTAGCTGCTATTTTTAGAGAAAGAAATAAGGGCCCACTGGGGAACAATGTATGTGCGCAAAATGGCATGGTGGCCAACTATGAGTGAACAACTCTCGCGTAAGTGAATTTCCTTTTGTCTCTTTCGTATCTAGTAAATCTAAATTCATCGTAACGACTAGGTGGCAATCGTCTTACGAGTGTTGGGAACCGATTCATGTTTATTCGTAGCATGAAATGGAGAAGCTGAACGTCTTTTGCGCTCTTCAATGTAAAATTACCAGAATGAAAAAATGTCTGGGGCCAATTGTCCTGATTGGCGGGCATTGCAGCCATGGCCAGAAAAGTGAATATAGAAAAGTTTATTGCATGCTGTGTCGACATACGTCAAGTTCACGCTGCCTTTTAGCTTATATGTTGTCACATGTAGTCACCATGCTGCCTTCTGCATGCCCTGTAATCAAGAGGCTGCTTTCAGCTGTTAGTCACCTTCACGCTGCTCGGATAAACGCGTGCGCGTGAAAAAAAGTTTAAGTGAACTAATGACTAAATGATAGAAACCCTGTCGAGTAAATAGGCGAGAAGGGGGAGCCCATTTCAAGAAGGAGCGGGATGACGATTCCTGAAGAACTTCGGAATTTTCTCAGTCGAACTAATTGTTCAGCCACGTTTGGAGTTAAGCCTAAAGTCGGTAACGTCTTGCCGGATTCTCAGGGCGTTAGGTGTACAGGTTCCAGTGGTGATCGTCGTCAGTCCTTGCGAATACAAATAAATGCGGCATGGAAGGCGGTGAGCGGAACCTTATGCAAACGACGCTTCGCAATCTAAATCTATTGTTCGGGGGTACACGAGCACGTATGCCTATACAGAGGTCATTATGGTGGCTTATGCAGTATAGAAGGTTTCGCATAGTCGACGCAGAGCGTGTGCATGCACGGGCTATACGACAAATTCAAATGAACACGGACACGAGCATTTCAGCTTTCAACGTCCTAATGATAATGATAAGGAAACAATCGCGGCATCGTTGGATCTGTGATATAATGTTGATCGGACAGAACAATCAGGGATATATATATATATATATATATATATATATATATATATATTATATATATATATATATATATATATATATATATATATATATATATAACATTTCCGCCTCCATCCGAAATATAGCCGCCGCAGCCAGGATTCGATCCCGCGACCTGCGGGTCAGCAGCCGAGTACCTTAGCCACTAGACCACCGCGGCGGGGCTGCAACGAACCCTTGTTTTTCTGTTTCATTCTCTTATACACCTTTTCACCAACCCTAAGCACAGGGTAGCAAACCGGAGTTTTCCTCTGGTTACCCTGCCTTTCTTTCTTTTATCCTATTTAGGGGTGAAGCTCTTTATAGCGTGGTTTGTGCGTCCCGTTATCTATGTAACCACCGGTGGCACATACTTGAGAGAGTGGTCCTTAGAACGTCCGCTGTATGGCGGCACTTGTATATGATGAATACATGATGAAAAGATGTGAGATAGCGGTACTTGAAGTGTTTACTAGATAGACGGACGGACGGATGGACATACGTACAGACAGACAGAAGGGAGGACGGACGGATGCATTGACAGACGCACGTATGGACGGACGTATGGACGGAAGCATGGGCGGAAGCAAGAACGAATGGACGGACAAAAGAACGGACGGACTGATGACCGTTCTGCCCCACCAATATCGTTCACTCCGTGGATATGCTGTTATTTTTTCTTTCTTTTTGTTTGTTTATTTTTTTTCTGTGTGGTTTTATCTTACGAGGGAGCATAGCCACTCAGCTCGAAGTTGCGGGTTCGATTCGTGGCTTCTGTTTGTCGCGGCTTCGTTGATATAGGATTGGTACAGAAAAGAAAAGTCTACATCCTCATATATAGATGCACGCAAGAAACAAGCCATGGAGTGTTCCAGATAGCATTGGGCTGAAACCCCAACCCTTGTGAAACGCATGTCAAAGATAGTGCGTCGGGCTCTTGAACGTCATTGACATGACTCATCGTTAACGTAATGATATAACAAGTGAAAAAAGCACCGGAGTTTTTTCCTCAGTAATGCGGCGCTTGAGTTCAACCTACAGATATTAGCCTGTATTGAAGTCAATGCTCACGTATGATATCATTTTAATACACGTATCACTCACGGACGTTCGCGTTTAAATACCGTCAACTCAGACTGAGAGAGTACCTGAAAACGACGCCGTGCGTATTAACAGAAAATTAATATTCAACATAATAAAATCAGTCTTCAACATGTCTAATTTATAATATTCGGCATTGCGTATCACGGCTTTTGCGCATAAATATGTCGTTACTTTTGCAAATTCACGTCTTTAATTTTTATTATTTATAAAAAAATTGCCCGCAGCTTCCCTCGGGGGAACACTGAGGAGGATGCGGACCATATAATTGGTCAACGGGGTGTTAAAGTGCGACTTACTTGGGTCGATGGCTAAATTGGTTAACGTGGTTGTGAAATGGGGTGTTAAATTGCGACTTACTTGGGTCGATGGCTAAATTGGTTAACGTGGTTGTAGGAGGGGGTGTTAAATGAGTGAACACGTACACACGTATGCGAAAGGGCGGCGCTGGTCGAAGGGACGTCGATCATTGTGTTTGTGGATTCGTTGGAATTCATTTCACCGCGACCTTGGACGTCGACGCGCCGTACAAACCAACCGACGAGCGGCAACTGAGCGAGCGAGCGCCGACCTTGAGTATATATACAGCACGACGGCGCATGCACTGTCAGCTGTTGAATGTTCTCGAAGCGCGACGCCACATGCGCGTCCACTGGAGAATCAGGAGAATTGTAGATGTCGAACGCGGTGTGTAGAGGAGGAAGGGTGCACAGATGGTGGAGGAGTGAAGCGCGCGCGGTGTGTAGAGGAGGAAGGGATGCACAGATGGTGGAAGAGTGGGCGACGGCGCGACGGCGCATGCGCGCGCGTCAGCTGTCGAATGTTCGAGAAGCGGTGCGGACGGCGCGGACGGCGCACTACAAGGCGCGAGTATAAGATGCTCCGCATCTAAAAAATTTTCCCAGAGCATCTTCGGGTTAATTAAGGTTCCCAAGTGGCCTTTGAAGACTAACATATTCCGCTTAACATCTCTAGTTTAATTTCCTGCTTTTCATATGCGGTAAAGTGTCGACAAGTTCCTGCAAGTACCGTGCCGTTACCGTTCTACGGGTCTCTGGGTGAGCGTGGTGAATACGGATGTGTATGTGCGCGTATCACTTTCTCTGTTTCTCTTCTCTTTCCTCGCTCTCTCATCTTTATGCCTTCTTCCCATTCCCCCAGCGTAGGGTAGCAAACCGGGCATGTGCCTGTTTAACCTCCCTGCCTTCCCTCTTGTTGTTTATTCTCCTCCTCCTCCGTATGCTTTCTCTATATTCTTTTTCTCCCCTTTCCTCAGCGTAGGGTAACAAACCCGGTATAGCCTGGTTAACCTGCTCGCCTTCACTTTGCCTGTCTCTCTCAACGAATGTCAGACAGACACACATGGCCACTCGAGCTGCGGCGATTTCTAAACTCGTTGCTTCGAGGTACAGCGCGGAAAAGCCAGAGAGACAGGAACGCGTGGCGGTCTTCGCCTCATCCACCGGTCACTGTTTGCTCTCCGACTTAAGCGTACGCTTTCGTGTTGGGCGCGCACCGTGGACACAGGTCCTCGTACGTGTGCTCGGAGCGTCCAATCATCGCCCGCGTTATCATTTCTTTATCGACGTACGACTATTTTTTCCGTTTGTTAATTCCTGTGTGTGTTCCTCACCAAACAGTTGCGAACGAATGTCTTGTTTAATTCTGCGCCACCGGCAGAGGATTGCAGTGCTGCTTCCTTGTCCCAGCTAAGTTAATAAGAACTTAAAGAGATTACTGAGTACCTTAGCTAACAATTGGACGGTATGCGCAGACGAGTAAAGACAAGTTGTTTTCAAGGGTCTGCGATAAACGCACGTGACCTTTTGTCCTTGGGTGTTGTTTTCTTGCGTCTTCATGCTTTTGCGAAACAGAACGAAGTAGTTTAGGAAAGAGAAAAAGAGGAGGCATGCCTATTTATAAAGTATAGTGAGGCAAGCAACTTTTAAGAAAGGGTGGAAATCGTGAGTTGTCGAGGGTTTAAATCACGAAAGTCAAACGCTCGATTAAGGAAATTTTGAAGGGAGATCAGGTGTTTGAACTTCATGAAAGTAAGTTGGCAGAAAAGAAAAAGTGCCGCCATATCCACGAAGTGAATGATGATGAGTGGGCGAAGCTCTGGAGGAAAACCTGGTAAACCATGAATCTTCCGTACATTTTGCCTACTCGATTTTATTACAATGCTCCCCCTAGCGTACGTAGCCGCACTAAATCGAACGATTGCCTTCCACCAATGACACGTGCCATATGTGACATCATTCCTATTTTATAACATCTCGCTTCTTTCATCATCAACTACAAGTACCGCCGTCTAGTTTATAACATCTTGCATCTTTTCATCATCAGCTACAAGTCCCACCATCTAGTGAGCACTGAAAGAACTAAACGAGAGGTGGCTACATGCAGGAGACGGAGCCGCCATCTAGTGAACACTGCAAGAACTAAACGAGAAGAGGCGACATACAGGAGACGGTACCGCCATCTAGTGGACACTGCAAGAACTAAACGAGAGGTGGCTACATACAGGCTACAGGGGACGCACAGCCCACGCCCTAAGGAGCTTCGCCAGTAAAAAGAAGAACGTTTGCGAACATGTCGAGTGAGCCCATTGCACGCGGCAAGTTTTTCTGACACGGTCTAGCTATAACAACTGGGACAAACGTTAAGTCCGCGCCAGGGTTCGTCTCTTGAGTTGCGAAACTTTTTTTGGCAAGCGAGTGGGGCCCCATGACGCCTCGCAGGCAAAGCGGGCGCTTTTCTCGCCTTTATAGTGAGACGTTGTATTCTTAACGAGGCACTTAAAAATAACTTCGACCGTGCATATTCTTGTGTCCGCCCCGAGCTCCTGCGCTTATGTCACCTGTTAAATAACTATTCCGCCGGAATGACGTGTGACCCGCCGCGGTAGCTTAGCGAGTAAGGTTTCGCATTGCCGAGCTCGAGTGTGCAGATTCAATTCTAGACCATTAAGGATGCATTTCAATGGGGGCGAAATGCAAAGAACGACTGTTTGCTTAGGTCTAGGTGCTCGTTGAAGAACCCCAAATGGTCGAAATCAATCCGCAGTCCTCCACTGTGGCATGGCACGTAATCATATCGTGGTTTTGGCACGTAAAACCAGAGTGTTTATTATTATTATTATTATTATTATTATTATTATTATTATTATTATTATTGTGTGTGTGTGTGTGTGTGTGTGTGTGTGTGTGTGTGTGTGTGTGTGTGTGTGTGTGTGTGTGTGTGTGTGTGTGTGTGTGTGTGTTCCACACGATATACTGGTCCAAACGCTACGAACCTTAACGACCATAAGAGAGCATTTTTCAAGCTCTATTCGCGAAGCTTTAGAAGTGTCTCGCTAGCGCAAACCAAGGAATAACGCACAGCTAGTATTCCGCCCACGTGCGACTGCAGCGTGATGCTTCAAAGTGTGTACGAACAATAGACAAAGTGGTCGCTGTTCATGTTAAAGCAGAAACGTCGAGCACAGATTTTCACACAAGTTGACGTGGCATGAACGATGGGGCATTTTTGTCTTAATGGGAGGTGAGTCGCATGATTGTTGGATCACTTACGCATTTCGTTTCCTCTGTAGTTCTCTTGAAGTGTCTCGTTATTGTCTTGTAAGTTAATTTATAGCTCTGCAGGATTGATGTACTTCCCGAAGTGTGAGGTGATTATGTCCATTTCTCTCTTTTCTTCTGCCTCTCTCCTCGCCCCTTTATTCTTCTTCTGAAGGAGGGTAGCAAACGGGACGTGCAGGACCCCTAAAAAATTCCCAGGCCACATTGCCATAGGAGTACATAGAATAGTGACCCAGCGACTTTACACAGAACATGCTTGTTTAGTTAACTTACGCGCATTTCTTCGCCTTTTCCTCCTTCTGAAAAATCAAAAGATGACTTGTTTACGAGACCCAAAATAAAAAGATAGGCGATAAGTTTGTGTGCGGGAGAAAATATGTTCGAAGGCTACATAAGTGATTTATTAAGAAAGAAAAACGCAGCAAGAAAATGTGCACTACTTTTTCAAATGGAGTACAAGAAATCGCTCGATACCGTTGGAAACGCCAGGGGGAGACAGCAGAGCGAACTGATAGATCAATATGAAAGGAAACAATACCGTCTTTATACGGGGATATCCGCATGAGTATTAGTAAGGATGCTTTTTCGCCTAACTGTCGTGCTGCTTTTAGTTTATTTTATTTTGTCATAGAATGGAGTGTGCGAGTGAATGCAACAAGACAAAGCACCGAGACTGCTCTAGATGAGTTTTCACGACAAGTGCAGCCAAGCCCGTTTACATCTTCTGCTGTCTCTATCTTGCACGTGCTAGTTATTTTGCGTCATGAATTGGATGAGTCATGCGTGGAGGCACGTTTATCATAGCGGCAATACTCAAGTGTGGATGCTCGATACTATTCTCGCGCTTCGTCATTGTCAAACGCGCGCATGAATTGTTTTCGTATTTTTTGTTCTTTTCTCGGATTTCGTTTTCGTTGGTTTTCTTCGTTTGACTTGTGCTTCGAGGTGGCTGACCACTACGTGCGTCTACACTGCGTTTGTTGTTTGTATGCACAACTGCAACTTGTTTCGCTAAAGTCCCCGCTGAAAGTCAACGTCTCGTCATTTCGTTTTTGTTTTTGTTTTGTTTTGTTTTTCATCCTTCATGGCCCTTTATATGCGTGCTTTTTGACTTAGCGTGTATTACAAAAGTGTTTACTCATAATTCGTTCACGTTATACTGCTCTTTAGTTCTGACGTTATTTCAGCAAGTAAGCATGCCACACAGTCAATGCAACAATACTTATATCATACAGCCGACGGAACTAGTAGCCACTCCGTGCTACTTGTTGCGCGAACGAAGAAAGGACACACAGCTTACCATGTCATACAATCGGTACAAAAAAGAATAAGAAAGAAAGAAAGAAAGAAAAAGAAGGAAAGAGAAAAAGAAAGAAAGAAAGAAAAAGAAAGAAAGAAACCTATACAGGTGCCGCAACAAGTAACCACACTAAATCATGGATACTATCAGCTATAACGTAAGTTATGTGATGGCTTGTGTCGGCTATCGTTGACTAATATTGCTCCATCTTCGTTAAATAACGAAGAGAGAGATGAAGAGGAAGACATTAATCAGGTATAAAGTTGTTGCTGCTGGACATTTTTTTTTTCAGCACATCTCTAAGCCGTGGGAGTATACGAGAACGAATTCTGACCGGTGAGTTTCTCCTGCGCGACTACTGACCCACTATGATGGCACGCTCTGTGGAAAAGTATTGCTCAGATATAACCTTCGTAGAGTTGAGCGGAACGACTGCGTGATCACGTGAATAGTTATAAATAAGATAAGCTACGTGCAAGAAAAGCGTCTTGATGGATGTGAACACATATATCCCCGTGCCTACAGGTATAGGGATGGAAAAATACCGCCATGAAAAGACGTGCGCGATGTTTACAGAGTGGGCGTGCGCACTCCTGATGCCTGATATCATGATTTCACGCGATAAAGGCGATCTACGCAATGATGCCGCGTCATAGAGACGAGGTTTGTGAACGTGCAACTGAACGAGGAAATGTTTCCGAGATGATGTTGAGCAAGCCGGTATGGTGACGTCCTGGTCTGAAAGGGAGCCTCACTAGAAGGAAGTCAGATAAGTGCGCGTGCACTTCGCCACACATCTTCCTCGCACTCGAACGAAGCGATCTCTTACAGCCAGCTTGGCTCGAGACGTGCAATACGGAACTAGCACGCGGCGGTCCTTTGATTAACGCCACCATCGACGTCGACGATGACGGTTGCCTGTATGCCGCGGCCACCGCGAAGTCGCCACAACCAATAAAACCGCGGGTCTCGTGTTCGAGGAACGGGGTCGTATAGTATGCCCCGGGCGCATCTGTCCTTTCGCCGCTGTGCCAGAGTTGGAGAACAATGGGGGAGAGAGACGAGACTGCTGCGGAGTACACGCGAGCGTCGCCATAAAGATGTGCGGTGCAGCGGCACTTTCTTTTTTTTTTTCCCGTCGGTCTCACGTTCGCCCACGTGGACGTCGGTTGGGAAGCCGCGCGTCGCTGCGCTTTGTATGCGTGGGGGGTGACGGCGCCGATGAGTAACGGCGCAGACGCCGTGTCACGAGGCCGCGACTACGGCGCCAGACTGTCTTGTCCCCTCCTCTACCCCCCTTTCCGACGCGACTCTTCGCCGTCAGTTCGTAAGAGGGCAACCCGAGCGGCAGCACCTCCCCCGAACAAACTGCACGCGCCCTCGTGACGTCACAGCGAGAAGTGACGGCGCAGCTTCGGGGCTTGGCTTGGAGCCCGCGTGCGGAACGTAACGGTAGCTGCTTCTCGCACTGCGCTCCATGCGCGGAAGGTTAGGTGTTGCCCTCGTTTCACCTGAACTGGCTGGTGTGATCTTTTCCAAGGTTGAGAAAGCGGAGAGACATGCGGCAGCATGTCAAGACGATTGGGAGAAATAAGAACGGTGTTCCATTTCTGTTGCACGCAATCAGTTACTTAAACGAAGCAAAAAAGAAAAAAGAAAGAAAAGAAGTAGGACCGAAATCCGGTTGCATCAGCTCGAGGATGATGCATAGGGTGTTCCCCGGTATGTCATAGCTACCACTAATGCCAACCTGGATACGCGCTGTCTTTCTCGCCAACCTTTCTTTTCTTTTTTTTTCCGGCTGCATAAGATAGCAGGAAGTCAGCGGCCGATGTGCAAGGGCGCACGTAACGGAGATGAAGGAAGCCGTGCATCGTGCGACTTGAGAGTAGGTGAGAGAGAGAGAGAGAGAGGTCGCGTAATTTCCAAGCAGGCCCTGACTCGCTTCTCTGGCGTCGGAGACGGCTGCTTGCTCATTGAGTAGCAGGTCAAGGCCGCATTTTTCGTGCCAGCGAATCGCTACAGAGTGAGCAGGGGAAACCCCTTCAGTGAGAGGAGGCGTGTATCCCACGGTGGAGTGTCTAGCGTTCACTTAGAATGTAGCGCGCGCTTACGACGGCACAGACAGACACTGCAGGGCGGAAGATAACGAACGAGAATGCTCCGTCGCTTGCAGAAAAAAAAAAGAGTAAGAAAAAGAAAAGGAACTCGAACGAAGAGAGAAAAAGTGTCTTAGTGTTACGGCGTTTCGGAAGAAGATGTTCCTTTAGCGATGGACGCCTGGCTACCTAGCCCCTGGTACCAGTAGCAATAACCATTGGACAGATAAAGTTCCAATCCAATTCCATAACAGTGCATGTATGATTCTATGGTGTTAGCATCAAAGTATCGAGGAATCGCGACTATACTAGTATTAATGACCACGACGATTCACAATAGCAACAGGTGGTGCTGATATCAAGGCAGTACTCTATATAAACAGACATGGAGAGGAAGAAGAATGAGAGGCACACAATTAAGCAAAAATAAAGAAATAACGCGAGACCGCTTGAATACGCTCGAATACTAAAGAATAATAGCACTACGGTAATGGCAATGTACGAATAGGAAACGTCCCAAACAAATTACCACTGTCAAGTACACCTCATGAAATGAGATGTAACACTGGAGGGCTAATATGAAGGACGGATCGTTTGTCGTTCCTGTTTCGTGCGTGTACGGGATTATAAACCGTTGCTCCGGGTGGCACGTTGAGGGAGCCTCGGGTGATACACCTCTCTGCTGATAAGCGAATCACGTCAACGCCAGCCCGATTGGTCAACGATTAGAGTTACATTGTTGTTACGTCGAATGCAATAACCCTTCATACATCGAACACAGCGGGTAAAAAAAAAATGTAAAAAGGTGATGTAACTTTACGGAGTTTACCCTTTGGCGTCACTCCTAGCCCCGATGTTTGTTCGGGACGTTGAAATGAATGGATGAATGAACGAATGAATGAATCAGTCAATAACATAGTCCAGGACAGTAGAGATGTATGAACTGGTTACCTGTAAGTGAACACAACCAATTACACTCTCTTAAGTAGCGTACGCTCAAAGTCGCTTTCGTGGAATAATTTCGTTATTCGGACTAACAACCGTCAAGATAATAGTTTTGTCTCAATATTATCCACTCGGCGCGTTCTGTTCGTATTGTTTTGTACTGACGTATACAACGCAATATTTTTAACGAGGTTATTAAAACACAAAGTTGTCCTCCTTCATCGCGAAGTTCAGAACGAAACTTACTAAAAAAAAAAAAAAAGCTTCGCAATATACTTCAGTGATATATTTCTTGATAAACTTATTCCGGTCTACTTCAATAACATGGTACAAAGGTCAACCACGTTATACTACCAGCTTGTTTCGAGGTGAAGTAGCTCTTGTAAAACAGATATCGAATTTGTGTTTCGCGCAAGTTGCGTGTTTGCTCGAAATAACTTTGGCAAATGCGAGCAAGTTGCGCAAACGTTCGCAACGGCTGAACATCTCCGGCATGCCCAGTATGGCGTAGTCAACGTTTAACTAGTATTAACGCGAATAAGGCCTGAACACATGCATTCGCTTCTCGGCTGAAGGGGCTAGTAATACGTTATTCAAAGACATTTGCATAAATTTCTACGGCATACTGGTTTTCATCCTACCTTTCAGGTATGTATTTGACAGCGCAACGCCGTATTAACGCAGTTGCTTTGAATACCCCGCGTCGCATTAAAAGGTAGTGTCCCCTGCCTTCCCGGGACCGACGCCCCGGCTGTGTTAATTAGTACGAGGGACGCATTAACTATCCAACGCTGCCTGTGAGAACTAAGCTGTACATGGTTAGTGAAACTAAAGCAAAAGGAAGCATACAAATGTATTCTCACATCAGGCAAGTAATACTTCTTCTCATGTCATCATGCGCTTATGTTTCTGGCGCCTTCTGTAAAGGGTATACAGAACATTTTCACGTAGTTAATATGGTAAGAAGCAGCCATTATGGCTTAGTGGCTACAATGTGGCGCTGCTGTCAGCAATTTCAAATAAGCACTCAGCACCCAGCTGGCGCGCCTCCAAGCATCACCAGATGCATCGTCAACCTTGCAGCAAAATGAGTGCGCCGTATAATGTATACACTAGGGCCACGTCAGCAGTGCGCCGTATAATATATACACTGCGGCGCACTGATAAGCTGGCGTGGGCATATCCCTTAAATTGTTGCCATGCCATCACGTGCGTGCCCCGCAGCGAAAACAAAAATAATCGTTGTCTAAATGCATATTGCGTACGAAAATGCGTGTCATCGTGGTGGAAAACCAGCAGCGTATCGTTTCCCAAAAGAAGCAGACGACGTGCAATGGAGAATCACGCTTGCGTTGCGCATCTGTCAAGAACAGACGGACATTTATGTTGTCTGTATTTGAAACACTTCACTCGTATAGCGGTTTTCTTCTCCCTGGTGAGTAGACCAACTTTGTTTGTGCGAGTGTTATTTTTAATGGCCTCTCGTAGAGTTGGGCAAATGTCAGTTTTGGCAAGCGTTTCCAGAAATGAGAGACGCGCGGGAAATTCGGTTGTTAATTTTCTAAACCTATATTACTTGTGTGCGTTACTCGCTGACGTTCTTCTGTGCTCGTGCAGTGTATCGAGGAAGCCTGATGGACACAGACGTTCCCGCATGCCTGCTTCTATTCTGCGCTATGTAGATAATGTTGCGTTCACTTTAAACGCGACTTGTCGGCGGCTCATCCGCTCGCAAGACATTTGGAGCAACTGCAAATAGCACTTGTTCCAGCGTCCGGAGCATTCGACCTGTACGCACCGTGCTGCTATAGCTTGTTTTCTGACACTGTCCGTGTTAATACATTATCGAGCAACAGATTAGTTTCCGTGTGATGAGCTTAAATTCATACCGCTACCCTGGAATGCCACAGTGGCTTCAAATATCGCGGCCACCTTCCGCAGTGTTGCCGGCACAATCAGCGTTTTCTGGAGTTGCGAATATGCACAAACTTGCGGATGGAATGGCGACGAAAGAAAACTAAAAAAAAAAGAGAAGTTCAGCGTTAAAAAAAAAAAAAAAACCTGTGTGTGCAGTATAGTCAGCAAACTCAATTCAAACGCTGTGTCGCGTTGCTTGAAACGGTTTGATTGACGCCGGCGCCGTGTAGCTTTGGGTTTTGTTGCCGATATGTTACCTACGCATGCAGACGTACTATCCAAGCATACCAAAGTATTATGCCGGCAACAGCATACACTGCTTCGCGGCTGGCATAAATCAAACCAGTCCAGGTCATGCTGCGGAGTGTTCGAGTTAACTTTGCTGACGAGTGTATACTTTTGATTTCGGGGATCGTTATAGAGCCCTATATGTTTGAAGGGAATTCCTGCCTCGTAATCAGACACATCATGGTTTGGAACGCGTGTCCGAAGTAATTTTTTTCAATCTTTCCCGAGACGAGACAGGATGACGAAATAGCCACAAGGATGTCCGTCATGCCTTGCTTGCTCCCTGGTTCTTTTGCGCCGCTGGGGAAGACGGACTTATCGAAAGCACTTAAGCCGGAAAGTAGAACCGCCTCCGGAAGATGCTTTCGCAACACTTCGCTGATTCACTACGGCATCTAGAACGCCTGCACATTCGTGTGCACAGTCGCCTTGTCCGTGCGGTCACGTGTCCAGGCTATCGCGTAACAGCCCGACGGGCCGTTAGCGTTGTGGCCTGCGCGTTTCAATTCTCTGAAAGACTTTTTCTGGTGGGGGCGACCACGTTGATAAGACGCCCGTGCGATTCATTGTTGCTCCCAATACCGACTACTGTACGCCGATTCATCATTGCACGCACCATGGTCTTAATATTTATCATAGGGAGTTGTACCACTGTTGTCATACATCATCATCATCATGTCATGGCAGTTATACCGCCGTAACGATCAAGTTGTTTCATGCACCAACCATAAGCCAAGGTATTGTGCAGTGTCGCATGTTCTTTTGTATCATGAATGAAATGTGAATAAGAAGCCTAATTAGCCAGCAATCATATATTTTTGCGAAAGTACGTAGATACTTATATCCTGAGACCATGAAGTGCTGAGACAGATTGGGTGCGAGCTAGTAAGCGAGGTCAACGAGTGTGTTGAAGTGGGTTTGATGTGCATCTTGAAGAGCCTATTTTTTTGAGCGCGAGGAACTATAAAGACACAACATAAACACGCAGAACACACGGGCGCTTTGTGTTCTGCGTGTCTATCTTGCGTCATTGAGAAAAAAAAAGTTGAAGTTTAAGGGCTCTTTTTTGTTATTACATACAATTTTAATTAGAACAAAGAGACAAGATTGCCAAAGAAATTATAGGGTATGTTATTAGTAGTGCGTTCATAGCAAATCTTAAAGAGAAGTGTTAGAAAAGAAAAGTCGCCGCTGATAGGCGGCCGAACCCGCGACCTTCAAGTAACTCGTTCGATGCTCTACCAACTGAGCTGATTGATATTTGGGGTTGAACGTCCCGAAACCACCATATGATTATGAGAGAAGCCGTAGTAGAGAGCTCCGGAAATTTCGACCACCCGGGGTTCTTTAACGTACACCCGAATCTGAGCGCATGGGCCTACAACGTTTCCGCCTCCATCTGGAACGCAGCCGTCGCAGCCGGGATTCGATCCCGCGACCTGCGGGTCAGCAGCCGAGTACCTTAGCCACTAGACCACCGCGGCGGGGTTCTACCAACTGAGCTATATAGCGGTGGTTATCCCCCCCGTGCACTTTATAATGTATATATGTACATCCTACTGGGTCACTAAAGGCACCTGTTAAGTCTACGTTGATTGTTGAAATAGTGGTCCAGAAGCCTCTTAGTGTTACTCTTGTACCAAGGAAGTGCTTATTTTGAAATAAAATGATGTTTTGGTGGTCCGCATTGGGTTCGCACTCTTCAAATTACCCGCCTTCAGCGGAACGTGCATGTCACTGTTGCGGGGCACAACGTTGCCCGGCTTTACTGTGTGGCCGCCGACACTAGTAGCAGCAGCACGAAAGCAGTGGGAGCCACAGCAGCAACAACGGCCACTGAACAATTTCCTGATGGGTCCCGAGATGGTAGACGTGTTTTGGTTCGACTGGGTCCCGATAGACGGCACGACCTGTACAGTTTAACTAGGGAGCCTTAAGCCTAATTCACACTGAAACATCCGCTTTCTACAGTGACCCCAAATTCCCCTGCCGCCGAAACGCAGCATCGTTCGCACTGGCCGCGCCCCGCGCCGCCAGGGGCGGCGCCAGGATGTTTTTACTGGGGGGGGGGGGGGGGGCAACCACGAAAAGTGAGTTCCTCCGGGGGGGGGGGGGCAAGCTAGCTCTGCTCCTACTAGGCTTTCAATATATGCTTCCGGGCACTTGGGTGGGCATAGGGGGGGGGGGGCAGGCGAGAATTTCGGGGGGGCTCCAGCCCCCCCTTGCCCCCCCCCCCCTCTGGCGCCGCCCCTGGCCGCGCCGCCGAATATGCCATCTACCATGTGGCGAACGCGGGATAGATGCGCTGTCACTTGGTTGTTGTCACGGCTCGCAAACGCTGCTATGCTATCCGGTGGTGTATACTTGACCATTCTCGTACGCAGGAAGCAAGAAAAGACAGTACTGCTTACTTTGCTGGCAAGTGGCTGTCTTGTAATGCACGATGAGCAGGAAAACCACTGACGCCAGCGGCGTTGGTGGGTTCGTTTTGCTCTGCAAGACCGCAACAAGCTCGGTCACGCCAACAGCAAGCTCGGTCACCTTTTTCACGAAATACGGAGGTGAAGTAGGCACAGAGTATGTTAAACTCCCGTTGGTTTCAACATTCAGTTACGACCACTGCGGCATAACAAGTGAGTAGGGCTTGGCCGCCATTTTTCAAACTTCCTTGACTAGCGCTCCTATTGGTCCGCGGTGACCGATTCGGCGGCAGACGCCGCAAAAATCGGTCTGAGAGCGATCGGCGCGAAGAGGGCCCTTTCGGCGGATCTCGCCGCCGCCGAACCGGATTCGGAACACTTTCGGCCGCCGAAATGCTCAGTGTGAACGCGGCCTTAATGTGCGCCTTAATGTGCGCGAACACGCGTCTCCGTGAGAGAGACGCATGTTCATGAAGGCTCCCTAAGTTTAACATGGCGAAAATAGAACTTTTGAACCACTCGCGCCATTCTCCTTAGTAACGTCCGGTTGTTCTTTTTTCCACGAACCAAGGAGAAACGAACAAGCAGCATTTTATATGAATATATATAAATAAACGTTGCGTTCACTTTCTCCACACGCAAGACTATCGTCTTTCGACGACATTTGCAGTGAAACATGCAGATACGGGGCCACTTTTTTTTTACTTTAGAGTCCCTTTAAGCGTGGGAGTGCAGTAAGCGCTGTCAGTAGCCTTTGCGGCATGTGTGGAACACTCTTGTTCTGCCGGCCGGCGTCACGCAGCACGTGACCTTATTACGAGCTGGCAGCTGACCAATAATCCCTCTCATGCTATACCTGAAGGCATCAAGTCCGCCATAACGAGACCCTCGCTTGTGTCACTGTCGTTCTTCGAGCTCAGAGAAATCGGCCGTTTAATAACAGTAACCATAGATGATTTACGTCCCAAAACCACGATATGAGGGACGCCGTAGCGGAGGGTTCCAGAAATTTTGAACACCCGAGGTTCAAATCCCTTCACCACTCCACCTCCATCGAAATGCTACCGCTGAGGCTTGGAGTGTCGGAGCTAGGTGGACATATATGCACGCTCCAGGGTCCATGAAATTGATTGATATGTGGGGTTTAACGTCCCAAAACCACCATATGATTATGAGAGACGCTGTAGTGGAGGGCTCCGGACATTTCGACCACCTGGGGTTCTTTAACGTGCACCCAAATCTGAGCAGACGGGCCTACAACATTTCCGCCTCCATCAGAAATGCAGCCGCCGCAGCCGGGATTCGATCCCACGACCTGCGGGTCAGCAGCCGAGTACCTTAGCCACTAGAACACCCGCGGCGGGGTCCCTGAAGTTCAAATCTGCGTGGTCTTTTATTCAGTGCGTTATTATTATAGAGCTCGCTAGACAATATTTTATCGCCATAACTGTCTGTCCACCCGTTCGTTCGGCTGTGCGTACATGTGCGTGTATTAACGGAAGACGGCGTATTATCTCTTCATCCATCCCTGTTCAACGAAAGGGCTGGACGCCGGGGAGGCGGCGATGCAGTTGCTGAACGATACCGTGGATTGGCGTGTACACAACACACTCGATCGGTCGCAATCGTCAACCTTCTGTGTACCGTACAAACAGGCGCTGGAAAACGGCCGAACCGAAGGGTCGAGGGCGGGGATAACATCCCGCGCGAGAAAATTGGACGCTCTACGTGCCCACCGCGGCGCACGTCGGCCGGCAGGGGGGGACTTATCTGAGGAGCACAACCTTTGGCCCCACTGCGTGTAGTGCGGGTAACCGTTTCACGCGCGCACGTACGTACGATTCTTTGAACAAAGCAACGTCAGTGGACAGAGAGAGAGAGAGAGAGAGAGAGAGGAGAGAGAGAGAGAGAGAGAGAGAGAGAGAGAGGCCGGACTCAACTGCACCTTGAAACTCCGGTTCGTAGATCCGCGTTGGACGCAGCACTTTTATTCCGCCGCTGCGCCAAAATGCAATAAAAGACATCGTCGAGACACTCTGGCATTTCAGCGCTGAGCGGATCTGAGCGCACATGCGACAACCCTGTTTGCGAAATCCTGTTCCTGTTTGAGTCAATGACGAATAGGACGTGCCTCGTTTGACACGTTTCCCCCGTACTGTCACAGAGTGGATTCTAAAGCCCGAAACAAGTGCATGCGTTTTTCCGGCGTTGTCTCGGCGTTTCGTTATATGCCGGCGTCAGTCGGCTTCAACGCTGCCACTGACGGTGGCCGAAACGCCCACTTCTGGACGATTCAGATAATGTGCATCTCACCCCTAATAAATGTATTACCACAAGTGTCCATATTTTGTTTTTTGTGTGTGAGAGATAAAGATGACTCCTTTATTGTAGCTCTTTGGTATACGGGACGCAGCTCACTTCAATGAAAAATGAAATATTTGTAAACATTTGTTTTACGTTGAATATCGTCACTCTGCTTTTTGGCACGCCTAGAACGTCGCGTCTTTGACCCGTGCCACAAAGGTGCGAAACGCGTGCCATGCCTGGCTAATTCGCGTATAGGACCACATATGCAGAAGCTCCGCCCTTGTAGCTTTCCTTTCATTACCAAGGGAAGTCGTCCGCGAGTATAGATAGTAGCATGCTGTGAGCAGATGGCAGAGCTCGTCGTTTGTGCGCTGATAATTATACAGCCAGCCTGGCATGTGCAAATACGCGTACCGCAACCAGCGATTTCATCGAACATGCCTTTCAAGTAAAACCGAATTTTGCCGAAACTGTTGTAACTCCCTGTAAGTTCCTGTTGCTTCGACTGCCTCTCGCTGGTGTTCTGTCAGTTATACTCCGCATCGTTTCGAGTGGCCCTTCTTGACAGCTTTCGCGCCACTTGAATCGAAGTGCCACTCCGTAAGAATGGCTTCTCCGGGACACCGACAACAATGTCTGCGTGACAAGCGGCTAGTAAGCCTGCGGCGAAAACTTTCCGTGTTTCCGAGCCTGCGCAAGAAAAAGCGTATCGCGCAGACACCCCAGTGGAAAAAACGTTGAAAACGGAGAAGTGTCTGGGGCCCCAGACAGGCAAACAGAGGCCGGCTGCCTCTGAGCGTTGCGAGAAAGCCATGCACAGTTCCTTGTGGAGCGGTGAGCAAACTGTGTGAAAAGCCCTCCACAGATTAACACCTATATGTGGGCGTCTCGCACACTGCGTGGTGCGTGCGTGGTCGGCCACTATACACCGCGACGTTGAATGGGAATGTAGTACAACATGTCGCCTCGGGTGTCCATTGTCGGCTGCCGATTCGGACGATGTGGGCATGCCCGCGAATCTTTAGACGAAAGCCGAAATGTGTCGAGTGCTTTTGCGCACCTTACACTCTTGAATTGAAGTTGGCGTGTTTTGAAAATGACGTAAGTGCACTGTTGCGAAAAAAAAAAAAGGTAGGAGGCTTAGTAGAAAAAAAAAGGGGGGGGGGGGGTAACGCAACTGGGAGTGTTTAGCTGACAAGTCTGACGAAAATTGGTCAGGTCTGAAAGGACTATAAGAAAATGTTTTATTACAATTAATGTGTCTTTTAGTGCACTTGACTTCATTTTCTGTTGCACTTAAAGCTACTGTATTTTATCTCAACTGAGTTAACCTAACCTACCTTCTCTTTTTCATAATTTCCTCAACAAACCTCTGTCGGGTTCATCATGATGGGTAGGGCGCAGTTGCCGCGTCGCGTCTGCAATTACGAACTGTCCTAATTGATAGCTTTTGCAGCTATAGTTCCCAGAATAATGTTATGTGTGCTTGTTGACGCGTGAAAATAATTATTTTGTACGGCAACAATGCACCTTCAAAAGAGCGCATACGTACCTCTACATACGTATATGCACGTGGACAGTTCTACACCCACACATGCATTCACGCACGCACATAGGACACAGGGAATTCTGATTGCATACTTCGACTCGTCTACGTTTTTGACCATATACAAGCCACAAATATGTGGCAGTTTTTGCGTAACGAACAAATTATGGACCATCTCCTCGAAGGGAACCCCGATGCGATGCGAAGCAGCAGCGGTACGCACGGCGCTCACCCGGTTGAAACGGGCGTCGACGCGAGAGCTAGAAGGAGGGTTTGAAGCGAAACTCGGTGTAGCGTTCACTCGAGTAAACGCTTGTTTGAAACGCAAAGACACGGCAGGTGGGTTGGGTTTCATGTGCAAGTTTCATCGCAGATAAACGAGCCGAAAAAGTGTTTCCACTCGACGTTCGGTCAAGCGTTGCGGGCGGTGGAGAGTGTGAAGCGAGCGAGAAGTGTGTTTCGAGCGGGTGAACAGCCGGCAGCTGTGGGAGCTGCGGTGAGCATGCAGCCAGGGAGGGAAATAGTAACGTCAATGTGCACCTGCGAGGGAAGCGTGTGAGGTGAGCGTGACGTGAACACGCAGCTACAATGTCACCTGCTTGGCACCGCTCCAACACCTGCGACGAGGGGTATGCGTTGTGGTACCTTTGTACGGACGCACGCACTCACGGCGTCACACGTGAGTCAAACAGCTACTTCGCATCTAATAACGAGATAAGGTGTCAGTGGGAGCACTCTCCTTGATGTCTTCCCTCATTATTCGTCGCACGAAAACAGTCATATGTTTTGTTCCTTTGTTGTGCATGAACCGACTAGCGCAGCAAAGAGTACTTCTATAGACTACACGCGTTCTTGATGTTTCGCAAAGACATGCAGCATAAACCGTACCTCTGTCTTGGAAGTCACCCTAAGTAAATGTAAGAATGGTGGCGTAGAATAAGCATTACAGAGAGAAACAAAATCGAGAAAGGAAATTCTAAATATAAATAAAAGGCAATGTCGTATGAATGGTCATAAATTGAGCGCTCGAAAGTGAAAGGCGTTGTTGAGTGCGCTGATCATGCTCTGTGCACAAGTTACGCAGTCGTACTTGTTTATATGTACCACATGATTGTAACATAAAAATGCCTTTCCATCGGAAAGTATCAGCGTGTAATACATGCTTCGATGTGAATGAATGTTGAGAGCATTCATAATTAATGAAGACCCTGTTTAAAGGGACACTAAAGTCAAATAACAAATTACGTCAGAGTGAAAGCTAAATGTATGAGAACGTCTAAAACGACAATATTATCAACATCAGTGCCCTACTGTCCCAGAAATTAAGGGAAATGAACGATAACAAATGCGCCACAGAAGGAAGTTCGCAAGATGATCCCGATGTCGTCTTAAAAACTACCTACAATTAATCATCGACCTAGCTGCATTAAGTAAACAGCTTTCTGTGAATGAAGAGCTGAAATAAAATGCTGCTTAATTATTCGTTTCTGTTTCATTCATGAAATATAAAACCACCGGACGTTACTATAGCGAATGGCGCGAGTGGTTCAAAAATTCTATTGTTCAATGGCTGTTGTTGCTGCTATTGCTCCCGCTACTTTCCTTCTGCTGCTATGGTGCCACCATACTAGCCACCCTAACCCTACTGCTGCTACTGTAGTGTCGGCGGCCGCGTATTAAAGCCACTAAAGCCGGGCAACGTTGGGCTCGGCAACAGTGACGTCAGACGTTCCATTGAGGCGGCTCATTTGAAGTATGCTAACCCAATGCAGACTCCTAAAACGCGATTTTATTTCAAAATAAGCTCTTCCTTGGCACAAAAGTAACGCTGTGAGGTTTGTGGACCGCTATTTCAACAATGAACGTCGACGTGATAGTTGCCTTTAGTGTCCCTTTAATGACTCGACGGAAGCAAATGCTTACAGTCTGTCGAATAAGAGCTAATGGTTTGTCGGCTTTGTGTGATGGAACAAATAGCGCTGTCCGGAACGAATTATAATGTTTTATCCCAGATAGTACGTTCGTATTCGCATCTGCAACGTGTACCTTCGACATCTCGCCGATATATAGGATTCGTTCATGATTGCCTACGAGGCAGCTGCCGCAACACGAGAAAAAAAATGTACATCATATCCACGGAGTGAATGATGCTGAGTGGGCGAAGCCTCCGTGCGTCAGTCCATCCATCCGTATTTGCGTCTATCCGTCCGTATGTCTGTCTGTCCATCCGTCCGTCCACTCCTATCAAACTAGAACACGCACCGCACAGAGGGACGCTTCGCACCACTCATCATCATTCACTCCGTGGATATGCTGGCTACGCAGGAAGTACAGGACGACCGAGCAGGTGATGCTGTAAGGAGCGTCGCCCCTGAAAAATCCTTGTCTAGGGAGTATAGGAAGCAGCTATGTTCTCGGATAAAGGGCTCAGCCGAGCCGATATGGTGTCGATGTTCAGCGATACGGGTGGCGCTTGCCCAAGCGTGTGAGTATTTAATCACGACGATGCCTTTTCCGAGGCGGATTTCTTATTGTCTTCTTTGTTTCGCACATATTGCTTCCAAAGACGTTGTGCGGGCGATCAGTGAACAAAGCGTGTTATGAGAACCGTACTGCGTACAAGTATATGGAGAAATGAGAGTCGGAGGCCCGGGTTCCCGCCATTTTTTTTTTTTCAGAAAAACGCCCGCAACTCTGGATCGCATTCAAGTGGTTCCGCGAATACGGCGGCGTTTCCAGCTGACAGATAGCTTGAACGCGACTTGTTAGACGCAGCATCTGAACGCGCCGCTTATTCGAGATGGTGGCCGTGATAGCAAACTAATTGAGGTTAACCCGCTTCAATGCGTTAACGATGTGGCAGCAGCGCCTATGTGCGTGAATGACGAAAGGAACGGCACGTGGTGTTTTGATAAGACTGACGTGACGTCACAAGCTTTTGAGTACCGGTGCTCCGACATGGTGGACTAACGACATCAAGGCAAGCCATCTATGGCAGCGGTCGTTTTGTGATAGGGAAGATTGTTGGTATAACTATCAGTTGTTGTTTGTCATTCTAGCTTGGCGTCGTTCACTCCATTTCCGCTTAAGTGTTGGCAGTGTGACCCTGCTTAAAAATGCAAAGAAAGATTAGAAGCTTTAGTTAGAAACAGCGAGGCGCCTTCGGGATCATGTTTTTCTAATGAATGGCGCCACGTGTTTTCTTAACGCCACAATGAATTGCCGCCGGCACCGCTCATTACTTTCGTATTATGGTGGCGCGTAGTTGTTTTAAAATAAAATGAAAGACATTTACCGTGTCTGAGTTCGTTATAAGTCTTGTGCATATAATGTCGTTGGAATAAAACCCTAAATCGAAACAACTTTTCATTCTGGACACGTCCTATTATTACACTCGAATAGTTAACAATTTAACACACACACACACGATTGATTGATGTGTGTTGTTTAACGTCCCAAACACCACACATCATATGATTATGAGAAACGCCGTAGTGGAGGGCTCCAAAAATTTTGACCACTTGGGGTTCTTTAACGTGCACCCAAATCTTAGCACACGGGCCTACAACATTTCCACCTTCATCGGAAATGCAGCCGCCGCAGCCGGGATTCCATCCCGCGACCTGCGGGTCAGCAGCCGAGTACCTTAGCCACTAGACCACCGTGGCGGGGCCACACGCACACACGCACACACGCACACGCACGCACACACACGCGCGCACACGCACGCACACGCACGCACGCACACGCACACGCACACGCACGCGCACACACACACACACACACACCACACACACACACACACACACACACACACACACACACACACACACACACACACACACAAAATGCCGATAAATAGAAGGTTGTTTGACGCCATTTTTGTGTGTGTTTATGTGCGATGCGTCCGCGCCTGCCGGAGAAGCGTGCTGTATCGACAGCAGCAGTCAAATGCAAATTCACGGCCCACTCGAAATAAGTATTGCGGCTGACGTACTTCTATGCCAGTTAAACAGCTTTGGTTCCTGTTTTAGCTACCTTACACATGCTTCATTGTACTATAACGCACGTCACCGTGATTATCACCCGTAGTTAAATCACAACACTCGTTTTATCACATAACTGCTTCCTCTGCTATTCCTTTTTCACTGCTTCACGATTGGTGTTGCGGGAGATATCAAGGGCCGACTGCGAAGGAATTAGCACAACAGCAGACAGTGATATTATCGACAAGGGGATGCATATACACCTTAAGAGATTATTTCTTTGGTTATTTCGATCGCGTTACATTTTCTAGATAACTTGTTAGCAGTGACGTCATGGAAGGGCAGTGGCGCTGCTGGTTACGAGGTCGTCGGTGTAATTAGTACGGTTACAATAAGCACCTCAGCGTAATTTCTTTCTGAGCGCATTGTGAAGCGCTTGAGTGGAGTTTCATGTAACTCGGTGTAACCGTTCTTGCTTTACAGCGTTTTGTTTGTTTACGTGCGTGTACCCTGTCTGCAAACGAGTACTTCTTTATCGCGGTACACGAGGAAAGTTCAACGGAAGAAGCATCCGCCAACGGTGTTCGACGCGTTCAATATTGTTCCCCAAATGCCAAGCTCTAAGCGGCTGAAGGTCTCACTTGTCCACTTGCGCTTTGTAAAGAGCATTTATGACGGTATTCCACGTACCACTCTGCGCGACACGTTTTTACGTAGTACATCTCGGCAAACGTCAACACGCCGAGAACTACACAGCCAGCTCATTTTAGCCCCACCTATGCACTATGCCCTTCTTCAGACAGGCGTTCTATTCTCGCCACGCAAATTCTGACAGGCCCGTAAGAAGCATAACAAGTTACGACACACTTTTCGCGAGAACAATGCGTCGATACATCGTATACGTTCGTTGGCGCATACGCCGAAAGGTGCGCGCGTTAGAATAGCTCGCGAGGTTATGGGGGGGAACGTATACGTTACGCAACGGGCAAGCCGATTGTTCTATAGAGTGCGCAGCTTTCGCGCTCTCTTTAACTGCAGCCAACGGTGTACGCGTGCGTGAACGGCACGTGCGATAGGAAGTGAGGGCAGATTGATTTAAATAACAAAAGATGAAACTCCCTGGATAAGACTCTCTATAGATCTCCCCGGACGAGTTTCGCGTCGAGGCTATCTCTATAGGCAACAGCGCCGACTCGCGGGCGAATTGCTCTGCGAGTGTGCCTTACGGACTTTGCTATCACATTGCAGAATGATGCCGACGTTGGGCTAATTGTCACGCACAGCTGATACAGCGCGATAAGGAGAGTCGAATGTAATTCGCTTTGCGTTGCTTTGCAGATAAATAACTGGCTCCGCGCGCGTATGACGGGTCGTAGCTTGCTTCGCGAGACAAAGCACGAATTGAAATTGTCTTCTCAACGAGATATGCATGTCGGGGTTCTAGAAGCCGAGGCACGTAAAAAATATATTTTTCTCGGGTGGAATTACGTAGCTTTCAGAAGTTTCACGAGCAGAAACCCTGATTTGATAATGACACACACCGTAGTGAGTATCTCAACGAGGCAGAAGCTCAGCGGAGGATGTGAAGCGCGAAGAGATTAGAAAGATTTCAACGGGCTCTCGCTGGGACCGCCGTTTCAAGTGACCGTAATTTCGAAGCCTTGTCAAGGCACCAAGCACTGTTTTTTTGACCGCCATGTACCTGCGAAACCATCATCATCATCATCATCATCATCATCATCATCATCATCATCATCATCATCATCATCATCATCAATCAGACTGTTCCCACTACAGGCAGGGCAAGAGCTTCTCGCATGGTCCGCCAATCAACCCGGTCATGTGCTTGTTACTTCTTGATCCTATCTGCCCACCTAACCTTCCGTCTTCTACTCGCGTGTTTGCGTCTGACGGAATACCGTCTGTTATTCTTAAAGACCAGCGGTTGTCTTGCAAACGAGCTACATGACCTACCCATGTCCATTTCATTTACAGCGAAAGCCGTTATGAGATCACAACTCTGGTCACGCGCTGTTGTCCGCCGCCGCCCACGGTGTCCGTAACAACATCACGCGAAATTAGAAAAAAAAAAACTTAGCACCAACGACACAGTGGGGCTCGAACCCGGGTCCGCTGACTGCAAGCCCAGTATTGTATCACTGAGCTACACCTTTTTTTTTATTTATTGCCTGTTCATAGGCGCGTACATCAAACTACAAGCACAATAAAAACAAGCAGTAACGGTGCGACACAAACTAAAATTCCCTAAGTGCTGCCAAGGGCTCTACCCTCCAAATCACTCAGCTACACCAGTGCTTGTGACTTGTCAAACTTGCCTTGGGCAGTCTTGATGTCGGGAAAGCAATCGTGTTAATACTACTTATGAAGCATTTTAAAACAGCAAAAGAACAACCAGTCGTCGCACAATGCGAATAGCGTAACGAGTGGGCCGTCCAACGCTCCAACACGTCACAAAAAGCTTGTTGTTGTTCCCCTATTAACTGTGGCGCATACCCACTTCAGCCATGATTCTTTATCGTCGTCAGCCACTGCATGAACAATTGGCACAAAATTTCTTGCAAGTGTTAAGCGAAAAATCACACTTCTCAGAAGAATGACGAATGATAGCATAGTTAATGTCGGCCTACTACCCAAATAAATTTATTAATAATGACCTAGTGGGTATCATGCAAGTACTTGCAGTAGTTACCCAATGAGTGTTTAGAAAATGCCCTGAAAGGCCGCTATTCTAGCTTTCGCTGTGACTGTGCTGCGCCTTCAAATTCCGCGCAGGTCTAACGTTTTTTCTTGATTTCGACTAAGACAAGTGGCACGCGCGATTCTAAACACTTCCACCTGGTTCTTGCTCTAGTGGGAACGCACCTATAAGCAGGCGCTACACAAGAAACATACGCCACCTATATATTCGAAAGCAAACCGATGAAAAGGGAAAGAGGTCTGTTGATATCGGCACGCCAGCACGATAATTGTCTTCTAACTTCAAGAAAACGCTTCCCGACGGTGCCTTCAGCGACCACCGAAAGAGAAAAGATTTCGGTAATTACGCAATGCATTATGCGGTCTAACAACAGCGATCGCACAACTCCGCGTTAAAGGTTGTTGCCATTGAGCATGAGTTATATATGCTTCAACGTGTGTATGATGGGAAACGAAGAGGCAGACGCTGAAGCTAAAAATGCCTTAAGCAGTGCCCCTGAAGTACGCATTGCGTTTTCACGAGCTGACACGAACGCCCTGCTTCGCTGCGTGATGCACAGCTACACACTTCAGCACTGGACCAAACCGGAACGGCGACACCAGCGACTTCACAAATGGGACCCGGAAATGAGGTTCCGATGGCCCCCTAAGTTGAAACTGCAACTCACAAGTATGATCCACCGCATTCGTCATGGTGTAGCATACACCGGACGTTACGCAGATATCATCGGTCGCAGTGACACCGGTCCTAATTGTGAACACTGTGATGTGCCAGAAACACTTGAGCACATATTTTCTGTCTGCCCAGCATACGCACGTGAACGACAAACACTGATTTCTTCTACTGAACTATATCGCAGTAGGTCATTAACTGATGAGACCATGTTGGGCCCTTGGCCAGACACCAACAGTGCAACTGCGGTCACAAGAGCAGTTATAACCTTTTTGGAAACAATTGGACTATGTGCGCGGCTATGAAATTTGTCTCAGCTATAGAAAGAACTCTACATACTCACCTCTCTATCTCACCATCGTCATTCATTAATCTTTCTTTTCCCCTTTCCCTTACCCCAGTGTAGAGTAGCAGGCTAGAGCAAGCTATCGCTCAGGCCGACCTCTCTGCCTTTCTGTAAATAAACTTACCTACTCCTCCTCTTCCTCCTCCTCAACGTGTGTATCCTAGGGGTCAGCGTATGTGCTGACCCATGTAGGACACACACGTTTAATTTCGGAAACAGCGTGCGTATTCGGACAACGCCAACGCTGCGAGCTCTATTATTAAACTGCCTATTGTTATAAAATGCCAGGATATTCACTATAGGAGCATATTTCGAAGGCTCTGTGTTTGGTGTCGATGAACGTATACGAAATGGTCGCTCGTTGCTAATAAAAGGAACGGTTGTTTATAATACTATCGAAAAGAAGAAAGTAAGCAGAGAAGATATTGGCAGAGCAGGAGGCGCTTCTGACGTAGACAACAATACATTTTAGATGGAAGCTGACATGAAGGAAGAAAAAAAAAAGAGGAGAGAAAGTCGGGATGGTCCTGGATAGAGGTTACCGCGCCATTTCGAATGGGTTCGTGATGCTGCTGCTGCTGCTGCTACTACTACTACTACTACTACTACTACTACTACTACTACTACTGCTACTACTACTACATTAATAATAATAATAATAATAATAATAATAATAATAATAATAATAATAATAATAATAATAATAATAATAATAATAATAATAATAATAAACAACGGGAGGTCCTTCACGAAGAATCTGAATTACAGTACGTTCGCATTTTCTCTTTGCCCCTCCTGCATATTACTTGCAAGATAGGATGTGCAGGTGGTCTTTGCTCTGAGCCACGGATAGATTAGACACTCGCCAAGGACGAATAATACTAGAATATAGGCCACGCACGTTCATTTGCTATAGCTCCCATCAGAAGCACAGCTGCTGAATGAGTCAGTGCGATAGGAAAAATGGTTGTGATGTTGTTTCGTCTTATGTAATATTCTGTCGTCAACGAGAGGACATATTCACTCGACCCTCCACTGCCTTTAAAGGTGGTCGCCCGGTTAGATAACGAACTGCCGATAAGCGCCTACTCAAAATGGTTATCGTCCTAGGCTCGCAGAATTGTACTCATATACACCGCGAACACACAAGACTCTCCAGTGGTTAATGATAAACCACAGCGAACGGAAGGCCCGTGGTTCGCGAGCAAGTTTACCCGCAACACGAGCACTGATGAGTTGTTGCAGGCGGCGTAACAGCTTACCGAGGTCATATTTGGAATGTATGAATGTTCTTCGTTTTATATACGTGACAGTTTAAACTGAGTGCCGGCAAATGAGCTGGCTAGCTTATTTCCAAGTTCATCATTAATGCAGGAGGTTATTCATCATAATCGACATCATCATTATCATTATCATTATCACCACCACCACCACCACCACCACCACCACCACCACCACCACCACCACCACCACCACAACACCACCACCACCACCACCACCACCACCACCACCACCACCACCACCACCACCACCACCACCACCACCACCACCATCATCATCATAATCATAATCATCATCATCATCATCATCATCATCATCATCATCATCATCATCACCATCATCACCATCATCATCATCATCATCAGCCTGACTTCAACCACTGCAGTACAAAGGCCCCTCCCATGATCCGCCAACCCAGCCTTGTGCTTTTTGTTGCCACGTTATACCTGCGAACTTTTTAATCTCATCGGCTCACCTAGCTTTCTGTCTCCCCTTCGTGTGTTTGCCTTCTCTGAGAATACAGTCACTTACCCTTAATGACCAGCGGTTGTCCTGCCTGGGAGCTACGTGCCCGACCCATGTCCATTTCTTCTTCTTGATTTCAACTATGATATCTTTATTGTTATTCCTACGAATTGGCGAATGGCTCAACCATTCCTAAACACAAATAAATCAAGCTTCCTTCCCGATTGTACTGCCTATTTCAACCATCATGGCCAATTCTTTTGCTTTTTTTTCTCCCCCCGCTGTTCTGGAACTAGCCCTTTGATCTTGTTTTCGGATCTGTGTAAAAAACTCGGCTACTTTTCTCGTTAGATTGAATTCCAAGGTTTGATAGAGGTATATGACACTTAGGCAGTAATTCCGTTGATTGAAAAACGGGAAGTTTGCCTGAAGCGGAATGAGCAGCAGATGAAGCTGCAACGCGCCGCGACAGCAAGAAGCCGGTCTTCCCAATCATGGTGCACTGAGAGATCGAAATTGGACGGAAGTTTTGTTAGGTTCCTTTCAGGCAGCCCTTAATAGTCGCTTGACGGAGAGCGTATGTGGAAGGAAATTTCACTTCGTCTTTTACTGTCCGCGATAACAAAAATGAATAAAACGAAGAGTATTGTCTTTCACCACTATCATGCGTATAGTCAATTACTTCTGGAGCTGACATTGCGAATTCAGCTGCCGATTGATTTGAGTTTTTTTTTTCTTTTTGAGATATTTTAAATGTCTTTACTATTTACCCGGCAAGGAAGGCTCGTTTATTTTCCAGAGTGGCTGCCTGACACACGCTATGAAGCGAAACACACGTGACATCACAAATAACGATGGGGACACAGGAAGAAAACACACGCAGTGCTATTCTTACGACAGTTTATTGGGTCTATTTTCTGACGCACATACAAAGAAGCAGTCGTATTGATGAGCACGTCAAAGCAGATAATCTTGGAAAATAAGACCGAAGCAATTTTAACTCTATGCGATAACATGATTGACGCCGAACTGACACATTCACCGCCCAAACTTTGAATGATTTCAGCTTCGATAATCTGACGTACTTCTTTATTCCTCTGTTTGCTTACTACGTCAGCTTCTTTAAAAATTTGTGAGCACGTATACACCTCTACAATGCAAAGCAAGACTTCTCTGACCTTTCCTTACATCACTAGCACAATCAATCAATCAATCAATCAATCAATCAATCAATCAGTCGATAAAAATCTTTTATTCGCCATTTCATAAGTAGAGTGAGAAGGGGAGAACTGGATAAAGAAGCCGAAAGTTCTTCGGCTTCACAAAAGCTCTGGTCCCACAGGCAGACTGTGGTGAATCGCTCATCCTGGGGGTTAGTGTCGGTGTCGTTGGCTCTAAGCGAAAAATCATCATCTCTGCGTGATCCAAAAAAAAAAAAAACTAGCATCTTTGCGTGACCGAAAAATTCAGAAAGATGCAAATAAAAAAATCTTGGGTACCACTAGGGGTCGAACCCGGATAGTTCGGGTCTGAGTGGTGATCGAACTCGGCTTGTTCGCGTGGCAAGCGGGTGTTCTGCCACACAGTCATGCCATAGCCTTCTAGATTTCCCTTGCCTGCCGGATTATCGGCGGTCACTTGGAAAGCGGCCGTCGTCGGAACTATGGTGATGGCGCCACCTAAGTAGGGGTGTTTTCATATAAATTTTTACGTTTTTGGAACTTATATGCAACAAAAATGACGTAAAAAGGTTTTGAAAAGGCGTAAACCTAATTATTATTAACCATACGTAAGTGACTCCGTCATTTAGCAGGCAACTCCTTCAGTACAAGGCATAGCCTCTGAAATTCGTAGCAAACACCAAAATTTCCGATCTCAAAGGCCAAGTACAAAGATTATTATTCCAACGTAGGTAGCGCCGCCATAGATGACGGGCGTTTTGCGCTCATCTGGCAGGCAAGAGAAATCTAGGAGGCTATGGCTATGCTTTTTTCTTTATTTCCAGTTAAACTTCACACACGGGAGGACGAGGTAAATATATTACAATGCACAACAAATATGACACCACAATGACAATGACTAGCAGGGCTTCTACCCTTTCTGACCATGAAGGAACACATTCATTTGACCTTACTACCTCGAGAAACGTTGATATGCTTTTTTTTGAAATACCGCCTTGCGGGTCTCCTATCAGGGTCGTGTAGTATATGGCGCTCTGCAATTACTGGATAGCTCACAGCCATGCCTCTGCTTGTCAATACAGTAAAAATAACTTCCTCTGCTTGGAAATGCTGTGAAAGTTCCTTTCATGGTATACAAACACAAGCGTGCTGTGCACATTTTTCATAATAGGTCATGAAATATTGCAGTAATAATGGGTGGTACAAGCGTACATTGCCATGGGGCGTCAAAACGTAGTATTATCATGATGACTTCATAGATTGAAGCCAGTCACCCCCTACAGAAGGCACACACGCTGCTTCACCATAGAGGCCACGTAGTGGGTGCATAGCAATTACGAAAATATTTCATACAGTGTGTTTTTGAAGTATGCACTAAGAACAGAATACCGCTATGGCGTTCAACTCTAAACGGTGAAGCTTGAGGGTCCTCCATTTTTCTTGAAAAGGACCACGGTGTTTTTTAGTGCAAGGATTTGCCTCTTCACTACTTTTGTTGGGTTGCGTTAGCCCACTCACAAAGAGGCTGGCTTTAGTGGGGCCTAAATTATAGTTGAAGCCTGCGATTTACTGAAACCTGCGTAGCTCTTCGGCTACTGAAACATGGACAAGCATCGGATAGCCTGCCAGAGATGAGATAAGCGTTTTGGGTTGAAGCAGCACAGCTTCCATCGTTAGATGAGCACGTGGCTTGGACAAGGCATCTCTAAGAAAAAAAAACACACTTCTTTTCACGTATTTTTAATGTGCTCACTGAAAAGTTAGCAATAGTCGTCCCTCCGTAGGATCATACCTCCAGCACACGTGTTCAGCATTAAAGTTTAGCAATAAGTCAAATAGGCGCAGCTTTTCATCAACTGGAATTTCATAAGTTACAGTTAAAGGATCGAAACAATCACAAGTCATGTTAAGATCCAGCAACATCCGATTTAAGTGAGGCGCGATCAGACTGAAAGAAAATCAAGTAATCACCAATAAACATATTAACTTGTTCAATCTAGACCAATTTGCCAGAAGGAGTCGTTGCCGCCTTTCACTGTCGCAGCCAAAAGTGTTCCTGTCGTCTTCTCCTCTCCGCATCGCCTACTCCGCTCTTGCCATAGCTTTGTCCTTGCTCGCCTCCTCTCCGCCCAGCTTCACCCTCTACACGTCGCTACCATTTCTCTAGCACACAGCTCGCTGCACTTGGCTTCCCTTTCACGCACCTAGATTCACCCATGCTTTCCCTCTCGCAGCCAGCCAAATAAGTTTGGAAGACGATGCCCATGGGTTTACCTCGGTTTTAACGAGCTCACAATTAAATAAAAGCTGAGGGGCAAGACGGAGCACATATACAAAGACCCTACGATGAATAGATGACCACATCAGTGGGTTCAGTGATGCTGTACAGGTAGCTTTGCATAATGTCAGCGCACTCATCTCAATATGACGTCGATAATTGTTACGCCGATCACTTTTGCAGTCCACATCCTTTAACTCTGCCTGGTGGATCCTCGATCTATAGTAGGCCTTGGAGCGCCGCAAGACTTGGGGGGACTGGGAGAGACCGTATACTGCCTTCAAAAGGACCCAGTAGAGAAGACATACCATGGCTGCCGACCGGGTTGCCAGTGTCATGGACCACCACCAATTGAGCGAAGCGGGGCCTGCGTGTTCATCTGTTCTAATAAAGTTAGTCTCCTCCTCCACAACACGCTCATCAAACTATCTGACCTCGGCTAACACCGCTTTTTCAACATCGACAAATTTGAGATCTCTCCAGCGTCAACAAAGCGGGGAAACAGACAGGTGAAAGTGCAAGTGCTCGGGTTGCGTGGCGTGTGCAGCGAGTTTGTGGAGCTGTACTACAATCGGCTGTGTTTGATCCTCGAAAACGCCATAGTTCCTCCCCATCTTCTCCTCTATTTATAATTGTTCAACTTGTTTCGCCAAGGCGGAACTAGTAGTGTGGACATCAGTGCTCGCGCATGCCAACGCTTTTAGCTATATGGCTGGCAAGCCTCGGTCTTCACTTAGGTATTGCTTCGCAAGCTGCAACATAATGTGATCATGGCTACGCCATTGCAGTCATTCCTTTATTCCGACGCAAAGTGAATTTGATCTAAGCTTCGGCAGCGAACAAAAAAAGTCAAAATAGAATTGGGTGAGTGCTTGCGAGGTGAGACGTACATTATCATACGTGGTACGAAATATCTGTTAGCGGCAACAGCGTAGTACATCTCTCTCTTTCACTTAGTGTCGTTGATATGCAAATCACTGCAGTAATGTGTCGCGTAAGAGTAAACTACGTATAGTGCTCGTTGACACTCCCCAGAGAGTCGAGCTCAATGCTCGACGAAGTGCAGCGACCGGATCTGTCGGCAAACTATGCGCGGCCGCCTTCCATTTCACGAATGCCCGCAGGCCACGAGTAATGTATGTATGACTACGCAGAAGCACTGGCGTGGGCGAGCGGCGCGGCACATGCCGTCGTCGTGTCTGCTAATGTCCCGCGCGGGCCGTGGCCCTAATGCGCCCGTCGACGTGGTGTTCGTGGGGCAGACTCGTGGAATGCATGCAATGCGAGAGGTGGGCACATTCGTCTCTTTCCGTGAGAGTGTGCAGTCACGTGAACACACCCTCTTCGCTTTAACAGAAGATCTGTTTGTTTATTTATTTATTTATGCTTGACAAAGCTCAGGGATCGTCGGATACCAGAAGTTCAGTTCAGTTTATTTCCTTAAACGCTCCGTTTATAGGGGTGTTACATAAGGGGTGGGGACAACATGTAATGGGTAAATCCAAATAAAACAACCAATTACACTTTGTAAAAAGAGGAGAAAGTAAAAGAAAGAAATGTTGATACACTGTGGAAACGAGAACACGCGCTAAGTAATTAATTTGGTAACATTGGAAGAAACAACATGATCTGGCAATATAACGTAATAATCATTGAAAATCTTGCACAAAAATAACGCTGTACAAATAAATACAACAGTAACAAACAATGAACACTGTAGAAATAAAGACTCACGTTAAGTACAATCAATGGCAACTAATTTGGTAAAACAGAAGACACAGCAGTATAGAATATGTGACGGTTATTTGTAGATACCACATGGTGCAGAAGGGCATTCCACTCTGACGCTGTACGAGCAAAAAATGAAGTAGAGAAGGCAGTAGTGTGCGTGCGCGGTTTTGAAACCTGTAGCGGGTGACCAGTGCGTTGCGATATTCTTGATGGTGGGGTGATGTACGGCAAGCGGTTAAGTGAACTGTAAAAAAAGCTTATGAAATAGACCAAGGCTGGATATCGTACGACGGTGTAAGAGAGATTGTAGTTTAGATTTTTCTTTTAGGGCGGATATACTTACGCCATTTGAGTAGGATGAATGAAGTCAACTGGTTCCGGCCGACGTCGTTGGGGAGGCGGGCAGAAGACAGTTAAAGCGGAAGTCGCGTCTCATCCCCATCACCCATACTCTCTCTCACGGGTGCAAATAGTCTCTTCCCTCCGTTCAAAACTAGGCTGGCATGCACCACAGAAAGGGGGCATGCGTTGAAAAGCTCGTATAGCAAAGCATAGCCATGCATAGGTGCAGTATAACCAAGGGGTTAAAAAGGGAAGCCAGGATGATGAGGAAGGAAAGCCTAACATAGCCTTGTAAAGCATAGCATAATAAAGAGGTCATTCTTCTGTTGTTGTTGTTTCGTTAGCTCTTCGGCTTTCTTCCTTCGCTGCGTCCTATAGTTAGGCGTCCTATTGCAAAATAGTCCATGAGATTCGATATTTTGTGGCACCAGCTGGCTCACTGCCACAATTTCAAGTACCTTTCGGTGCCTTAATCATAGAACGTCACTCCACTTCCAACTTCAATGATACATTACGACATATCAATAGAGCTGTCCATCAGATCTTCACGCATTCTCTAACGCATCTATGGTATTAGTTCAAGCCACTTATTGAGTCACTTTGCTGCTTCAGTGAAGTATCTTTATAACTACCAAAAGAAATGCCCTGTGCTCGAGTTGGTGCACTCGAGGCCTACGTTTGAGTACGAGGGCCGAAATTCAAAATGTGTGGAACATCGTTCTATACTGACGCGTTAAAACGCCATGACTGAAAAGCTCGGATACAGATGTATTAAAAGACCATGCTCAAAAAGCTTGTGGGACGCAGTTGAAACCAGAAAATACTGGTCCATTGTGGGCTTAACGAGTTCGAGTGCGTCCGTTTGTGTCGTTATAAATGCCGCTGGTGGAAACATTCAAGGCTTCATCGTCAAACTGATAGCAGAACAAGCTGACGAGCTTTCTCTGGATACTACACTACCGGTGGTATCGTCTGATATTTTGTCAATACGGGACTGTGGTATTTGCTATGAAATCGCACTAACCCCTGTATCAGCGTATAACTCATAGTTTCATGCTGTCTATAGAAACGCTTAAAGTCTACGCCTTCACTTTATTGACGCTTAACTTGTTGGCATGTTTGTAGCCATAATGTACGATCGCCCTTACAAACCATTCATGTGTATCATATTGTGGCGCTTGAAGGAGATCGCTGAAGGTTGAAAGGGGCCGCTTATTAGATCGGCGAGCGTAGAAGCGGCCGATAGTTCGATATCCTCCTGATGCTCCTCTTCCTCGGAGCGGCAAGCGCGTTCACCGTGGTCTTCGTTGCCTTCGTCAATGTGCGCAACAATATTAACGCGAAAATTTTCTTGGATGCGTTCTTTCCCTTTACGTCTTTTGATTTTTTTTTCTATCACGTGCTTTATAGCGAAAAAGTTCCACTGCACGCCATGCCATCCTCCTTGATTCCTTCAGAATTTGGCTGTTATGGAGAACCCATGAAGAGATACATGTTATAGTTTTAAGTTTCATACTATCTATCTATCTATCTATCTATCTATCTATCTATCTATCTATCATCTATCTAGTCTATCTATAGCTATCTATCTATCTATCTATCTATCTATCTATCTATCTATCTATCTATCTATCTATCTATCTATCTATCTATCTATCTATCTATCTATCTATCTATCTATCTATTCTATCTATCTATCTATCTATCTATCTATCTATCTATCTATCTATCTATCTATCTATCTATCTATCTATCTATCTATCTATCTATCTATCGAAATATTACACTGGAGGGGGGAGGGGGAGGGGTCAGGCAGGCAAATGGTCAATTTGCGCTATGCATGCCATGGGAAAAACAATTTTGAGAGGGCGGTGAGGGAACGGCCCCAGTATGCCACCCCCCTGCCTACGCCACTGCAAGAAGTGTAAAAATACGCCTGTAGTGCGTGGAAACTCGTTGCTGCGCTCGATATAATAACGAAAGGACAACCTGCGATTGACGCAGTAACAATGAAAACAAACAAAACAGGTAAATAAATACTGCCACTGCTCTGCTCCCTTTTCCGCCATCAAAAGAGATCGCTTGTCGGCTGAAGGTGAACGAAAATAGCTAGCGGCAAGTTGGTTAGGCAACCGACTTTCTCTGCGGAACCTGAACTGAACGGGAATCGCTAGAGAGATGAACAATAGCACGGAAGGAGAGCCCGGGAGAAACGCGAAAGCACGCCCATAACAAAGAATAAAGCTCATATCGCGTCCTCGTTCGGAGCATGTCAGGTTGTCTTACATCGACGTCGCTCTCAGAGACAGAGAGGAAAGCATGCGCGGGCAGCGCCATCAGCGGCGACGTGTGAGCCCGCCTCACGAATAATCGACAGGCAGCAGGGTCTCACGGGTGGTCGCTCCTCCCACATGGCGCATGCAAGACGCGGCCATTATGAGAGCGGAACGGTGCGCTTGTGTTGTTTGTGCACACGTGCGTTTCTGCACAGCGAGTTTTGTACACAACGAGGACGAGCGAGAGCTACAGGAAGAAAACGCTCGTTGCTGATGCGTCAGCGGCGATGCCCCGACGCAGCCTCTTTGGACGGTGCATGCCTGTGTTCTTGCGCGCAGTGTTCAGCTGAAAAAGAAACAAACAAACAAAAAAACCTCCGAGACTCTCGTCCGTTAAGGGCTCAAGGCCATCGGCAGCTACTTCGTTCGAGCAGCGGCGTGAGGATGAATAAAATAGGACACGGCTAACGGGCCACCGCTGCCACACCCTTGTTATGAGCTCGCGAAGACGGGGCGGTATTTGTGCCCTAATGGACCGGCCGCCGCTGCACTGTTCGGCTTCTCCGCAACAGGCCATGTAGCGGTGTACCCGATAGAGCTGTTTGTGTCCTCTCGCACAGATAGCGCGAGTATGCGCCGGCTGTGCGCTTCAGGGAAACGGGAAATGCAAAACCTTTTATTCAGTCATTCCCTCAAAGGTCTGCGCTATAGCATTCAGCCAAGGCCGGGATCAACGGACGTATTCATTACACAAGATGTTTTCGCTAAATGATAAATATAATAACTAGTGGTTTCACTTCCCCAAAACAGGATGATGGGTGCCGTAGTGGAGGACTTTGGAAATGTCGATCACCCGGCGATTCTTGATTGTGCACCTAAATTTATGTACACGGGCCTCTAGCATTACACCTTTGTCGAAACGTGGCCGCAGCGGCCGGAATTCAGTAAGGCATGATACGAGGGCTTGATGGTAGAGGGTCGTTTCTAACTCAGAAGTGTGGTAGCTTGGTCTAGTTGGTATGGCATGACGATAGTTATAGCGCGAGAACAAAACGATGACACAGAGACAAGAAGGACACGCGAACAGGTGCCTTGTATTAGCAAGCCCTCCGTGGCTCTGTCCGAGAAGATACTCAGGTTCCTCGAAGGTTTCGGTGCGCGCAAGTAGTTATATTATCTTTACCTTTCTGTTTTGTTTTCTTATAGATTCTTCTTTGCCGTTTTTCTGTGCTTTTGTTTTTGTCTTTGTTTTTCTCTTACTCACGTTCTGCTCTTTGTGCCATATGGTTTTTATCACATGGTTACTGTCTCCCCTATATATTTTCGTGCTCTGTGCAATAAACTCAGCTGGAAGTTAGCGCTCATGTCTTTCGTGTCCTTCTTGTCTCTGTGTCATCGTTTTGTTCTCGCGCTATAACTATCGTCATTTCGAAGCTTCGTTGTACAAAGCAGCAAATGGCATGGTCATCGAAAAGAAACGACCCACAGAGCTACCAAGGTCACGGAATTCGATACCGTGACCTTCAGGTCAGCAGTCGAGCCCCAGAATAGGTCACCATGACGTATATGTTTTCACTAAACGAGAAGTTCGTTATAGTTGAAAACTTCCGGTGGTGTAAGAAATGAGCTTGTCCATTTGGGCTACCTGTTGCCCCCATTGCTTGGGGAACATTTTCTCTTCTGACGGAACTGCTCGTATTTGGTGAAGAATAGATATATCTTCATAATGAACACTTTGTGCCTGGAAGATTGTCACTATAGCCTGTGCAGTGTTAATGTGTAACACCATAACGCAGTTCGGGAGGTGATGATGGGAACATGACCACATAGTTTCAGCCATTTTCGCTATAGACGGAATTGTCTGTAAAAGATATATGACTGAGAGCTGAAATGTAGCGCAGTAAAACGAAATAAACGTAGACAGATACTATGCATTGGAAAGGAGTGGCGGCAGTCAACGCATATCGGTGCCCTAAACATACCATCTATAACTAATGTGAACAACTCGGCTAGTCAAATGAATTGCACCTTTTATATGACAGATCCAGATCCACGGATGTAGTGACAGTGATATAGTTCGCTAGGAAGTAATCAAAAGCAGCGCTGGCAAGTTCAAGCCAAACCTTGGCATTTTATAATACGAAGTTATGAGGACAATGCGCATTTGCATACGTGCGACGGAGCTCGTTGCTTCGAGCAGTCTGGCGCTGTGGTGCGCTCCCATTCTGAGCAGTGGAGCAGCAAGGCTTCCGAAGCTATTAAACTTAAGGTCAGGAAGGCTTCGCTGTCACGCTGCCGTCTATGCAACCTTGGCGCGCAACCATATCTGCAGCGATTGTGCGCCAATCGCTCTTGCGTGCGGGCAGCTCTCCAGCACGTTAACCAACGCGGCAATTCATGACTGCATCCAAGTCTGTGCTCTGCCCGTTTGGATCGGCAACGCGTGCAAATAATCGAAACGCGTACGACTGCAATAGCGAGAAGATTAATTGTTGGAAGCACGGAATCGGCAAAGATTAATCGTGACATGTCAAAATAGTCTGGGTATAAACCTTCGCGACAGTTATCGTATACTGTGTGAACAATTCTCGTGCGCTCTGGCGCGCAGGGCTTCAGCAGTCCTTGTCGTGCTGTTAGTCTACTGCCGGATAGTACAGTAACTTGCATTGGAGGCACCTGGTTTTATAGCGGTATGCACAGGAGGGCAAAAGGAAGGGGGGGGGGGAGGGGCGCCTCTGCGCTAGTCATATTCAAGGAGGCCGTCAAGTCTGCCCCGTACTTTTAGGCACCCTCAAAGAAAAAAAAATTGTCATTTGACGTTTTGTTTTAGAGTGCTGGCTTGCCACGTATATAATTACCTTTAAGGAGGAACGTGAGCTCTCTTTTGTGGTCATTATACTCTCTTCAGAGAGTCGTGTGACCCACAAGAGAGGTAACGTGTACCTTGAACATATTTATATGCGTGGCAAGCCAGAACTCCCCAAAAGGAGTCACATATGTTATTTATTTATTTCTCCCTAAGAGCGCAGGGGGACCTGTTCCATCATTGCTTAATGTGCGATGTTTGTGCCACCAAGTTTTTTGGTGATAATGGTTGCTGATATCCATAATGTGTCACCCTAAGAATTCTGTATTTCCCACATTTACCCCCCGAAAAGCTGGGAACTGAAGGCAGGCCGTCGTAAGAAGCACATCATCGCTTCATTTTCATTATTGCATCCATTGCGAAGCTTGTTTCGCGCATCTACTACCCTTCCCCGTTATTGTGAGTACCTGCATGTCTAAATCATCGTACACGTAGCAAAGAAACGGGACAACATAAACGAAGACGAGCACAGGAAAAATTTTGGATGAAATTATAGTGACGGAAAATGTAAACAAAACTTCAGGGGGGAGTTGGGTGGCTGAAACGCCTGAACCAACCGCTGGCTACGGCCCAAATCGGCGCATAAAAGCTGAGCGCATGGCTTTTCGGCCTAAAATCAGCCAAACCAGCTTACGTTTAGAAGCACGTTAAAGAAGAACTCCTGGCGGTCAAACTTCTTGCAGCGTTGTACTATTCCATCATAACCACATCCTGGTTAATACTCATCTAAGAGGGGCGGGGCACGAAGTCTGCCCTATTAATTCGCCTAATGGGCGGGGGGGGGGATGCTGCGATGAACCTCCTCTCCCGCGCCCTGTAGGTGAACCCTGCGCGCGACTACGCCAATAAGCAATTAGGCAAAGCCGCTCTCAATACGAAGGCTTGTGCATGACATCCGTGATTATATAAGTCGTATCCGTACGACGCTCTCGAAGGCCATGCTATGGGCGAGAAGTCGCATCCAGGAGAGCGGCGCCACTGGCACGTGCGAGGGGAGCAAGGCATTCCTGGTTCGCCTCCGAAGGGTCTAACGCGTGACAAAGAAGGCCGCTGCATCACGAGGCCACAGTAATATGCATCGCCTTCCTCCTCTACACCGCCATCCTCTCCTCCGACCTCCGAGCGAACGCGGAGCCGAAAAACCGCTTGAGATGCAACAAAGCCCGAGGATTGCGCGCGAGAGGCATGGCCGGGCTGTTTACCGCGTGCTGAAGACGCGCTCACGGCTTGTTATCAATAAGCTGGCTCGTCCCCGGTGTCCTGCATATCGCGGGGAGATAGCGATAACAGGAGGCGCCACGTAGCCACAATCGGGCGTCGCTTATCGTTGTGCGTGGGGAGAGCGAGAGGAAAGACGGGGCGCAGACTCTGTGGGGCCTCGTCCTGCACGTCTTATCGGAGCGCGCTAAGCCGTAAGCCGTTGCAGCAGCGACTGCACTTGCTGGGTGAATGTGTGACGGCATTTGCCGGAAGTCGCGCGCGTGCGCTCATTTACGGCGCCAATCACGAGGCGCCGCTGCGATCTAACGCGTTCACGCTAGTCCCTCCCGCAATCAGTGCCCTCAGAATACGTATCAACATATTTGCACAGCGCAAGACTACCGAGTAGTTACGGCGTTACTATACAGAAGAAGAGACAAGGACAGAAAGAGCGCTGACTTCAAATGAAATTATTATTATATATATGTTCAGCATTCTCGCTAATATAACTTCAGTTGAAGTCAGCGCTCTTTCTGTCCTTGTCTCTTCTTACGTCGTAACTACTCGGTAGTCTTGCGCTGTGCGAATATGTTGATTCTCAATCACCAACTAGCCCAAGTATCTGTCTTATCAGAATGTGTAAACGCGAGATGGGCCTGAAAGAAGTTCAAAGATCTGCGAAGATTGCGCGTCGTGTATGTCACTCTGGTGTTATGACGGAACGGTTACACAGATGCAACATCGCATTTCAGGGTAAGGATAAGCACCGAGGAAGGGATAAGTGTATCAACGTTAATTTTTTTCTCCGTCTGGTGGCTCTGTTGCGGAGAGAGTAGCAGAAAGGGAGAGAGAGAGAGAGAAAACCATGTGCGAGTGATGTGGATGGAGATGGAGAGGCGGGGAGGCAGACGTACTCTAAAGGACTAACTATAGGGGGAAATGATGTGTAGGCGCGCGGATTGCCCGTTGCGGTATCACTCATCGGACAATCAGAATAAATAGAAAAGCCCCAGTCACAAGGCCGTTTGTGAGAACAGAAGAGATGTTCGATTATTATTACAAGTATCACACTATGAATTTACTTAAAAGACAATGATGCAATTATCGCTTTGTGGAATCATTCCTTAGTGTGATAATGAACGTGCACGTATTCAATAGGAAAGTGAAACAAGGCGTATGCTAAATAACTGTGTCTAACTCTATATAGCCAACCGCCGCGCGACGTTTAAACGTCATTATTTTTATTCGAACTACCTATCACTTACGTGAAGAATGTCTTCAAGGTCATATCGCAATGAAACATCTCATATATATATATATATATATATATATATATATATATATATATATATATATATATATATATATATATATATATATATATATATATATATATATATATATATATACACAGTACACTTCTTGTCTACTTCCCGTCATTTCTGTGAGTTGCTGAACTACTTCTGTGGTGTATCTTTATTTTCTCGGCGTTCTGTTGTCCTATGTGTTCGTGTAGCTTTGGTGGTGGTTGTGATGCTGTAGCAAGGCGTGGTTAGCCTGTCCTACGTCGCCGGCAATTGTTCCACCTGAGCATCTCCGGAATTTCGGGAGTCGGTCAAGCTGTGTTAAACAGTCCAGTGTCTCACAGTGACGCCTTCAATATTCATTGCACAGGTAGCGAGTTCAGCTTGCATCCACATCAGCACTCCAAAGCGCCTTCACCCGCTTCAGTTGAGTATTTTCACTTCCGTCGGTAGTTCTGGTGGACAAAGGCTTTTTCAATATAGTTGTTTCTAACACACTACGTCCTATTAGCGTTTAGTTGGGATATGTGGCGGCTGGTCACCTTCAATGCCAATGCGTTTGTTATTTACAATGACCTGTATTGATCAACTGAATTTTTACAATACAATGATAACAACGACACAACACGTGTGCAAGTTCAGCACAATACAAGTCTTTAATCACGCACGCGTCGATGGAGACAGCACGCTTATGACGAATGGCCTTGTATGTGTAGCGATATATATGTATGTGCTGCGTCATTACGTATGCGAGTTTTTCTACGGCTATGTTATCAGTGGATTTACACAATGGAGCGACGTCCCTCTCGCAGCAACAATTGTACGCTCTCAAACGTACCATTAACTTTCTTCACGAAACGACGAGCTTTCCAAAAGCTTTGTCCTCTTCGCTTACGTTTGTACACTGTGCATTGTTTCGTGAAAGTTTCTTTCTTTCCGTGTTTTCGTCGCCTAAGATTCTGGCCTGTACAGGCCTTCTATAGCGCTGGCAAAAGTGTTTGCATTTCAAAGCGAGGAAAGAAAGTATTTGCCATGAAGTCGCTTTTTGTGCTTTCTTGTGCGTAGCCTGGAAGAGGTACGTACGATGACCTGCACGCTTTGCACATATTAATGACGTATGCAGAGAAGAGCAAGTTCTGCTTAAATCAACAGAGACGCTTGCACGGTACGACACCTCTGGTGATTGCAATTATCAATGGAATGATACACACAAATCTAGTGGTGCAGCCAGAATTTTTGTTTTAGGGCAGCCGTCGCGAACTGTGGATTGCGCAACGAGTGGGTGGCGTAAAGGCCCATCGGTTACAGAGCGCTTAGGCCTAAGTGATTATCATCATCAACCATGGCATCAACAAAATGTGCAACTCGCACGCATTAGTTAGGCCGCTTATTCAGTATGGTAATATTCTGTGGAACCCACACCAGACTTATACAAAACTTATACAAAAACTAGAAAGTATACAAAATAAAGCATTAAGATTTATATATTCGAAGTACTTTGGACACCAAAGCTTAAATGCACTTAGATATTAGGCAGGATTACCTACCCTTGCGTGTCAGCGTGTTGTAGCCGCAGTGAAGTTTCTTTTAATGCTCTATCGTGACCACATAGACATAAATAAACAAGACTACAGGTGCAGACACCGCATCAACACTCCACCAGAACCTGGCACAATAAACACGTCAGGCCTTTTCAGGCCAAATGCGAGACGTTTACATATTCCTTTTTTTTTTCATGGGCTATTGAAACTTGGTATGCTTTACCAAGTGAAATTGTTAAATGCCGATCTGTGGATGAATATATAGCTAAACTAGAATTCTTTATTGATTGTACATAGGCATGTACTTCATGAGGTAAATGTTTGCAGAAGCTTGTCAAATGTGTGGTGCTTCTTGATGTGTGATCCCATTTGTGCATTTTTTTTGCGTTGTTCTTGATCTATTACTGAAGCATTATCTACTGCGGCATTCTGTGTTCTGCTTTCGCTTTTTGATTTTAATATGTCCATGCTCATGTATACTTTTTCTAACCACTTCCTGTATGGGCCTTTACAAAGGCCTACAGTATTGTGAAATAAAATAAAATAAATAAATTGATCGATCGAGCAATCAATCAATCAATGAATCAATCAATCAATGAATCAATCAATCAATTTTTATTTTCACTTTGCTAAGTGGCTACTTCGCTTATTCACAAAGCCACAAAGTATGTCGTAGTGGGAACTTCGCAATTTTACATGCGGCAGTTCTTTTAGAAAAGTTTAAAGCGGTTAAAGTTTCCCGCACGGGTGCTTCTTTCAACGCGGCACTGTAGAGGCGTCCTTCGAGAAGCGAATGAGAATACGATGCAAACAGGGCCCGGATACGCTATCTCGTTTTACTTACGAAGGCGTACCTAAAGTGTCTCCAAGTTTACTTTTTTACACTTTTGTTTATGACATTATTGGACAGAAACTTTATTTAACACACAAGTTGCGTGTACGTTGCCGATCTATACTGTTAGTAATGAGTCAACAACTACCACCAATAGCCTAACACGCACTTCATCTGTCACTACTACTCGAACTTTTTTCCTAACGCCATACGCGTATGTAGATCTGATCAATTTGAATTACGTGAATAGCGGTGTCCTATCAATATAACGTTAACACGAGGAAAAGTAGTGTGTAGATCATAGCCACTTATATTGTGATAAATAACTCTTGCCAGAACGCTGCTTTTTCTAGTCATAAAGTAGGAAAAAAAATAGCTACTTCTCTTTGGCTCATGTGTAGTACTCCACTCTGCAAACGTATGCAGGACAAGACTTTTGCGATAAAGCCCCTTTCTTTATCAGTCTCCGAGAGCGAGTTCAGAATGCAAACTTCAGTCTAAACAATGTATTTCAAACTTTTCAGTGCCCTCGTCAATTTTAGCTTCGTAAGAATAAATTTAGCTCCTCTTTTGGCATGACAACTGTATCGATTTGGCAGTTTTTCAAGTAGGAGAACCTGTTAGTCCGCTTTGAAAGTGTGAACCGTGGGCGGGTATAGGTTCTCCGTTCTTCTCCTCGCCATTTCACCCGTTGGTTGAGTCTGAAATAAAAAGAGCTCCGGAATGGACGAAAGAATGAAAATTAAGCGATGACGTGTTTGCCACCAAGGCTTTCCATTGGAGTCCGGCCTGCCTGGGTAAAGGGGCCGAAGCAGTACTTTGAATGTAACATCAGGCATGGCCGAACTAGAGGACATGGCCGAACTCGGGCACGGAAGCACTGTCTTGAAAAGAGTACATGCGTGTCGCTCTTCTAGTCCGGCCGTGCATCAAGTAGCCTTGATCGCCATTATCGCAAAAAAACAAAAAACAAAAAAACACGCGTAACCATAACGCGGCGCATCAAGAAGACAGGGTAAGCAAAAATACTAAAAAAAAAATGTTTTTCTTTTCTTTTCGCGCAATTTGAAATCTGCAGTCTTTTATGAACCAGAATCAGTAATTTGTTTGTTCTAGTGCGACTTTTTTCCTGTCTAAAAATTGCATATTTCGAAAGCTATACGGCGGCCTGCTTCACCCCTATTAGGTACGCTTCACCCGAGTGCACACGTGGGCAGCTAAAAACGCGCCTAAATGAAGGGCACTAATTTTTGGACCAGTTTAGTGAAAACAATATTTGATCTGGCAATAAGTGCTTCATCTGCCGAGTCAATGTTTAGCCGCAGGTAAAAACACTTTGTGGGCGTTTTTTTGTTTTTTTTACGTGTTGTTTGTGCCCGTTGCACGGGCTGTTCGCAGAGTTCTGAAAGTATTATGGTTTATCCATTAGAAGAAATATAGGCAGCTTAGAGGACATGCGAAAGGCTGTCTGGGCCACGTATTTCCACATGGCATCAACGGATATTAATCCACCCCACGGCCTTTGCCCGAAGGACGTTGATACCTGGTGCGATTTAAACAAAGCCCAGTTCAGTGGTGAACCGTCCGTTCACAAAGACCACCTTCCGGCATCTGTTTTCGAGGCTGTTAAGCCAATTCTTGAGCAACTTGGTCATCCTGAGTTACTTGCGAAATGCCTCCATGGGAAAACTCAAAACCCCAACGAGTCGTTCAACAATGTCGTGTCGTAGCGCGCTCAAAAAAAAAAAAAAAAAACGTGTTTCTCGGAGACCTAACACTGAAAATATGCAATTTCGACGTCGTAATCACCTTTATTGATGACAGTATAGCTCGCGTGACTGTTCTGAACTCGTCTGAAATTTTGCCAGCTCGCTACACCGTGCAGGGCCCATACGCGCACTTGCCCTGAGTCGACAGTACTTCGCTAACAAGGCTGCGAAGCAGGTGACAAAGGAGGCCCGCCAGGCCAGACGCCTCAACTCAAAAAGAAAAAGTGATATTGGTGATGAGTGTATGCCTGGTGCCTATTAATAATGTCCTTCAATTGACGGTTATTTTGTGACGCTTTTGAATTAAAGCATATTTTCCTATTTAAAAGCGATGATCTCGAAACATGCTTTTTTGTACGTATGTACTTTTTTCTCAGCAACCATTGTATCTATAAACATAGATTTCAGCCAGTATTTAGAAAACGGGCTACAGAATATACTGAAGCAGATTTACTTTTGTGTGAGGAAGTACTTTTTTAAACAGAATCTATATAATACCGATTAACGGGTGATAATTAGGTGCGTCAAGTAAAAAATAGAACTTAGCGTTGCAAGTTTCAGGATTAATTTTGTTTCAGTAAGAAGAGAAATGGCTTATTATCACAATGATAGCAAAATAATTACTGTAGCGTTTATGGTTATGGAGAAAAAGGTATACATAAAGCTGGCCTAAAGTAGATGGCGGGTATAGGGCTCACCCTACTCCCATAAACAAATGACGTGAAGGATCCGACTGAACGAAAGAATGGAGAGAGTGGGCACCCCCTTTAGAAGATTAAAGTGAAAGGCTCCCCGCCACCCCCTTTCCTTTGCGCGCCCGCCTATTTGGTGAACGATGCTCCTCGAATACTTCCTGTCCGGCCCGGTGGAACAGTGGCTACTGAGCTCGGCTGATGACCCGTAGGTCGCTGGTTCGATCCCGGCGGTCGCATTTCGATGGTGACGATAGAGACTCGTGTACAACGCGATGTCAGTGCGTTAAAGAACATCAGATGGTCAAATTTCTGGCGCCCATCACTACGGCGTCTCAGTCACACCGTGGCTTGGGGATGCGAAATTCCAAGATATTACGATAAAACGTACTGAATCTTTCCAGCGCTTGAATTGTTCCAGTTTCCCGTGCTGCCATCTGCAGGCCGGGACAGCCGATATCGCCAGAGCGAAATTGCCTCCGAAGTCACGTGGCGTTTCGCGACTTTCCCGCTCTCCGAGATGCATGCGCCGTGGAATACGGTGTAAAAAAAAGGGCGGATTGCCTTCGTATCGCAGTTTCTGCGTGCGCTTAAGCTCGCCATCTCGCGTAGCTTTGCGTAACTCCGATGCCGCGCCGCTTCGTCGCACGATTTACAGAACAGCGATGTAGATTACACCGACAGGCAAGCGAAAAAAAAAAACGAAAAAAAAAAAAAGAAACCTGCGAACAGTATCACTTGAGTGCATGCTCAGCAAGGCCGGTCTCGAGACGATGGCCTTGTGCTTGTTCGTTGAATAATGTGCCCTTCAAACTTCTTAGAATGCTCCTACAAAAGACGATGACCTGCCGCAACGTGCACAGCGCAAGCGGTATCACCGAAAAAGAAAAGAAAAAGAAAACAGCCAGTGAGCGATTACCGCTCGCCTGTAGCTTGGTATCTGGATATGTAACTGCAGCACATTGCATCCACTTGAAAAGCTAGGCTCTCATTTTGAACGTATGCTTTATTCGAACGAGGGAAAATGTCGATAACACTATATGTATTGCCGTAACGAAGTGTATGAAGACCCCCGAGATTATTTTTTCTTCGGCCTATGTGTGGATTTGGAAATAAGTTTTCTTAGTTTATATCTACGCGTTCGACCATAGCAACGCAGTGATGGAAAAATATACGTCACACGGCTGTTACGACGGATAGTCTAATTTCGGCCCCGTTGTAATGATCTTTAAGTAATTGCTCCGAAAAAGATCGTGTTGGGGTTATAAAAGTTTCCGACAAATACTAAACGTCAGCCCTAGAAGGCCTAAGGACAATCTCGCATGAAAGAACATTCAAACAATTTTGTTGTAGTTTCGCTGGGAGCTATGACAGAGAAGTGAAAGAAACGGAGTCCATATTTGCAGCATCGCACATCGAAACTGCAGCGCCTATAGTTCCCGAACGCAAGTTTTGTATCTTTTTTTTTTCATTATGAGCTCAAATCAATATCAACCCGTCTTCACCTCCCCTCTTCTCCGGCTCCAATGTAGGTTAGTAATCAGTACTTTATAGACAAAAGTGCAAAAAGAAAATTTTTTTTCGGTGATATTAAGGTAGCATTCTCTTCAATTTATCTTCAAAAACATAAACAAATGTAACTTTCTGCCCGCTGTGATCGCATACAGATGAGACAATGATGAAGGCTTGTATAATAAGCGAGTACAGGTGGTCGAAATCACTCGAGGCAGCTGCATTACGGTGCGCCGCATAACCATATCAAGGTGTTGGCCCGCCCGAGATATTATCACAAGGTTTCTTTCGTGCATTGCACATGGGAGCAAGCCGGGAAAAGAGCGAGGACATGCAGGGGCATGCCCACATGCCCCCAAAAACCGGGCGTGACACCTGGGCGGGGGGGGGGGGGGGGGCGTCACGGCTGAGTCACGTGCTAGGAGGCGGATTGAGACCGGATGGGTGAGGTCGGTGACGCAACCGAATCCGTCCTTCCCTTTTTCACTGCAACCCACCCGTTGCAAAGCGCGTCAGTTATCGTCCACTCTCTCTCTCTCTCGTCACTCCTTCAGAGCCGCCTGCCCGTCGAGCAGGCTCGCGAGTCAAGTGCGACAAGTCTTTCCGCCACCCGGGGTGTTGAACTTCTCTGACGTCGGCGTCATCATTGACCTAGCTTCTGCACTGCGTCCTTTTAAACGCTATCCTATCTCGCTCCTCTCCCGCCGCCCTCCTCGCAGCGAGAAGAGGCCGTGCTTTCTCTCCTCTCGCTTTTTATTTCCCGCGCAAACGAGCTCATTATTTGTCTCTGCTATTTCATGACTCATGGTTTGTAGGGTGGGGGATTACGTTTCCGCCTGTCTTCTCGGCGGCCTTCCTGGAATGGAAGACGACGAATGGTGGGCTGAGCAATTTGGCCCCTTGCTTTGGAGGAAACCGCGGTCACTGAGAGGGAGAGATGGAGGTTCTCGCTCGTCGACCTCCGACGTCGTGTTATCGGACTGCACGTGCGAGTCCGTAAGGTTCATGGCGAGCGGTTAGCGAGTGTGCCTACCGTTCTTGTACCTTCCGAATCGCGGGAGCTTATGCGGAACCATGGGCCAAGTTCACGGGACATCGCGGAAGTCGTTTGGCTCGGAATCAACACTCGTCATTCCAGAGAATTTGTTTGGATGCAAATTACGCACGTACATGGGCTTCGATTGAACAGCCATATTAATACATCATTCGTGGTTGATCAGTGGTAATACTGAGATTTCAAAGAACAGGTACGGAGCTTAATGCTCACTCCACAACAACATGTGTAAATGTAAGGTTACAGTGGTCGTCAAATAAATTGTTGTGCGAACTATATAACGTGTGCAACAGTAAATACCAGCTTGATAAATAGGGATGTGATTGATTCAATAGGCATTGCTTCGGTGATTGGATCAAGCGATCGTATATACGTCGATGTTCTCTAAACATGTTTCTGGAGTTCACATGCTGACACCAACTTTTGCTTTATCAGCAGGAACCAGGGTTTCACTGCGGTCGCAAACACTAATAGTATACTACGGATAGCGACTCTATTGATGCGAAGAACACTTGACTACGCAGAGCTATCTTTCGCCACTCCCAACCCGGCATATACACTGTAAGAGCAAAGCTTAAATAATGGTAGTTTCCGTTACTAGCAAGTGATAGATTTACTGGCAAACGATAACGACACAAGAAAGTCACTTTAAGTATTCTAGAATAACTTAAGCACCATGTCACTCTATTATTCGAACGATGTAAGATTACGAGCTTTGTCGTTCTTGTAAACTCGGGTTTATTGAAAAAAAAAAAATGGTGCGAATACCAGTCTAGTAGCGCTCGAGATTTTTTCTGTTTATAATGCACGGCATCATTAAGTGTGGTGTGTGTGCAAATGCAGAACCAATTACACTAGTCTGATGATAAACTTTCGATAGCCTACTCTTCTGAACCGCACAAGACAGAAAACATTAATGTACCTACAGTATTACGAAAATGACCGTGTTTAGTGCTTGTACACACATGTGACATGGCGATTTTCTTTTTTTTTATTTATGCCTGCGTTATAATCTCCTCCGTCGTAGCGACCGTTCTGTGGTACGTAAGATTTTCTCCCACTAGATAATGCTTCCTTAGCCGCATGGCTTTATGCTACTCTGTTTACTGGGAGGGCGTCAGGGCACACCAAGCTGTTCTAACAGCTTTTATATAGCCACCTAGGAAGATTTTTCAGTTGCGGAATAAAATTTTGATGTCTATATTTAGTTTCAACTTAGTCGTTCACTTTTTATTCCCTCTCGTTCGCCTCTCTCCAGCTCCTTTTATGCGCTGAGCTCTTCAGCATGCACTCTGACTTGACAAACTTATACATTACAGGAATAAGTAATAGTTGTAAGCTGCTTTCTAGATGACCACAACTTTCTCCTGCGAGAGACTATTTTTTTCTGGAAAACTCGTGCTCTTCGCCGCCGTTAAATATATGCTTGTCATTTCAGTAAAAAAAGAAAAAAAAAAAGAAGAAAAGATACACTGCACGCTATCAACTATCGTTTGGTGGTCGCGTTGCGTAGCTGCTTTCGGTTAGCGCAGGAATATGTTAAACATTGCGGCACTCGCAGAGATCATCTCTGCAACTATACTCGACAGGCCCGTTTCGTAACTTTATCGATAAGCTGCGCTCCTGCAGGAAAATTTACCGTTCGCTACGATTTTCGTGCGTAATCTGTGACGCCCCCCCCCCCCCCCCAACGCAGGCAGGAAATCTCTTTCGAGCATTTCACCACAATTGCAAGTTTTACCGCGCGTTACGACAGTCTCGTCTGGGCGTGCGCATTCGGTGTAAGCGGACAACGAGGAAAGAAAAAAAGGGGGGCTACCGTGAATTGAGTGTGTATAAGTGCGCGACGGAGAACGCCAGAGACATATAATATGTAAACAAGGGTACACCTACATGGCGTGGCAGACCTACCAGGAAGCCCTTGAATAAAGAAATAAAGAAATGACTTCGTGATTAAAAAAAAAAAAAAAACTAACTCCGGCGCCGCATACGACCGTGAGCAATTGCTAGGCGCCAGCTTTCGACGCATCGATCTCTACTCACCTATTGGGTAGGAAGAGCCACACCGATGGCTCGGAACACGTGTTGATTTTTTGTAAGAACGTTGCACATGGCAACGTCTGCCACAAAGTGGAACAGTGACGAAAATACGAAATGAAGATAGTATTGAGAACAGTGAGCACGGCCTCTTTTTTTCACTGAAGCTATCGATAACTGTGGTGACAGCTGCCAGCAAAACTTTTGAATGTATGAGAGACGAAGAAAAAAGGAGGACGGTCTTAAGAGTGCGAAACTTTGTATACAACTGAAGAAAAGGATGTAGAGGACGAAAGTAGTGCAATATCTAGCACTCATTGCTTGACTGGAATCCTGTTGCGTGGTTCGAGTTTAGGTCATTGCTACAATGAAGGTTACCACACCTCCCATAGTTCAGTATTTAGGGAACATCTTACACTGTTTGGCAGGCACGAGGCGATGTGTATGTAACATAATTAGCATGGCAGCTTCAGCGTCAGTTTGAAATTCCACGGTACGAAGCCACGTGATTTCGCTTGACATATTCACATTATGACCATTTATTCTTGACATATTCATATTGTGGTTATTGCATATGTTTGATGGTGTCAAGAATTTCTCTTGTATTATGTAATAAAAATAGACGCTGGCACATGTTTTTTTATGGGTGCTAGCGTCGGTTTGCAAATGTGCTACTGCATCAATAAAGCGATTCGATGCGGGCCTGTAGCACTCTGTGGACGACTCTATACGGGAGCATACTCTTGATGCTTTCTTAGGGCCGATGCTCCTTATGGTCTAGGGCAGTCCATCTCTCCAGTATAGCCAGCACAGCATATCCACATACAGACAGACAGATGGATGGACGGACAGACAGACGGACGGACGGATGGACGGACGGACGCTTCGCCCTACTCATCATCATTCACTCCATGGATATGTTGTGAAAGTTTTTAGGGGTGTGAGTAGGTGGACCGTGGTTCTGTATATCCATGTTGTGCGAGCATGTGCATTTCTACTTTTCATGTATATAATACTTAGACACCCACTAAAGATTACCCGTCCTTTGCCCTCCGCGTTATGCATATGACATCCGCTTTAATCAGTTCGCCGGCACAACGGCTCGCTGAGCAGATGTTCTTGTCGCGAGCATGTCATACCACATGCTTCCTTGCACCTGCTGATAAAGACTTATGCGATTACGACATAAGAGGACAGTTACACGTGGCATTCGAAAGAAAGCGAGCTTCTTTTCTCTCTCGATGGCCGAGGGAACGGGAGCAACATGTTCGGGAGTGCGCAGTCGTTGCGCAGACGGACTCGCAGACAGCCTCCGCGGGGTCGTCCTTAAATTTAACGGTTCAAAGCGCCCGCCTGACCACGAGCGGAAAGTCAAAGCACGGGGGAACACGCACCTCCGCCAAAGAACATTTGCGAAGGACAAATCCATTAGCGTCAGACGCGCCGCTTCGTACGAGACACGACATAAACATTGCCGGGGAAAAGACAGGTGCTCGTAATGGAGGGCGTATATTCCACGTCACTTCCAAGGACGTGGAGGCCTTCCCCGTGGGGCTCGGTGCTATGTAGGTAAAAATAAAGATAAGTTTAAAGAAAATCAGACGTAGGAGGAGCGCCGCGGAGGAATGACATAGTGCGTCGTCTCGGCACCGCAGCCGCTGCGGAGGGGAGGCTTGACACGTGCATAGAAGTGGAATGGCGTCGGTGAGTGTGTCGCCATCTAGAAACATGAGGCCAAACTTCGTCGAGTGGGCCGTGGCCGCCGTGCCGCCGGCTTAATCACGGCGGCCACGAGTAGGCGCCACGCGCGAGAACGGGGATCGACGTTGTCATGGGCAAAAATGTCCCCTATGAGCATAATAATAATATTAATAATTGTTGGGGTTTAACGTCTCAAAACCACGATACGATTATAAGCGACGCCTTAGGGGCGGGCTACGGAAACTTCGAACAGCAGGGGTTCTTTATCGTGCACCGAAATCCAAGTATACATGGGCATTAACATTTCGGCTCCACTGAAATGGCTGGGATTCGATCCCGCAATTTTGGGATCAGCAGTCCAGCACCATAACCAGTGCACCACCGTCGCGGGTCAATCAGTCAGTCAGTCAATCAATCAATCAATCAATCAATCAATCAATCAATCAATCAATCAATCAATCAATCAATCAATCAATCAATCAATCAATCAATCAATCAATCAATCAATCAATCAATCAATCGGTTGATTGATCAATCGATCAATCGGAAAATAAAACGGTTGATTGATTGATCGATCGATCAATCAATCATTTTATTTCCTTTTGATTAGGAGGAGTGCAGGACTAAACGCTCAAGAGCTTGACGAGGTCCTGAACCCGTTCACAAGTTGGCAAAGCAGCAGATGGCAGACAATCATGCATAACGAATATCAAATAAACTTATAGGTATAACATCACAAAACGTAATACAAAGAATTATGAATAAAGCACTGAAAAATAAAAAAGAGAATAGTTGAAATGTTTAGTCATGAAGGGGCATGAACATGAAAAAGAAACAATAATCAAAGGAAAGAATGGTCATAAATTCTGAAAGATGTATTGTTCAGGACAATATATCAGCTGGGCGAAGTGTTTAATGTGACAGTTTTGTTTAGAAGAAGGATAAAAATCTTCGCGGTTTAAAAAGTTTAACAGAGAAGGTAGTCTGTAGGACAATGATTCTTCGTGATTGTCGCCGTTTACATTGCGAATACAATGAAACGTGGAGCTTAAATTGCATTATATCTCCGCCGTTGCGTTGGCCTAGTGGTTAGGGTCCTTAACTGTTGACTCATAAGGTTGCGGGATCGAATCCCGAATGCAGCGGCCACTTTTTGATAGGGGAGAAATTATAGAGAGCCGCGGGCACCTAGATTTAGACACACATAAAGAACCCGAGGTGGTCGAAGTTTTCGTAGCGCTCCACTACGGCGTCCTTCATAATCAAGTCGCAGCTCTGTGACGTCGAAATCAGCAATATTATTATTATATTATTTAGAAAGCAAAGTACATGGCGGCTATCCAATAATGCACCATAACCATAACGTATTAATGTGGTCATCATCGTCTAGAGTGCAGACAAGCTGCGGCGGCTGTTGCGTTTAAGCACCGGCTTAGTGTTTAACCTGCACACCTGTAGACAAAGGAATGTAATATAATTTCAGCTTAACTGCATGAATGACATCATTTGCAGATGAGGATGGCGCTGAGAGACCGCTCGCAATGATCTCAGCTTGGTTATCCAATTCCTAAGTGAATAGTTTATAGTAATCACTTTTTCTTTCTCTAAATTTCTTCCACATATCATCGCATAGCGTACAAAACTTTTTTCCTCTTCGCCTATGCCCAACATTGTTCTTGTTCACGCTTGTGCTTTGAGCAGAAAGGAGAAAGTAGAGATCACTTTTACGTCTTCAGAACATTCGCCAATAATAGATGAAGGTATTATTGGGGGAAGTGTCATTTGTCAGGCAGGAATAAAAAAAAAAACTGGTGCGGCCAGGCAATGTAGAGGAAATGGGCATCCGAATGTAACAGTTGAGCCGTAGGTACTATGATGTTACGTTGTTTGTGCGCTGCCTCTGGCCACAGGTCGCAGTATCATATGAAAAAATTGATTCCGGACGTGCATATACTTTTCTAGAATGCGTAGCACTTGATTTCAATAATGATCAATTCTGCCTTTCACAATTGTGACTTGCAGTTCGATGTCGTATAACGCTGCTGTGCTGCAGAATAGATACTTCGCCATAATTGACATACAGACTAGCAGACAATGAACTTTAATGAATCCTGGAGGGGGAGGGGGTTTACTGTCAGGACCACCTCTGTCATAGTTGAGGTATCTTTTTGTTTTCTGGGTTCGAATCATTCGCGCGTGCGTTCGCAGCAGTATTTCAGTAGCTATAAAATTCTGTTTTGCTGCTGTATGGTATTGATAATTCTTAGGCTTTACCGTTCCGAAACCCCCGATCATGAGGAATGTCGTAGTGAAGGGCTCCGGCAATTTATACCACCAGGGGTTCTTTGAAGTGCAGCTATATATTGAAGTAATAATGGGTCACCGCTGTTTTCGCCCCGATCGAACACGTGGCCGCCGTGACCGGGATTCGATCGCGCGACCTTTGGGTCAGCAGACCAGTGCGCCACCATAGAGGGAGCTGCTGAGGCCTGGTTAGAGTATGATATAATTTTGATCGATAGTCCCGCCAAAGTGTTGTGAGAAAGCGAAAGAGTGATGGCGGGTGACATAAAAACTCGTGGTTAATAAAGAGATATTGATACGAATGACATGAAAATTAAAGTTATTGTTCTTTGGCGTCAAATGAAAGGATCAAGTCCTCAGGGGCTTAGGGATGTACTGCTAAGCTCAAGCGCACCCTGAAAAAGAAATTACAGCGTGTTTTCAAAAGCTATAGCCATACTTGTGCGCGAAGTCACCAGAATTAATAGTAATATCTGTGCTTTAACGTCACAAAACCACGATATGATTATGAGAGATGCCGTAGCGGAAAGCTCCGGAAATTTCGGCAACCTCGTCATCTTTAACGTGCACTTAAATCTAAGTTTACGGACCTCAAAAATGTTCGCCTCAATCAAAAATACAGACCCCGCAGTCGGGATTTGACACCCCGCGACCTTCGGATTAGCAGTGCAGTGCCATAAACACAAGACCACCGCAGTGGTAGGTCACCAGAATCGACACTGCTGCCTGACTTAGCGCTACTGTTAATGTTAGTAGGTTCGCCATGACAAAATAGCTGTTCAGCTGTTAGCAGCATTCCCGCTGCGGAGTGTCTCATAACCAACCTTTCGCTTTTTTGACGTAGTCTCTCGCCGAGATAGAGATAGCGGGCGGATAAGTAAAAGCCGGGGAGATTAACCAGTAGATAACTATTCGGCTACTAAATCATGTCCTAAAAACGACAAAAAGGGTAAGATGAAAAAAAAAATCCGTAAACAGGGGTTGTGTAGAGCCAACGTTCTCGACAAGCGGATTTCTCTGCCTCAATTATAACAGTTTGTACGCCCGTGTGCTCAGATTTGAGTGCACGTTAAAGAACCCCGGCTGGTCGAAATTTTCGGAGCCCTCGGCTACGGCGTCTCTCATAATCATATGGTGACCTTGGAACGTTAAAGCACACATATCAATCAATCAATCAATCAATCAATCAATCAATCAATCAATCAATCAGTCAATCAATCAATCAATCAATCACTTAATCAATTAATCAATCAATCGAACAGTGCTGATTTAGCATTGAGGAAGACAAGCTCGCTTGTTGAAACGCCGGATCGACACAATCCCTGTTAACTGAAAAATGTGTCATTCGCCAGAGTGTAGATGCTTTATTGTCACATTTATGTGATGACTCTATACATTATCACTAAAGAATGTAATAATGAATAAAATGTCATTCGAATTTTATTACGACAACGATTTCTACGGGGTGACGTCTCTTCACATTGCTTCGCCGTTGCTTGCGGTTTCGCAGCCTCCTCTTTTTGATAGATTCCTAAGGAGGGCAGGTAACAGCCTCTTCACGTTATCAAAAGTTTTCCCCTGCGCAGGTGTACCGCAGAGTGGTCACAAGTGAGTCACGAGACGCGTAGTGGCCAAAGTTGTCACGCTTTTCATGACGTCGTGGCCAGAGAGGCGCCCGGCCCGGGCAACTCCTTTCGCAAGATATATTTCCCCGTGATAAGTGCCAGGCGATAACGCTCCCTTGCAACACGGTGTGAAACGTGACCCGAGTGAACCGGGCGTGATAAGAAGCTCCACAATGAGAGTAGGATAGATAGCGATGGAAGTTACCACTCGCGATTGCAGTATCAGCCAACGATTGCTCGTACCGATGTATCATATGCATGTATCAGCCTGTAGCACTTTTCGCTGATGCGTAAGAGGAGAAGGCAACAGCACTGGGTGTTTACCTTAGATGGGAGGCGAAGAGCGTTGTCTCTATTCTCTATGGCACGCTTCTTTCTAGGTGCTCGTGCACTTGTACTGATAAACCGTTTTCATTAGGCATACATGTAAAAGAAGTCATTTGCTACGTATATCTTTAGTCAGCGAAATAATTACTTCAACTGTCTTACATCAGTAGTGATATTATCACTCCTGGTGTAGGTCTCACAGCAATTTCCATGCGTTTTTTTGCGCGCACCCACAACCTTCAAAAGTTGTGGGTCGGATCGAAAAGGGCATATTTTCGTTCGCTTTACTTAATTGCAAATTTGCTCTTAATTACAACGCTACAATTAAAGACAATCAATATACCTTACGCCTTCCCTGGCTTGGTTCTTCGGTGGATTCATTCGGTGGTGCCATCAAAAGCCCTTGCCCGCGCTCTCTTTAGCGTTGCTTATAAAGGCTGTGAATTTTTTCGTCCTCAAGCGGATAAGCATTCTTACATTTGCGGCGCTTCCTCCGCGCTATGAAGTCTACTATGAAGGAGTATAAAAGCGCACACATCTTCTGAACAGCATATGATAAACCAAGCATACATATCTCTTCGTGTCTAATAATCTTTCGACACTTAGTTTTTTTGCATCTGAGCCTCAAGGTGGATAACACCGTATAGGTCTCGCGATAAGACTCCCCTGCTCAGCTCTGCTGTTTGCTTGCTGTAGCATGTGCCTGCCTCTTTAAGCTTAGCCAACCTCTTGTTGCGCGCCCAAGAGAAAGTTCGGCGCGATAAAATGCTTCGTTTTGCCCAGTTTGCTGACACATTTGCGCGTTTCGGCATACGGTCGCTTGCTACTAAACTGCGCAAATGTGCGAGTTTGCTGAGAGCGAAATAACGGCATCGTTGTGTAAGCGGTCGCCGACGAAAAAAGAAAGGTGTACACGTTTCGTGCACTTGTGAATCGCCGCAGCTTATATCGGTGGGCATTCTCGGTTGTGTCGCGGGCTGCTTCTATTTCAAAAGGCGGTTGTCCTCAAAGGGATTATTGTTGTTTTGGGGAATCTTAGTCGCCGAAACGCTATAATATTCGAGCTCGTTGCCCTAAAGTTACGTTCTTACCACGACCGAGAGTAGAAATGCGTCGTCAAACTCGCATCCTGTTTTTCGCTTATACAGGTTACTTACTAGTGCCTTTTACAGCTCCTCCACGTGTCTTTGATCTCAGCGCATCGAGCGGAAATGAACGCGCTCGCGGAGCATGCGAATGAAATTCTTCGAGTTCAAAGCATTTCATTTCTTTTCGCGAGAGATCGAGAGAATCCTTGCATCCTTTCTGTGGCTCCGACCGTTCCAACTGCATTGATTCTTGACACTTTTAAAACTTGGAGTCACTTCTATATAGATCGGTGCGTTTTCTTCTTGCTATTACTTCTGGTTCTAGCTGGGAAACGGCCGTCTGCATTCTTTGTGAATCGAACTATGAATCCATGTCGATTCTCATGCGTTCTTTTGTCGCTACCTTAAAATTTACCGAACAACAACTTGCTTCAACGCTCTCCTAATGTAATAATGAGTCGTAACATTTACAACTTGTTGCTTACAATACTGCCATTTCATATAGGTCAACATCAAATATCAGAATAAATGCTGCCAATCATCAATAATTTCGTAGAAAACGTATTTGCAAACCGGTTTGTGTTTAGGTGTCCATGAGGTGGATACGTTCATATTTGTATATTGTATAGTAGTATAGAACGCTCCTAAATGGGACATCATTATGCACGATCTGACATAACGAAAGGAACAAATATATAATGATGTGAATGCAAAGATGATATATTTATTTATTTTATTTATTTATTTATCATACCCTCAGGGCCAGAGGCATTACAGAGGGGAGTGGTACAGAACAAAGGCATAACATGAGGTAGCATGGTTACAAAAACGTTGTGTACATAAAAAGGAAAAGGAAAGACAAAACAAATTAGTATTATCGCCACAATGTGGTCACACAAACACAGATTAAACATCAGATATTTCTGCGTATACAATATTGGCTAAGGCAGCACGGAACAGTTGGTTATCGGTGATACCCGCAATTTCAGCGGGAAGGTGGTTCCATTCCCGGGACGAACGGGGCAAGAATGACTGAGTGGCAGATTTTGTATGATAATAGTTAATGCCAACCTTGTGACGGTGGTCAATGCGATGGGAAATGTATAGTGGTTGGGGTAAGAGTTCGTTGCGCAAGAAGGAATGATAATATATTTTATGCAGCATGGTTAACCGAAAAAGTTTCCTGCGTGATGATAAAGAGGGAAGGGAAAGGCTGCTTTTCACTGAAGATATGCTGGCAGTACGGTTATAGTTTGACAGGATAAAGCGAGCGGAATTATTTTGAACAAGCTCGAGAGAAGCGATTAGATTTTCTTGGCTTGAAACCCTCAAGGAACGCACAAAATTTCAACAGGATAAAAAACTGTGAGTCTCTCAGTATCCGTTCCGTCCCTTCGCAACCTTCATTTGTTGGTCTATCGAAGTGCGCTTGTGTTTGTGAAATAGACTGTCTACTGTGCTTTCTGCCATTTCGATTCTGTACTGCGCATTAATCCTCGTGCCATGTCATCCAGACATAGGCACAGCCGTTGTCAAGGAAGACGTTTTTTTTTATAAAAACACACCAATAAACAAAACAAAACACGTGCTAGACATTCGTAGGAATACTGCAGCATGGAATGAAGCATCCTTACGAACGAGGTGTTTTGTGATGGCAAGGTTTAGGCAGGTTGCGCAAAAATGAATATGCTAAAGTATACATTTTACCCGTAGTGAAAGGAATTATTTATTTTCCAAACCTATGTCATGCATCTGTATATACTTTACGGTGAAGTTCCAGACACCTGCCGCAGAGTTGTCAATGAGGAGGTTGTTATTCCCTGGTTCGGAACCCAGGCATTCATTGTAAATATATTTGGAGAAGGTGAGCGGCGTTAATCTTCATTGTCTAAGGGGCACAAAGTGAATGTCCCTGTGGTTTTGTGATGGACCGCTAGTGCGATCAGAAATCAACTTGCTCTAACTTATTCCTTGCAGAACATAATGCGAAACTGCCAAGTTTTCCAAAGTTGATCGATACTAGAGGTATTACAACATTACTGCACTTTGCATTACGTCAAATTTTGCGCGGAATTCAGCGTACGTCGCCAGATTGCAGTGACATGTGGTCACGCTGGCGAGAAGCACATAGCTCCTTTCCTCCTTCACTACCCGCAATCACGGGACGATATACTGCGAGAGTTGTTAGTGTCCAACGTTTCGTACTGCGGTACTGGTAATTTAATATCGTGATACGTTTACCATTTACTCTTAGGGAAAAGATTTCTGGCACAAGGTTAAAAGAGGGTCTATGGAAAAGGCCATTAGGGGCTTTTGAAACTGCTGTGTATAATGCGAATAAGCTAGACATGCTATAGGCGCTCAAGCATGCTTGGGGACACTAGTACGGATTTTCGTTCCATCAACTGACATATGTGTCCCAGTTCATAAACCCCAACCAAGTGATTTCACCATATGGTGCATGACGTGCTAGCTTTATATTATGGCAATTTTTCGTGCTACTGTTCTCAGCTTACGCACGCACGCTACCCAACGAAACATGCATGACAATAATTTTTCCATACAAAATTTACGATGTAAAAACATTCATTCTTTAGGATCTTTTCAGTGACACTTCAGACATCGCAGTGATCACATGTTATGAAAAGATGTGTTTATGAGAATATATCTCATACTTTCAAGTCACAAAGAAACCTCTTCTGGGCAATACTTTTTCCTTGCAGGGCTAATGGGAAAGAGGAAGAAAAGGGGGTTGTATGCTGGTGCAATTGAGCGTCTGTTTATGTCTCCGCAACCACAAGATAACCCGAGGGAATTCGATTCCAGACGAAAGACTATAAACCTGGGACGTACGCAAAAACCACAAATTTCCATTTCCGTTCTCTTTTGATCTTTTTTTTTTCGCGCAGCCAGCTCATAACGCCGGGTCTCTTTTATTTCCCAGTATATTGAGACGACCACTGTGTGGAAGCAGGACCGAACTGGCGGCCCATTCTTGGGAAGGCCACGAGGAGAAAGCAATGACACAGCAAATGTGATAGAGCGGCCAAAGAAACCGGCCATCATGGAAGAAGATGCGGGTAAAGAGAAAGGAAATCATCCCGGTGATGACACCGCTGGAGGCACTTTCCCGAAAATGGGGGGGGGGGGGACGCGAAAGAAGGATCGGCGCATAGATGATCGACTCGCAGGCCCTGTCACCCTGCCGCGGCAGTCAGATACCGAACAAACGCACGAAGAAGCCGCATCGATGGGAGTGTATGGAGGGTGTGAAAGAGAATCACATAAAGCAGAGATGAGTGCCTGATGCCGACTATGGCTATTTACTGTTCGTTCCTTAAGCTGCACAGCGTTCTGGAATACTTAACTGCCGGCACCACATATTATGGCGATAGTATGGCGACGCAAAGTGCGTTTTCTTGCAGAGCAATGTGAGGGGTGCATTGGAGTAGTACTTGCAGTTCCAATATCTAGAAGGAAAATGTGCGATCGCAGCAATGTTTGCCGCATGCCGAAGCAGGTTCGTACCCTTCAAGGGTAACTGAGGAAATCGAAAAGATGGAGTAACTGAAGCGAACGTGATAGGTGTCAGCTTTGCGAGACTCGACGGCAGTATATGAATCAAAGTGCGTTACCGGGTGTAGCTACTAGCTTGGACGTCGTTAGAAAATAAAAATGATTTTTGGAATCCTGTGCAGCAGATCACGGGTTGGCTATTATGTTAACAGAATGAATTCCAACGGAAGGCGAATGCAGTTGAAGGTCGTGATAACATGCACATACCACGATCACATATTTTCTTTTTTCATTTTCTCTTCCAACATTTTTCCTCCTTTGGCTTTTCTTCCCTCAATCACCTTATTTATACGCAAAGTAGCATGTAGACGCCCTTATATAAGCCGGCAGCATTCTGTGTTCTGCATTGGATAGATTCTACGTGACGTTGTGGACGCAGTTTTCTTACTTATTGGTTCATTAATTTGGCGGCTTTGCTGACGTAAATACAGCATGATCACGTGTCTCATAACCTGCGTCGATATGTTAACGATGTGGCCACGTCGTTATTGGACACTGCGAATAAAAAGCAAAGAGCTTGGAAGTGTGGTAACGATAGCGTTAACGTGACATGACGAATTTTTCGTCGTACCATGCACAGCACCAATATGGTGATTTCAGTGACGTCCGTGCAAGCCATTTACAGAAAAACTTCCTACTTTTCGAAGATATATGCGTTCTTATGGTATTCATGTCTACAAAAAATAATGCCATGTGCTTCGAAAACAGGAAGCACTTTGTTCTTGAACTGGCTCAAAAATAAGCTTAAGGTTATCACGCTGAGTTTCAAAATAAATTATAAGCGTGTTTGTGGTCATCTTGCAGAATTCCTGCGTTCTCGTGTCTTAGGTAGGCATACTAATGAAAACAGACAATAGTATATAGTACTGTTCTTTAGTTCTCATTGATAATGTGTCGAACAAAAAAAAAAAAACTATTTCCGACACTGCCTTTCCTTCAGTAGACACGCTAGTGGCATGAGCGCATTGCAAGGTTGGTTGGTTGGTTCCTCAACACCGTGGCGCAACCCACCTAGTGGGATAGGCCATGAATGGGACGGTGCCTTGCTTTTTAAATTAATTCACTCCTTGAAAGCGAGGGTTGAAATAATTAGGTAATATAGGTAATAATTTAAATGTGGTAGATTTCTAAGCAAACAAAAAAACTTGAAAAGGAAAACATACATAATAAACACACAAAAATAAAAGAAAACATTCTATACATAAAACAACTAAATTTATCTATGTTTAGCATTCCATTCTTTCATATTCTCGTGGGAAATTCGTAACAGCGGTAAAAACGCTCCTGTGGCTGGCATTGCAAGGAAGCTGTAAGGAAGCTGTTAATATCTTGTCGGTTCGGATTTTTCGTATCGTCGTCGTCCTCACGCGAAAGAAATGAAAGTTTATCCTAAAGACAGCGCCAGGAGGTGGTGATCGCTCAATGTTCCGCTTCGCGAAGAGGCATCGTGACGTCATCACATCGCGATCACGTCATCACAGGACGTCACGCTCACCTTGATGACTATCCCGTGAGGACATCGAGTAATTTTATTACACGATAGTCACATCATCACTTAGCGAAGCGTTTGCACGATCGCGTTAGGCGAACCATGTCAAACACGATATCATTGTTTAGCCAGATAAGTTTTCCAACCATGGGACGCCGGATCTTTCGCTTCAAGGAACGTATAAGTTCTTCCCATTTATAAATAACGCCCCAACAGCACCTGTAGCAGTAGTTTCCCACATTTTCGCTGGGCATCCGCTTTCTTAGAGCCGGAGTGGTGAATTTATTTTTATTTGAACGCAGGGCGTTTTTGCGTAGGGAAGACACGCTATCGTTTAGGTTCAAGTCATCTATTTGCTACCAGATCATGGTATAGTCGATGTGCGCTATCTTTCTCTCTATTTCTCTTTCCTCTCTTTGCTTTCGATCTACCCCATCCCGTAGTTATCCACGTGTATGGGGTAGCAAACGGCTTATCCTGGACTGGTTAACTTCCCTGCATTTCTTTCTCTGAATTTCTGTCTCCCTCTCTCTCAAGCGCAACGCGAGTTAAGTATTTTTCGAATTGCTAATGGAAAGGACGCGGTCGAAATACGAGTAGGAACAAAGCAAACACTTTGTGATTTCAGCGCAAATTCATTTCGATAGCGTGGATAAGGTGGTACCTGCGTGCTATAGTAGCAGCGCGACATGCGACATAAGTCTCGTTGCGCACCGATATCTCAACTGACATCTAGCGTACAAGAGGTTCATTCCTGGAATCACGGTAAAAACTTATCGTGTTTCATCCTTTGCCGGGTGTGCGTTTATGAGGAGTCATGGCCTACAGGGCGCCTTGCTTTGTTGCACCAAAGTGCACACACTTTCTATCGTAAGATATAGGCCGCGGGCTCTTACACACAAAAAAAACAAGGGCCATAAGCTCCCCAGTACTGGTTGTTGCGGCTTACGTGAGCCGGAACACACAAAGCGGGACGGGTTTACAAGACGCGCACGCGGATAGGCCAGATAAGCGATGGAATTGTCAGTTGTGCCCTCTCTCTCGCGCGCATTTTGTGAACTGGGCTGGGAGCGGGGGATGCCGCCAAGTGCGTGGAGGACGTCGTTCCCGGAACCGCGCCTCGACAGCGTGCGCGCGCTCGCTTTTCCCATTGAGTCTCGTGAATACCGGAACGCGGTGCCTCGAAGGCCACGGCGTTACAAGAATAATAAACGAGCAAGCACCCGTCGAAGAAGGGGGACTCCGTCGAACACCTCGTGACCCTCGCCGAGTCGCACCTTCCCGAGGGGGATCTCCCTGTCTGTGGCGGCACCGAGGCCGTCCCACGTAGTCGCTTCGACATCGTTAATGTTGGATAACTGCCACATTCGAAGCGCCTCGTCGTTCGGCGGCTCCGCGCATGATGCCCCAGGACGAGTGGTGAAATGTTTCATATAGTGATACGAACGAGTTTTCTAATGCAGAGGGGTTAGTTATTTCCCCATCTGCCTTATGCAAACGGATCATTCATTGCGAAAATAATTGGTCTTCATGAAGCGACGAGAACATAGACATTTGCAGCACCAACTGGTCCTTTTGATTACTGACAATTTTAATGAAATATACTCTAAAAGAGCTGACATATGGGTGGTGCTCGTGTTCTTTCTTTACCTATGTCCTTGTTATTCGCCTAACATGTTGAAATAATTTAGTGATGGTTTTGCTCTTATCAACGAGTGACCTTACAATCAAAAATAAACTTATAAAAAGGTTTATAACTACAGCTCAAGGTGCTGGGCTAGAAGGGGACGAAGCTATTGAATATATAAGAACAAGGGTGACAGAAAAATTTCAACAAAGAAGTGCTTTATGCACCACAATAAACAAGGATGAATCAAGTGGCGCAATGGCTCCATTTTCACAACAAGAGTGGGAAAGGGCTGAGAAAAGGGTTCCTAGTAGTACATCAACAGGCCCAGATGGCATTCCAATTATGCTGATAAAGACATTAGGTCCGAAGTCTAAGCAGGCTTTGAGAGAGGCAGTGAGCAAAATAATAATCGATGGAGAAGTTCCCGATGGATGGAAACTTAGCAGGATGAGCATGATCTATAAAGGAAAGGGGGACAAAGCTGACATAAACAACTACCATCCTATGACAGTGACATCAGTGGTCTACAGGCTGGCGATGCAGATTACAAAGGAAAGACTGCAGGCATGGATAGAGGATGAGTGGGTGCTGGGGGAACTGCAGAATGGGTTTCGGAAACACAGGAGGTTGGAAGACAATCTGTTCTCGCTGACGCAGTGTATCAAAATAGCAGAAAAAGAACACAGCCCCTGTGGATATCATTTTTGGACATCAAGGGAGCGTACGATAGCGTGGTTCAAGAGGAATTGTGGGGAATACTGGACACACTAGGCGTGGAAGATGTAGTCACTAATCTTTTAAAGGATATCTATAAAGGTAACAAGGTAATTATAAAGTGGGAAAAACAGGTATCCAAGCCTGCAGAGGTAAAACGGGGGCTTAGGCAGGGGTGTCCCCTGTCACCCTTATTATTCATGATGTACCTACAAGGATTAAAGGACAAATTAGACGGAAGTGGACTGGGCTTCAACCTCTCTTTCGTCAAGCAAGGAAAACTCATTGAACAGGCACTACCAGCATTGATGTACGCAGATGATATAGTGCTAATGGCCGACAACACGGAAGATTTGCAAAGATTGGTGGACATCTTCGGTAATGAAGGTGATAGGTTAGATTTCAGATTCAGTAAGGAAAAATCAGCAGTCATGATTTTTAATGACAATGAAGGTAGTGAGCTTAGAATACAGGAGGTCACGCTAGAGATAACAGATAAATACAAATATCTGGGCGTATGAATAAGCAATGGGGCCGAGTACCTAAGGGAACACGAAATATACGTGTCGACTAAAGGTAACAGGAATGCAGCGGTAATGAAAAACAGGGTACTGTGGAGTTACAATAGGTATGACGTTGTGAGAGGAATATGGAAAGGAGTCATGGTTCCTGGTCTGACGTTCGGCGATGCGGTCTTGTGCATGAGATCAGAAGTTCAAGAAAGATTAAAAATTAAGCAACGTGGAATAGGTAGGCTTCCCTTAGGAGCTCACGAAAATACACCAAATCAGGGAGTACAAGTTGATATGGGATGGACATCATTTGAGGGCAGGGAAGCTATAGCAGCAAGATAAAATTTGAGAAGCGATTGAGAGAAATGGGGGAGGAGCGTTGGGCTAGGAAGGTATTCAGCTACTTGTACATGAAGAATGTCGATACAAAATGGAGGAAGCGAACCAGAAAATTGACTGGTAAATACTTGGAAAACAGCAGGGGGCCAAACCAAAAAGAATTATCGGTTAAGAAGAAGGTGAAGGAAGCTGAGACCAATATGTGGAGAATCGGCATGATTAAGAAGTCCGCACTAGAGATCTATCGAACTTCTAAGCAGGAAATTGCCCAGGAAAGGATCTATGATAAAACTCGGGGTAGTTCTCTACTGTTTGAGGCCAGGACGGGAGTATTGCGAACCAAAACATATCGGGCCAAATACAAAGGGGTAGACACGGTATGCAGTGCGTGTGGAGAGGAAAAATAAACTGCCGAACACTTGATAATGTCCCGTAAAGGGCTTCACCATATAGTTCAGGATGATGGCGCAGAGTTTTTCAAAGCACTGGAGTTTAGTGACAGGGAGAGCAAAATAGACTTTAGGTGGGTAGAATTAACTAGAAGGAGGTTATCTGATTGGTGGCTAAAGTCAAAGCACGAGTGAAAATTAAACCCTTCACTGCAAAGTACGAATCCTCAACCTCACTATTTAGGGAAAAAAATAAATCTAGTTTTTGGTTCATTAAGTGTTACGGCTTGGTGGCGCTAGCCACCGCCCGATCTAAAGGGTACAGCCATATCCATCCATCCGACTAAAGCCCCCAGGCGACGCTCGCTCCACTCTCGGCGCGTGCTCTACTTTGGTAGGAGACCGCTAGGTGGCCGCGCCTATATATAGCGCTTGATTTCGCCCACGGGGGAAGGAAATGTAAGGAGAGGTCCTGAAGTCACTTGTTGTGAAGCCGCGATGAATCCGGAAGTCGGCCATATTGACTGGGCAAATTCTCCTCTCTTGTTCACATAGGAATGCGAAGCAGAAGCCGCGACTCCCTCTCTGTCTCAAAAAACACGTGGCCTGCGCGCCGCGTGCGCCGGTGCTATCCGAAACCAACGGGACGGATTTCAACACGCTGTCTTGCAGCGATACGGTTGACGAAATCTCTGCGTATGGCTGTTGTACTCTTGCACTGCCGGCGTTTACGATAAACACGGCAAGTTACACGTTCAGCTTTTTTTATTTTATGTGTTCTTTGTGAAAATAAAGATGATATTTCGGACATTAACGCGCGACGAACCAGGCACCGAAATTTGTACAGCTTCTTTCAGATCACTTTTTCCCCCTTTTGCGCTTGTCTTCAGGCTTTATGAAAATTTTGGTCAGGTTGTGGGCTAGACACAACGATAAAAAAAGAAAAAAAATGTCTTCTCTGCAATAAACCAGGAGGTCCGTAATTATGCCAGTAAAGTCGGCGTCGGTGGAGCTTGTGTGCGTAGCAGCCCGTTGAGTTTGCGCCGGCCTCTTTGTTTTCGCCCCTCTTTTGTCCGACGCACACTGGTTCCTACGGATATACCAAAGGCCATGATTTCATTAGGAGGAAAGCAGCGAAGACCACCCGAAAGTGCGTGGGAACACGTCTCCAGTGTGATTCACGCGCACTAGTAGCTACGGAGAACGGAGACCAGGATCGCGTTGGGGCGAAAGGTGGGAAAGTTAGCCGGAGGAATGTGTGAGAAAAGGTCAACATCACTTGGTCAACATCGTTCGAACGGCTTTGTCAGCTTCTGAATGCACAAGCACGCGCATCTAGTGAGGTGCACCTAGTTACCTCGTGCAGGTGCGTGTAGACATTTTAACGAGTTTTCTACTATACAGACAATATTGCGGAGAGCGAGAAAATATTGCGAAGAGGGAGCATCTTAAGCGAAGCAGAACGGGAACTTTAATGCGCAGAAGCATGTGGTAACTGTACAGGAGCATGAAAAGCAAGATTAGATTAGTCTTAATAAGGGCCCGTGGAACCCAAATGCATCGTCCGTTGTCATAAGAAGCAACACCGCCTAACTGTCACTAACCTTCAAGGCATTCATTGAACGAATTCTTGAGCACAGTTGTAATCTTCTATGATGGCTTTTCAGCATAATTTTGACGTACGCTGCAAATCCAGAGTACGTATACGCGCGCTCGTTCCGTGGTTTCTAGTTTAGACACCCGGTTACAACCACCACCGTGGGAAAATCGCGTAGCTAACAATGCGGCACAAAGAATGGATGCTGTCAAACACCTGCAGTACGCCACAGTTAGGTGCGAGCCCCATGAAAACGTTCACACCGCCACTGGACCGCCTAAACGGTGCCGCACCGCCCTACATCAACAGTAACAAAACGCCGCCATTGTGCCCAGTGAATATGGCCGCGCATGACGTAATTTCCGCCACATTTCTTACGCCCTGCGCCGGCTGGGCATGCCCTCTCCTTAGCTTTCCTTCCTCCGTGCTTTCGCCGCTCTTCCATTCTCTTTCGCCGGGCATCACTGAGCGTGCTTCGATGTCGTTACCCACTATGAACACCATACGAGCTAAAGTGACGGCATGGAAGGCTCGCAATGCGACTGCAGTGTGGTTTTGCCGTCCAAATCCCTGTCGAACTTTCCACTACATCCTGTAATTCAAGATCCTCTGGCGTTGTATTTACGTATCGCAAAGCCATCATACTAAAAGGAAAGCTTTCTTCCGAGCTTACGGGATCCGTAAATAAGCTCTTGAACAAAATGTGTATACTGCATCAATATGTAAATATGTGCATATAGTACATTGATATGTAAACAACAAACATTGTGTATATAACGTGTATATACAATCACACCGCAACTCTTGTGTCACGGGTTCATATGATGATGATTGAGCATATGAACAGAGGATTCATGGTTTACAGGATTTAAACTCTGGAGCAAGCTACTTCATCATCATTCACTTCGTGAATACGCGGGATTTTTCGTACTTCACGTGAACCCCAATGCCGCCTAACGCGAACGCCATGTTGGTTATTCTCCTTGCATTTCCCTCTTTTATCTCTCACTCTCTTTCCGAAAAAAGTTCGCGCTTCCAGTACAGTCAGCATGCTCATACCGCATAAGTTACAATCTTATTCGGCAATAAAATGAGTACGTCAAGAATGAGGCTTGACACAATGACAGAATAGTTGTGTAAATAAATACAGTGCCAACTGATCATCATTTTGGTATTTCATTAGAATTGCCACTACCACACCAACCACTTCGGGAGCCGGCTGAGAACTTTGTAAATATAGCGCCTCCTGGGACGCCATCTAAAAGGCGCATGTTCAAGCGTTGCGAAACAGCAAGAATGAAACACACATTCAAACTGTTGCTGCGGCATCTGTGCTTGTAGCATTATTTCTGTGCCAACTGTTTCTCTTACATTTTCAAGCTGCGGCAGGTATACATACTTCGCAGAACTTGTAGCGGGGCCAGTTGGTAGATAACTTCGAGAAAAAAAAAATATGTAACCTAGGCGAGCGCTACCATCAGAAAGCAAGGGCAGAAGAAAATAACGTTCTATATTAGTGTTTCATCTTTCTGATGATGCTGTTTAGGCTTCTATATGTTTTTCTCGAAGACAATCACACACTTATTTTAGTAGACCTATCCAAAGAGAGAAGGGCGCGAAAATGAGAAAGAAAAAAAGAAATGCCATCCACAGGGCTTCTTCCTATGGTTATCCTATATTCAAGAAGTGGAAAGAGGGCGTGGATGAAGGAAATTTAATGGAAGAGAAGAACCTATGTAGGCACCGCATGATAATTACGACTACGGCAATGCCCATGGAACTAATACAACGAAAGAAATTGGCCCCGTATCTGCATGTTTGACTGCAAATGTCGTCGAAAGACTTGCGTCTGTAGAGAGTGAACAAAAATTTCATTTGATGTTATGCGCGAGAAAATCGGTGAATTGTATTCTGGACGCGCTGCGTCAGAGAGTCTCGATCAGTGCAGCGAAGGTGAACGAGTGCATCGAGGCACGTTAGACACGAGCGCTATCTAACGAAAGAAGGCGTACGTGCGCGCCTGCCTCCGAGGCGATAAGGTGTAGAACGCAAAGCGACAGGCAGGTGCCACCACCGTGCCGTCTTAGCAAAGCGTTGGAAACACTTGTCTTTTTTGAGCAACGCGTTGGATTGTCAGTGCACTGTGATAAACGCTATACGGTCCTTATAGTTACTTATGTATGCCTTCTCTAGTATAAAGAGACACATACAAAATATTGAAGTGTTGTTATGGTGCCTCAAATATGCGCATTATTTGCCTTTTAATTGACAGTCGCACAAGTATGAGCGCTGAAACTTGAGCAATATTGGTGGGCACAGCGGATGGGGTTGGCCGTTTGAGATATCGTTTGGGGCCGTTTGGTGTATCGTTACGGCGGACAGACACCCCTAAATTTTTGCGTCGAAGTACCGCAAGAAGGACTATTGTCTTTAAAAACATCAATGAGCCATTACAATGTGTGCCAGAGCACCTAGGCAATAATATTGCCTCTTAGATCAACGGCCAGATCAATCTTCAGGCTTTCAGTGACAAGTTCTTGTGGCCGCAGACCGTTCATCGGCTTTTCTATTAAGCTACACCTGGGCCGCATATCTCGCTTGGATTTTTGTTTTTTTTATTTGCAGCCCACTGCGTGCTAGTCGTGTCTCTGAGGGCTCTAAATAAGGTTTCTGCATCCACATATTCATACTTATATTTAGACATCATCAACCAACTGCCACCTGATAACGTTCGAAAAATTACAACGCTGATGGTTTAAATTTTGTTCAAGTCTTCGCTTCTCGGTGACTGCCCCTAACTTTTCTTCGTGGAGCTCAAGAATTGATACTTCCATCACCTCTCACAATAATGTTGCCTTACAAATTTAATAAACAATAAGTTGCTTTATTAAATGTGTTGAGAAAAGGTTGTTACCTATAGGTATGTCTTTTGATACTCATTTTTTCTTACACAATTATTTGCATCATGAAGTTAATAAAAAATAATGTAATGCGAAATTAACGCACGTAAATGCCCATACACAAAAGCAATATTCACACGCCACAAAAAATGTTCCCGCTTGAACAGCAATGTTCACACAGATGAAATGTTCGCGCTTTGCGCAAGAGTTCATCGTATACAATGTTAAATCCAGAAGTGGTCGACCGAAACTCCGTGATATTATATCGAAACTGTTGCGCCAAGCTTTGCCGAAGAGTGGACAGTCGTAAGCGTGTGCTGTCCGCTACAAGTGGAGCGGTTTCTAACTTTACCCACAATGCGTGCATTCGACTTGCAACGCAAGTACCGAGTCAAGCGTAAACAAGGGGTTTCAAAGCGCCAACTTTGTGGTTTTAAGAAAAAACGGCGTTCGAGACAGGCTCCTTCGAGAGAATCCGCACGATTGTGGCATCACCGATTTGCTGCTCCAGTCGATGGCTTTTGGCACGGGCAAGCGTGAGCTATACGTTGCCTATATATGCCTTATCCTACGCTGCGTCCACTATAAGCCTCGTTACGGGAGACACCATCCGGAGGTCGTGCAAATGTGATCAGGTTCTTTGAAATAGAGAAATGAGAACACGTTGCGTCGGGGACAGCAATGTTCTAAAAGAACTGGCGACGCTGTTTCCTGCTTCTTTTCACTTTATGAAGAAACACACGAAAGTAAACACACACTAAGGAAGTTATACGGGAGCACAACGCGTTACAACCCGAAAAAAAAAAAAACAAAAGCATTACAGATGGTGAGCCTAGTCCAAACTTTACCGAAACCGGTGAGTACCACTACTGAGGTGTCTGGCGCGTCTATAAGGCGAGCAGATACAAACAAGCACGGGGATGCCGTCGTCGGGGGAACTTGAAGAAGAGCAGGGCGATGCTCAGGTGTGTACACCGACGGAGCAAGCAGGTTTTGAAGACAGGGCTGACGAGGTCAGGCAGTCTTCTCCTCGGACGTGCGGATAAGGGACCCCAACCAAGAACTCAGACCTGCGTCCGACATTGGACCTTGTGGCTGCGGTAGCTTCCCGCTGGCTCCATGGGCTATCGAAGCTTGAGGTCAAGCGAAGCAGGCCGCTCCGACTCTTGACCTGTGCCAGGCACACGGGGCAAACCACAAACATGACGCTGGCGAAGTACCTTCCTCGCTTCCACCCTAACCAACACCACCTTGCCAACTGCGTGGCACTCCACTCCATGTACCCTACTCTCGGTCTCTTTTCCTCGCACACCGGTGCCTTGTCCCGTCCTAATTGGCGATGCTGAAGTATCGCGGTGCCCAGCTATGGGCCCCTGGAATTGCCAGCTGAATTCTTATTGATGATGATGATGATGAACCTTCAGCTTTGCTGGCACTCGCCCACAAAGGGGGATCGGCCAAGAACCGGGCGGCAGGATCATCAAGTGTGCTAAGTCAGGCATTCAGGTAGTTTCGTAGCCGTAAGTAATAACAATAGACTAACATGGCCCTTATGTACCTTATGTACTTGCACACAGCAGAGAAAACCTCCCTGTGGCTATAACTTGATGTAATCCCTCCGAAGGATAAAATTAGTTCCACGTTTATTTTTAAACCTAGCTTCTCAATTGGTTCGACCAGGTATCTTTTCCTTTGATAAGCATAACGTTGACAGGATAAAAAGAAATGATCTATAGATTCCGATTCCTTGCAAAACAGACACAACGGAGATGCTGTTAGTCCAGCTTTATGGGCCACTTACACGTCGATCCCTTGCGCCCCGTGGTCTCGTAATCGACATTACTCTGACCTCGTCGTCTTCCTTTCGGACACTGTGCGCGCACGCCCTTCTAATAATGTTGGCAACTTCAAAGGCACACACTTTAAACGCGCACCATACATCACAACATGACATCCTTAAACCTATACTCTTAAAAAAAAGGTAGTAGTACTTGCTAACTTTGGAGTAGTTATGGTTCGTCACATATGTTGCAAACCTGCTAGTAAGTTGTAACGGCGAGAATGGCAACAGTTACTATCTCTGCCGTCACTAACGACACTTAGTAACTGCTACTACCCTAGCCGTTACCAACCATAGGTAGTAACTTTCAAAGGTTTTAAGAAAAAAGTAGTAACCGGTACTATCGTGTTCATCTGATTTTTAAGGTGCTGCGAAAATATACAAACGCGTCACGACATCGTAATTCAGATATTAGGAGCCAGGCACCTTAACCTCGCATGATGTCCATTGTAGTTGTCGTTGTTGTAGGTCTCCGATGGACTGAATCAAAGGTGTTACAACAGAATCGAAAGTTGGGCTAGTTGAATATGCATGGTATAACTGTCGGTTCAAGCGCACGAATAAACAGAAGGGAAGAGAGGACAAGCGCTTTCCTCTCTTCCTTTCTGTTTATTCGTGCGCTTGAACCGACAGTTATACCACAGGTGTTACATATACTGTACATAGAGCGTTCATAGCGTGCATGGCTAAAAATAGACCGTACTCTGTCCGTTGAACCCGTCCATCCGTCCGTCGGTTCATGCAACCGTCCATCCATGTGACCATTCATCCTTTCGTCCGTGCATCCATGCGTCCGTCCATCTGTCCGTCCTTCATACTATAGTCAGCGACTTCAACTCACACGTACTCGTATGAACTTTAGGACATGCCTTCACTTCATCATCAGCATTGGTTTCGTGGATCCACAGCAATTTTTTTAAAGTATTTTGTTACGTTTGAAAGAAACGCGAAGTTTGCAAGGTGGCGTTATACAAGGCCCAAGTCCAACAGAGGTCGGCGCAGCAATGCCACAAATCGAGGCACTGGTGCGTGAACTAGTGTCTTCTTGTGCTTCTGTGTCGCAGGAGAAGTAAGCTTGTGGCTATGCATAAAATCTAGAGGTTCTTAACAAAAAGTATTTTCTGAAACTTTTTTGTGCCATAACCACGATGTGATAATGAGATTCGCCGTTGTGAAAGGTTCCGGGAAACATCTACCACGAGGGGTTCTTTAACTAAAGTGCATGCTTGGCCGTGATTGTGTGGCATCTCAGAAAATAAAACAGCGCGATAGACTAAGCACTAGAAAAAAGGGGTACACCCGCTAACTTGCGAAAATATATTTTCGTTAACACAGCGCAATACATATACTTATTTATTTATCATGGTGTTGACGAAAATAAATTTTCGTTCCAAGTCAGCGGTGTTGTGCTCCATCTCTCGAACTATTTTATTATCCGAGGGGTTCTTTAACATACGCTGACGTCGCACAGTCCTTTTTACTACATTGCGTTTCGACTCCAGTGAAATCTGACAGCTGCGGCCATGGTCGACCCCGTGTCTTTAAGTTCAGCAAAGGGTCATCAAAACCAAGGCCACCGAAGCGGCATAATCTAACATCTAAAAACAACAAAACGTTAAAGCTGCAGCTCATGCGTCATCATCACACGGACATTTAATAACCCCGCTATGATACTGCGTAGTTGCACGTTGTCGGAGTACTTGTTGAAATTGTATACCATTCTTCACTCCATCTTATCATCAAATTCTATGCAAGGCTAGTCGTCATTGTAAGTATCTTTATTTTATGCTTACAGCTGAGACATGACACGTTGCTTAGTAGCAACCTGTATGTACCTATACACCGTTTTAGTGCACAGTGCAGCGTTCTCGGAGATTCATAAACGTGAAGCGTCCTACCGCAACGATTGTACCGCAAGCACACCATTCGCGATAACGCCTCCGATACCTTTTATGGCCTCTTACGACAAAGATCGAGGATATGGAAGAATTCGTAAAGATTTGGTTACGGAAAGACAAAGTGAAACAACGCTGGTACTTATCGCTGGCTTCAGAAAGCGTCGCAATGTCTGGAACATCGTAAACGTACACACCTAACAATAAAAAGGGGGAGTTCCCCTTTTGCACGATTAAGTACAGCATTTCACAATCGCGTGTATCGCTAGCAACAAGCCTGTGCAAGAACCACACCTGAGCATGGGACTCAGCTGTTCACGAAGCCGGTGCCAACTTGCCGGTTTTTCTTAAACGACACACCCTTTGGGGCCCTGTTCTATCGAGGTGTGCGGGTCGCCGCGTACTTCCCCGTTAGTAACTGTACGGGTAGCCCCGGTATTGCTTATAGGCGGCTCATTACCATACATTGCGTACGAGTCGTTGCAAAAACCCCGGATACGCCCCGTAGCCGCACACACCTACGCGGAGGGCTGGTAATGAATTGTCCTTACAGACAGGTTCGTCCTCACAGGATATCTATACTCACTTAATGAACCGGGAACGGTGAGCCTGAGGCGTTATAGAGGACTATCGTTAAACGAGCCCTGGGCCGATTTCGCCGCACTGGACATTGAAAGGGGTGTTCCTCCGAGTACAGTAAGCCATCGCCAAGCAAAGAATGCTTGAAAGTATAGCTGTCGGAACCTATTTCGCATGATGTGACGCCTTTAACGTACACAGCCGATTCCCAACGGGTACTGTGCCCTAGCATTATCGTCAGGCGACTCGTTCACACCCTGTTAGTTTATTATGAGAGCCCAAATGATTATTTGAAAGAATCCATGGAGCTTCTTGGAACTACGCATATAATCTAGACACTGGGGTATAAAGTGCTCAAGTCGCTCAGGCCTAAATACATGATGTTACAGGCCCTTTATCAACGATACGGTGAGCGCAGGTGCAGCTCTCACGAGACATTCATTAAATTACTTTGACATTATCAGTCTTTTGATTGATTGGTTGGTGTTGAGGAAAATAGTATGAGTATTTTTCACAAAGGCTATGTGCGTTTTCAGAAAAGATAGCTGAGACAGGTATTAGAAACGTTATAACTGACCAAAACACAGCGACATTGATTCAGCAACAGCGTATACGAAATCGCTATTGTACGGCTTAGCCTGTTCACAAAATATGCATATACAAGTTGTTTTTTTACCCAATGATTTAGAAGTTATAGGAAACGCAGGTGCACTTAAAACAAGAAAAAAAAACACGTTTATTCGATGATTGCACCGGGCACTCAATTATTTCCACATATCGAATGTCTTGTCAGTGAGATTTCTCTGCGCGTGTTTGCTATTACTTGCTTGTTGCCTTTACGTACACGTCTATTTTCAATTGATGGAGTGACGCGTAGTGTCCCAGTGCTCAGAGCGATGGAGGCGAAAATGCTGTAGGCCGTGTGCTCAGACTTGGGTGCTCGTTAAAGAACCCCAGGTGGTCGAAATCTCCGGAGCCACAACGGCGTGTCTCATAATCGCATGGTGGTTTTGGGACGTTAAACCCCACATATCAATTGTTCATCTTAGTGCTCAGAGGCAATAACTCGACGCTCGTCCGAAGCGACGTGTGTCGTGCCAGCGCACCCGAAACCGCTTTGAGGGTTTCATGCCAAACGACGAAAAGATTATATCGACGATATGCTAAGGAAGCAGCGCGGTAGTGACGGTTCTGATTCCGCACGCAACTCTGTTGCTTCTTCAAACCAAGGATACGTTGCCAGGCGACGCGCGAGAGCAGACGTTGCTGTCATTCGCTGCATACTGCGAGCGAGCTGTTCTTTCACATGAGTATAGCGGTGCTTGAGCGGTCCTTAAAAAAAAAAAAACCCTTTTTGCATACCTTCAGATCTATGACAAGGCGCGCATGCATAAGTATACAGTGATGGGCCTCTCGTGTGCCTGAACATATGCAAAAGCGTGCCCGTATGCTCAGAACAACGCAGAAGAGGACGAACGCAAATGCGCTCATCTCTTATCCAGAGAGGGCACACTCGCCTTCCGTGTGTATATGTGTCCCGGTGCGCAAAAGTTGTTGAACACCACGCAGGCCTACAGCTCAAAGATCATACAGTTGAGCACCTCCGGCTTGTTTATCGAAAGGTCCACGCAGGCTTCTTCTGCTGTGCCCAGAAAACTATATACGGACGTCTTCCAGGCCTGCGCGAAATCTTCTCTACGTATGTGAAATGCGCGTTATGGAAAACAAGTAATCAAAATAAAAGTAAATACACGATATCTAATAGAGGGCAGTCTGTGCATCGCATACTACTGCTGTTGCTTCATTGAGTCGACATGTTTAGACATTCCGTTTTGAATTTAGAGAGTACTGATACTGTTCTCCCATGGATGCGCGCTGGATAGACTATGCATGTAAGATGAGTCTAAAACTGCCTTCGGGAATCAATGAAAAAGCAAAGGAAGGAAGAAGACGCGCATTCTGAATGTAAATAAATATGCAAGTTGACTTGAGCTATAGTAAATTCCGTAGAAGGATGCTGCTGGTTGATAGATAAGGCTGAATAGAAAGAGAGGCGTAAAAAAGCATTGAAGTGGCCGAGCACTGACGATGTTACACGTGGTTCGTTGCCCCACTCATGGGAGGTGGGCAAAGGGAACAGAATGAGAAAATGGAGAACGAAAGAAATATCATGCGGTATGTGGGCACGCGTAGCAGCATTATAAATCGTAAAACACTCTGTGGAAGGACTTCTTCTTGGAAAAGTTTGTGCCTGCTGATAACCACGGTATAGCGCAAAGACACATTGCGAATACACCCAAACGTACTTCCGTGTCTTTGTTATGAGTCTTTGTGCTACACTATGTTCGCACATGTAGGAGCATTGTAAATTGTAAAACACTCTGTGGAAGGGCCTCTTCTTGGAAAAGTTCGTGCCTGCTGATAATAATGGTATAGCGCAAAGACACATTATGAATACACCCAGACGGATTTCCGTGTCTTTGTTATGAGTCTTTGCACTCCACTATTATTATTAACAAGTATAAAACAACTGTATATGGAGATAGCCGAGGGAGGAAGAAACCGGGAGAGGGTGTTTGAAATAATCGCTTTCTTTCTTTCTTTCTTTCTTTCTTTCTTTCTTTCTTTCTTTTCTTTCTTCTTTCTTCTTTCTTTCTTCTTTCTTTCTTTCTTTCTTTCTTCTTTCTTTCTTTCTTTCTTTCTTTCTTTCTTTCTTTCTTTCGTTCTTTCTTTCTTTCTTTCTTTCTTTCTTTTCTTTCTTATTTATTTTCTAACGCACGCGGCATGTGAAGTCCTCCAGCTGAAAGCTCCGCGTGTGTTATATACCCAACACTTCGGTTCCTGTCGAATGACACTTAATCCCTCTCAGCACACTCCCAAGCAGCTCTCGTTGACGCTCATCTGTCCGTTCCTCGAAGTGACGTGGTGTTTCGTAGTATGCATAGCGAACAAACACTCTACAGGTGCTTGTCGATCGCCGACTGGAAAACAAAGACGCAACAGTCGATCGCCGCATCGCCACTTTCGTTTTACGTGAGCGTAACAGGCGTTCCTCGGGCAACGCCACTTCACGAATATGATTCCTGGAGTCGATGTTAATACTATGCCTTCAAATCTTGTGACATCACCTAAAAAGAAAAAAAGGAAGGGACATGTGGCGCAAGTATAAGGCAGCACGCCCTCTGAAGAGTGTATGTATGCTTCCGTGTCGTACTCGACCAATGCGGTATTGTACGGTACAATTTGTTTTTTACACTTTGTACTGCAGCTAGCGCATGACGCTGTACGTAAGTCTTACTTTGCTCGTGCATCCATGCATGCGTTGCTTGCGCTACACCAAACAGCCTTGACGAGGAAGAAAAAGAAAGCCCAATTCTCAACACGTGTAGCCGGTTTGATGTTCACATTTCACCACTGTTCTACTGAAGATAAATCTTGTGACGCACATTAGGCAAAAGTTCTATTCGAGGAAACTGACTTCCTTGTCTGTCTGTGAGAATGTAATACGTTCCTGTCCTATTGTGTTCTTTGTTTCCGCGTTACGCGGACAGCAAGCACGTCACAATAATTACTTTGTTCGAATCAGTGAACCGTTGTAAGGGTAGCTTTTTTCTTTTTGCTGGGGCGGGAGTCTGAATGCACGTGAATACGTAACTGGCTGTGCATTAATGGATGCAACGATCGCAATCAGGCAATGACGGTGGAGAAACAAGGATGACGTCGTAACAACGCTGGTGCATGTCGCTTGCATTGTGCCTGCACATGATATGTCACCTTAGCTAAGACCAACGACTAGATGACGAAGAGGTCAACCGACTGGTCGTGCCACTGGTACGAGAGGACAGAGTTGAGAAAATGGGAGGACAGTTTTAACACAACCAGCAGGCTTACCAGATGGCGTAAGCCACAAACCGCCAAATTGGACTTCAAAATTGCCCAAACATAGTCCGACCCGTATTATTGAAGTAGCCCAAAAATAGACCAAGCCAGTTGTTCTTTTTTTTCAACATTTTTTACGCTTGTATAATTAATTTCCCGCAAAACTATATGCCTAGTAACTTAACAATTATCAACCAAAATTTTGTTACTCTCATATTTACGATAATAATACAGCCCCGGGCCATCACTCCCATAGGACTTATGAAGGGGGTTTAATAAACGTTACATCTTTTTATATAAAAAGAGAGCACATAAGAAAAAAAGAGGAATAAATGAGGACTGACAAGACTTCCGGCGTCGTTTACAAGATATCATGCGCCGAGGGCCCTTCTTCGTAAATTGGCGAGCCAAAAAGACCTATCGGAACGACTCTGACAACACGCCAAGAATGTCCTGAAGCTAAGCGAATTGCGCATAGCCATCGCCGAGTATTGTTCGACAAGATAAATATCAACCATACCAGGATATTCCATCCTGGAAAGCGAGCTCTTTCATGCAGCGGCGGTACTACTACTGAGTCGTGTCATATATAGCGAACGGCCCAAAAAATTCATTGTTCCCTTGGAATCCTTCCCCCAGTGTATGTACACGGACTCTGCTCTATAACGTCGGGTCATTAACAGCCGCGCAAGTGCTTTCAAGACGCCGCTGCAACGGCGCCATGATCCCCCTGACGGAGAAACCAAGTCGGTTCCGATGCGTCGGGTTTTTACGTGTTTTCACGTAAAACAACCTTTTAACTATTTTAAATCCAACATTAGTTGGCGTAAAAAACAGTGTTTCTTAGTTCACCTACCTTTTGTTTAATGCCTACATTTAAAGACCTTCTTTGCGCAGTTCCAGAGCAATCAAGGTGAGCCGGTGGTTGAGAGGAGGCAGGTGCTTGCTCACCCTCAAAACACGTTAGTGATGAGACATTTGAGTATTTTGGTGCCGGAACCCCAGGCAGCGCATGCAAGTTCTTGGGGCTTTGTGTTCTTTGTGTATTCATAGGGGAGGCTGAGAATATTAAGGGACGCGTGCGTACTTAAGCAATTTGTGGTCCTCGGTTCGAAAATTATCTACCATTGTAACTAACTTCTTGCCTTGTCGATAACAATGTAGCCCGAAAATAGCCACATAACCAAAGAGAAATTTTACATGCCAAGTCGAACAAAAAGTAGCCCAATATGTGGCTACTAATTTCCCCATCTTGTAACCCTGACAACCAATTCGTCCCTCTGCTAAAGGATCGAGAGGAGTGAATCGAGAGGAATCCAGAAGTTTGCTCAAGAGACACGTGGTCCCATACGGACAATGCTGATAGTTTTAAAATGGCGTGCTCACATTTGATCGCTTTCTTACGTGGCTGGGGTTGAGGCACGCACCAAGAACCGAAAAAAAAATCTGCAACCCGGCTTTCTTGCAAGGTTGCTTTCCAACCCAAAACTCAAGCACAGACTGCTTTCCTCGCTTATTGTGCCTTAAGTAAGACGACTTATTCCCCCAACAGCTACTAAGGGGTCGTACTGCCTCGTGCGAACCCTGATTGATTGATATGTGGGGTTTAACGTCCCAAAACCACTATTCGTGCGAACCCTCAGCCTAGGGATCGCATGGTGGACGAGACACTTGTTGTTCGCATAAAAGGGGGTGAAGGGTAAGGGAAGGCAAAAACACAATGAGCGAGAAAAGCAGCTTGTGGACGAGAGCTTTTTCGTTGGAAAACAAGAAATGCCATCTTGCAAGTTTTTGCAAAGGCTCAATGGAGACCGCAATGCTCAAGGGGCCCGATGATTCTATCACGTTTTACGATTGGTGATTTTCAAGCGTCTTTCAAGTTTATTATTATTATTATTATTATTATTATTATTATTATTATTATTATTATTATTATTATTATTATTATTATTATTATTATTATAGTTCACTGTCATTCTAGTTGTCTCTGCTCTTGGCCGTCCTAACGCAGTTTTTCAAAATGTACAGATTCTTCCCTTTTCCATCATTAAACAAGGCTCCTACATAGTTGTGCATGATTCTTCTTTATTTTTCACTCCCATTTCATGATTCTCTTGTCTTTTTATTCTTTCCATTCCGCGATGATTTCTTTTCGTTTGCGCGTTCTCACTCTCTTTATTTAATTTCTTTTTCTGAAGACTGTCCGTATTGTATTGCTTATTTAATTGTTCATTTTTGTGTACACCTGCACTGAGACGTCATGGTTGTTTCGGGACACGTTAATTAAATCATTGATTGATTGATTGATTGATTGGAGAAAGTACCAGCAAAATCAGGCACCCACTACATATACAACGCGTATGCACAAGCGAATGTGCGTTTGCGTGTCGTCTCTGTTGTGGTAGTTGGTTTCCGTTAGTACTTTCCTAATTCGGGATCAACCAACTTGCCCCCAAAAAAGAAGTATTGATGACGTCGTCGCTGCTGTAATTTATCAATATCTTTAAAACCTTCCTTTTCGGAAGCCAATAATTCAGCCAGTTCCAGCCGCTGTCAACACTAATGGACATCCAGAGTGGCCCGCTTACGTGCCGTGCATGCGCGCTCCCGCACGGCGAACCTAACATAACCGGCTTATTCCATCAATAATCAAGCCTTAATGCGTTTCGCAACCATGGCAGTGGGTGAAAGCTACTCGCTGTCACGCCATCGAAATAGTCAACAACATCCCACAGTTTATTCTTCACGAGCGCTAGACGACTATTTGGTTCGTTCGATCGTTCTTTCGCTGACGTATCAGTGTTCGTTTTTTTGTACTTTCATTTTTCATTTTTTTTTACTTTCATGACCCCGCAATATTAAAAAAAAGAAACGTCAAGCCACCGGGATGCTAAACGGAACGAAACAACTTTCACGTCCACTTCCGCAGTCGGGATTGAAGTTACATTTATACAGAAACATATTGAGCCGAGAACGTAATAAACAAGGGCCAAAGTATGAGGATGAGCGCAGCAATGTTGCTTCATGTTTAAATTACGAACGCAATATGCACAAGAAATATTGATATTGAAATGCCGTGCATGGCATTATATATATATATATATATATATATATATATATATATATATATATATATATATATATATATATATATATGCGCGTTTAAGTCTAGCTTGAACGCACGCTCTGCTAGCATGCTAGCACGGGAAAAGAAGCACGAAGACAGATGATATAATAAGAACAATTCCCCAGAGTGGGTACATGCCATGGGTTCTAGGCTACAAACAAACGAATAAGAACAGCTGGTCTGGCGCACAGGCATTGCCTCCTTTTCTCTCTTCTACAATGGCGCATTCCGACAACTAAACCTTGCTGAAGCAACCTGTACCACTCCTTGGGGGTCGTCGGCAGCTTGGGTTTCTCCAACCGGCAACACCATCCACGATTCTTCAATTACGAACTCTACGATCTGAGCGCTGCAGCATCTACCTATGGAACACCGCTGCAGCATCTACCCATCGAATCCTCCTCGGACGGCGTCGATGCCGCTGCGGTTGTTCTAGGACACCACCTGACAGGAACCTCGCTACCACCTGTGTCTGAGAAGGCGTACGGGCTCCAGGCACACGGGTTCCATTCGTTTGGGAAGGCCACGTATGCTCCCCGTGACACGGATCTCGGCCGCAGGACTCTTCCAAAGAGTGAGTCTTTAACGGATATCGTTCAGGTTTCCTTGGAGTATATCGCCCTCACTAAGACAACAAGCGGCCCCCTGTTGCCAGCCACCGGTGCCCACACTTCCCGGGCTGACAACCTATCACTCCTAACTTCATCGGCAGCCGTGTCACCATCGCTGGCTGCCTTCGAACTGCCACATTTTCGCGGCTTCCAAGTCGACGCTGGTTATTAGGTGACCACCATCAACGCTCTCGGAGATCGCAAGGCATGGACTGAAGATCAGAAGTGGGGCTTGGCCATAGACCGCCCCCAGAATGGCTGCCGCGGCATTGAACAGGTATAAAAGCGTGAGACAGCAGTCCTGGACAGACTGGAGCACCAATCTCATCGCTTCCTTTGGACGGATTGACTACGACCTCACTGCCACCACCCACAAGTTCCAACCTCGCCACTACAGAGGACGAGGCTCTAGAAAAGCACTTCGGCGAGCCTGTTACTGCATGGTGTAGCTTATCGACAAAAATGTTTTCACCGTGCTATCCAACAAACACTAGACTTGAACAGTGTCTTAACACTGCGCTGGTGTCCGAGACAGGACCAACAAGACAAGAAGCCGAGGCTTCATTTCCTCCACAGAAGTTGCTACCATGTGCCTGAAGCTCATCTTCACTAGCTGAGATGGACGTGCCGGCTTCCCTCGGACTCGGCACGCTGTCCCTCCCGGCGCCGGAAGAAGCCACTACCATGAAAAAAACAGCCCGTAAGAAAGGAAAAGAGCCGCAGTACTTGACTCCAGACCATCAACGCCCTACAGTTGAACGGATGGACGGGATGGAGTTCATTGTGTCCAAAACGCACGAGTTCAGCGAGAAGGCTTCACTGGATGAGGATGAACGCAGTGAAGTTGCCCTGTCGCTACTTTCTCTGCCTTATGCCGAAATCCCGATCGCGAAGGAGCCAGCGCTGGGCTTTAAAACACCGGCTCCTGAAGAGTGAGCTTGACCGCTTCCTTAACCATCGGGTGTCGACGAAAAGAAGGAGAGCGAGCGCCCCGTTCATAGTTTGAACTCGGCTGCAGAAAAAGATTTTTCAGTTTGCCAAAATCAGGAGAACGCTCCTGATGAATGTTCTGGTTGTCTTTCCGGTGCTGACAATCATAAAGGTTTAGTCGAAAAAAAAACCCAAGAGAGCTAGCCGGCCAGAGTATCTCCTCGGATGCTGTTCTGGCATCCTCCCTCGGACATGCTGTATGCGCTGTTGCCCACGCGACAAAGCCAAAGCTGGTCACGTGTTGCAGCTCATACGACGCTGCCGCGTGGCCGAGACTGACCACAGCGATTTAGCCATGGTCGCGCACCAGACCTACTTACGGCAGGTTCATCAACTAATTCTCAGCGTGGCCTTGACCGACCACCACCATGCAGCCAAAGTTGCCCACCAGAGACGCTGACGGCTTGAAGCCAAGACCGACTGCCAGATGCATCGTTGGCAGTTCAGCGAGCCAAGACAAAGTGCGGCCGTGACCGGCCTCCTCGGGGCAGCTAATGCAGCCCGCCAGAAGCATTACTTCAGGTGGGTCAGACCTCGGAACCTCCGAATGATGCCACCTTCGAAGCGACGGCCAACGCCAGATAGGCGCCAATTTTGGCTGGACCAGCCGCATGCACGCAGCATGGTCGTGCGTATGAAGACAAGGTGTGCCTCGGGCGCGCGCTCGGCTAGCATGGGCAAAGAAGAACGAACTCAGATGATAGAACAAGAACAGCCGGCAGCCGGCCTGGCATACAGGCGTTGTCTCTTTTATCCCACCTACAATATATATATATATATATATATATATATATATATATATATATATATATATATATATATATATATATATTGTTGCGAATGTATTTACTACTTTAGAGTAGAAAAGTACTCCAGCAGTCAAGATGGCAGCCGTTGTGTATTTCGAACAGCCCAAAAACGTCGTCGTCTTCTTCTTCGCTGCATAGCCGCGAACCCGCAACATCGACCTCCGGCGGCGAAAAGCGCCGACCCGGCGCTTGTTAGCAGGTGTTGGACGAGATGTACGGCTTGAGGCGAGCGACGTGGACGATGTCGGAAGATGTGGAAGGTATCGAAGGGTTTAGAGGTGCTATTTCATAGGTAACATCAGTTACCTGCCGTAGCACACGATAAGGTCCGGAATACTTGGGTAGAAGCTTTTCAGCCAGACCAACATGTCGCGACGGAGTCCACAGAAGAACGAGGTCACCTGGACTAAAGTGGACGTCCCGATGGTGGCTGTCATAGCTACGTTTCTGACGGAGCTGCGAGTCCGAAAGGCGCTGGTGGGCAATCTGGCGGGCTTTCTCCGCGGTGCTAATAGCGCGGCGAGCATATGCTGTGGACAGGTCGGTAGGGTTGGGTACAAGCGTGTCGAACGGCAATGTCGGGTCTCTTCCATACAAAAGGTAAAAGGGAGAATATCCAGCAGTGTCGTGGCGTGAGCTATTGTAAGCGAAAGTGACAAAGGGTAGCGCAATGTCCCAGTCACGATGATCCGTCGACACGTACATGGCGAGCATGTCAGTGAGTGTGCGATTCAGACGTTCTGTGAGGCCGTTTGTTTGAGGATGGTAGGCCGTCGTAAGCTTGTGCTTGGTTGCACAAGAACGAAGTAGATCGTCAATTACCTTAGATAAAAAGTAGCGACCGCGATCGGTGACCAGTTGACGAGGAGCACCATGATGTAAGATGACGTCTTGAATCAAAAAGTCGGCGACATCTGTAGCGCAGCTGCTTGGAAGAGGTCTCGTAATTGCGAAACGGGTCGAGTAATCTATGGCGACGGCGACCCACCTGTTACCGTCGGTAGAAAGAGGGAAAGGGCCCAGCAGGTCGAGGCCGACACGATAGAAAGGCTCGGCAGGTACGTCGATCGGTTGAAGGAGCCCGGCGGGGTGTACCGCTGGCCTTTTGCGGCGTTGGCACGACTCACAAGACGTAACATAACGTTGTACAGAACGGTAGAGGCCGGGCCAGAAAAAGCGTCGGCGGACACGGTCGTACGTTCTGGCAACACCAAGGTGGCCAGCCGTTGGTACATCATGTAGTTGCTGAAGTACGGTCGAGTGCAAATGAGTGGGTATTACGAGTAGTAGTTCGTTTCCCACATGGTGCATGTTGCGGCGGTATAAAATGCCGTCTATGACAACGAACATGCGAAGCGAACTGTCTGTACAGCCTGTGTTCAGGCGGTCGATTAGCTCGCGTAGGGACGCGTCACGCCGTTGCTCACATCCTATGTTGCCGAAAGCAGAGAGCGAGGAAATACAGATGGACGCGTCGTCGGTTACTAGATCTGGAGCGTCAACGGGGGTACCGAGAGAGGCAGTCGGCGTCTTGGTGTAAACGGCCAGACTTGTAAACCACTGTGTATGTGAATTCCTGGAGGCGCAGAGCCCAACGGGCAAGGCGCCCCGTTGGATCTTTGAGGGCTGAAAGCCAGCATAGAGCGTGATGGTCAGTGGTAACTGTGAAAGGCCGGCCATATAAATAGGGGCGGAATTTACCAACTGCCCATACAAGCGCCAGGCACTCGCGTTCCGTAATAGAGTAATTGCGTTCGGCAGGAGAAAGGAGCCGGCTGGCATACGCAAGAACTCGATCGTGACCGGATTGACGCTGGGCTAAAACCGCGCCAATACCGTAGCCACTAGCATCAGTGCGGACCTCGGTTGGAGCAGACGGGTCGAAGTGGGCGAGAATCGGTGGCGTGGTCAGAAGTGTTATGAGCTGGGAAAAGGCCGTGCCTTGATCAGGACCCCACTCAAATGGTACATCTTTCTTCAAAAGATCAGTGAGGGGGCGTGCGACCTCTGCGAAGTTTCTGACAAATCGTCGGAAATATGAGCATAGGCCCACAAAACTTCGAACGTCCTTGACACAAGTCGGTACAGGAAAATCCAGGACAGCTCGGACTTTGTCGGGATCGGGGCGGATGCCGGAGGAGTCAACGAGATGCCCTAGAATAGTAACTTGGCGATGCCCAAAATGGCATTTCGAGGAATTAAGTTGGAGCCCAGCCTCTCGAAATACTGAAAGAATTGAGGAAAGGCGCTCGAGGTGAGACTTAAAGGTTGGGGCAAACACAATCACGTCGTCCAGATAACACAGGCAGATAGACCATTTAAAGCTGCGCAAAAGCGTGTCCATCATCCGCTCGAACGTTGCCGGCGCATTGCACAAGCCAAACGGCATTACCTTGAATTGGTAGAGACCGTCAGGCGTTACAAAGGCGGTCTTCTCCCGGTCGAGGTCGTCCACGGCGATCTGCCAGTAACCGGAGCGTAAGTCTATCGAAGAAAAATAGGTTGCGCCATGAAGGCAGTCCAGGGCATCATCAATACGAGGAAGCGGGTAGACATCCCTTTTGGTGACCTTGTTTAAATGCCGATAGTCCACGCAGAAACGCCAGGTATTGTCCTTCTTTTTAACTAAGACTACAGGGGACGCCCACGGACTCGATGAGGGCTCTATGATGCCTTTTGTGAGCATCTTATTCACCTCCTGTTGGATAACTTGGCGTTCTGATGGTGACACTCGATAGGGACGCCTGTGAATTGGGGCTGCATCACCGGTATTAATGCGATGTTTGACTTGCGATGTTTGACTTATGGGCCTACCGTCAAAGTCAAATATGTCCGAATAGCTCGTGAGAAGATCAGTGAGGTCTTTGACCTGAGACGGCAAGAGGTCTGAGGCAATCATCTTAGTTACATTGTTGAGCCGTGTAGATTTGGCTGCGTCGGTGCTATGCGGGTTCGGCGAGGCGACTGTGGCCAGTTCACGTGACACTGATGAGATCTGGCACTCGTGTGACGGTGAAAGAGTGGCGAGAACAATGCCTTGTGGTAGGATTTGAGGGCTGAGTCCGAAGTTCAGAAGAGGAAGGCACGTCTTGTTCGCTGTGACAGTTAATATGGTGTACGGGGAGGAAACGTTGCGGGCCAATAAAACACCGGGAGAGGGAAAGACCACGTAATCCCCATCCGGAACACTGGGATATGGTTCAACTGTGACACAAGTTAGGGCTTGGGGTGGGAGGCGAACAAACTCAGCGCACGAAAGCTTGTTCTGTACCATCTTCGACTCTTCGGTGGCCGCAGGCAAGTCAAGTTGCACGACGCCGGCTGAGCAGTCAATTACAGCGGAGTGGTCGGACAAAAAATCGAGTCCAAGGATGTAGGTGACATATGATTCGGTCGTAGTTTGTGCCCGACCAGAGAGTTCTTTAGAAGCGGCCCGCTGGCGTCCGACGGCCTTACCAAACAGGTCACGAAGCTTCTGTTTGCAAGTATCCCAGCTGGTTATGTCCGCTTCATGAGCCTCGAACCACGCGCCAGCTGTTCCGCAGAGATAGAAGCCAACGTTGGCGAGCATCATCGTAGGGTCCCACCGGTACACTGCTGCAAACCGCTCGAACTTCGGAATCCAGTCGTCAACGTCAACATGGTCGGTGCCGCAGAAGTTGCCAGGGTCGCGCGGTTGCGTCAATACGACCGGCTGTACAGGCTGCGCCGGAGTCGCGGCTGAAACAGGAGCGGCAGAATTGGTTTCTGTTGCCATGGTCGGGCAGTCGAGAACACGTCCGCTTCGAAGTTCCGTCTTGCGTCGTACCCAGCGCCACCACCAAAATGTTGCGAATGTATTTACTACTTTAGAGTAGAAAAGTACTCCAGCAGTCAAGATGGCAGCCGTTGTGTATTTCGAACAGCCCAAAAACGTCGTCGTCTTCTTCTTCGCACCGCCCGCATAGCTGCATAGCCGCGAACCCGCAAACAATATATATATATATATATATATATATATATATATATATATATATATATATATAATTATATAATATATATATATATATATATATATATATATATATATATATATATATATATATATATATATATATATATATATAAGCATAGAGGACATTGTTTGTTGTTTTGTCCATGGTCAACCCATAAATTGAAGTGGGCTTCAGTTCGCTTCACTTTCGGTGGGATCCGAAACTACAACCTTCGCCTTACGCCCCCGTTGCTCTAAATATGATTCTGCGATGTAAGGCGCTCCCAGGTCTACATTCTTGAGTATTTTTGTTTTGAGCGTGCAATTCTGGGTAGTGTTAATCGTCGCCACTGGCAGCCAAGGCTGTGAAAGCATCATTATAACAAGCCGCTATCCAGTGTATGGGACATATCGGATATGCGAAACGCCTTCTTGTAGTGGCCCAAGTAGTGGGCAACATATATTTTATGTGATAGAAACAGCGATATAATTAGGAGAGATTCCTTAGTGGAAGAGTGGACAACATATATTTCGAGACCCTTTTGTGAAGGGGTCTCGAAAACGTGACCTCGGGTGTTGTTCAACGTGCATCTAAATAAAGAGTACATACTGGCCCCAAGACGTTCGGCTCCATCGAAATTCGGCCGCTGCGGCCAAGATTCGGTCCAGCGACCTCCGGGCCAGCACTCGAGACACGGTGGTGCGTGAAAAGGCGGCTACGTTCCTCCCGTTTCTTCTTTCGCGCGTATACACTTGAATTTCCTCGCATTCAATTATGGGCGGCCGCCAAATCGCATAATACGATGTAAGGCAACTTCAACTTCCTCGTACATTTATCTATAGTCGGCTCTAATTTCCATTGGAGCTTGCGAGAGGTAAGGCCTTCACCCTATTGCATCCGTGCATGCCAGAATGGTACGGTTAATTGAAAACGTGCAGTGGGAACGTTTCGAATAACGCACGGTGCACCTATATACCGCGATAAGTGCACGTACCCGCATAGGAAGCGAATTTTTTCTGAGAAATCAAATCTTGCCGATGCAAAGCTGCGCGCGCGGCTGTTTAATTAACCTGCGGGACTGGTTCCGCGTCCGATTGTAGACAAAAGACGTGTCCCACACGGCTCACTTTTTCCTCATTAAATGTTCCTCCTTTCGCTAATGCGGGCCGAGTCCATTTCACGGAACTTGCGACCCTCGTTTTTTTTTATTATTCATCCGCATTTCCCGCAACAGTCACTGCAACGCAGTATATCCACCACAAGCCCATACTGTGACCTTTCATCAATCGTTTTTCCTGCGCACAGCCCAAGACTGGAATGACCTGCCCACCGAAGTCACCACCATCATCGACACCCAAGCAATTAAATGGCTCATCGAAACTATCCCATCATAACTACTATTATATTGTTAGCCTTTGTAATACCCACTCCCTCATGTAATATCCCAACCGGAACCTTTGACGTAATAAAATGAATGAATGAATGAATGAATGAATGAATGAATGAATGAATGAATGAATGAATAGATTCTATTCTCAGCTGCTCGTTACATATTGGAATTGATATGCAGTCGTTCGAGTACTGTTGTCGGAGCAGCTAGGACTGCATAATATTCGCTAGCAAAGCAGAACATACAAGTTCAAACGAAATCTAAGATGATGCCTTTAGTTTTTCTGCAGGGACACGTTTTCATTTTACCGCTCAATCATGAAGGGGATAAGAACTATGTTTGCTATATGTTTTATAGCTTACATTTCCTACCTAACAATTCTCCATCCCTCTTACACATAAGATAGTCTTTATTTGTATTTGCCTAAGAAAGCTTAGAATAACGCACACGCATGCGCATAGAGGAAAGAGAGAAAGAGAGAAACTGAGCAATCAAAATAGAAGGGGAGGGAGGCCTAGCTCTCTCTATTCAATCAGTTCTAAGCGTCCAATTCAATCAGTTTGATGATGTCCAAAAAGAAAGAAAAACAAACAAAATGAGATATTTCAGACCTCCTTTTCATTTGCGTGGCTTCGGAGTGGTGTACGCGGGCTGATAGAAAAGATTCAGGTAAGCATCCCGACTGTAATTTGAACATGCATTTAAATGAAAATGTCAAGGGTGTTTGGAAGAGCCGCGCTGCTATATTTCCCACTGTCCGCATTTGTGCTTTAAAAATGTTTGATTTCCTAATGGTGCAGCTTTGAGCATCCAATGCTAAGCGGGTTCAGAGCAGAAGCCACAAATGGCTTCACTTAGCGAAGTCTCTTCAGTGCTTCAGGTCATTCAGCGTCTGCTTTTGCATTTGGAACGAGGAACCGCTTTCCGGCGAGTGGAATATTTGCGCAACGAATTGGGGACGCCGTATAGCTGCTGCTAAAAGTGCAGAACCTGAAGACTTGGAGGCGGACTAAAATAGAGTATGTCATTTGGTACGCTGTCGTAAAGCGTGCAAGGAAAAAATCCATGAGCCCCAACGATCTTTATGATACTATGCATTGCATTAGGTGTGGACTGAGTGAGCTTAAAGAGCGCTCGCTGCGCTCTTACATACATACATACATACATACATACATACATACATACATACATACATACATACATACATACATACATACATACATACATACATACATACATACATACATACATACATACATACATCCATACAGCATTGATGATATGTGGGTTTAACGTTCCCAAACCCACCATTTGATTATGACGAGACGTCGTAGTGGAGGGCTCCGGAAATTTCGACCACCTAGGGTTCTTTAGCGTGCACACAAATCTGAGCACACGGGCCCCTACTAGTACATACATTTGATGTATGTATGTACGCATGTATGTATGTATGTATGTATGTAGTATGTATGTATGTATGTGTATGTATGTATGTATGTATGTATGTAGGTATGTATGTATGTAATGTATGTATGTATGTATGTATGTATGTATGTATGTATGTATGTATGTATGTATGTTATGTATGTATGTATGTATGTATGTATATATGTATGTATGTATGTATGTATGTATGTATGTATGTATGTATGTATGTATGTATGTATGTATGTATGTATGTATGTATGTATGTATGTATGTATGGTATGTATGTATGTATGTATGTATGTATGTCTTTGTAGAACGGGCGTGTATATATCGATAGCGTGGAGAGTGATAAAGAACCAGAAACAGAGAGACACGTAACGGAATGTAGGGAGGTGTTAACCAGATGTTCTACCCTCTGGTGAAGAGATAACAAATCAATGTTTCGAGTTTTAGTACACGATGAAACAGAAATAAAAAAAATATGTAATCGCATTGTTTCCACACACACCTTCGTCACGTTTATCTCTGTCAGGACGAATGCAGCAGCCGAGTCGATAAGGGATTGGAGCGGGTGGTGCTAATGCATTCTCGCTGTCTACAACCGAGGCGCCGCAGAGCTCTTCGAGGAGGATGCTCTCGGGGTGACCCCGGGGAGGGCCTTGCGAAGATGTGACAATGCGACAAGCAGTGCTTTTGGCTTCCGTCGCGGCTGTCAGACTGAGGATAGGGCAGGCGATTATCATCGTTTATTCGCTGTCTTTCACCTAAATACCCCGCTGTTCGGTTTTTTCTCCGCGTTTGTCTTTTCTCGGTGATGTTCTTTCTTCACCCTGCGTCGCTGAGAAAAATAAAAAAATAAAGAAATGTACTGGTTGTTTCTCTGTCTGCCGGAGTTTTCTGGCCTTTATCGATCGTTGGATTTCTTCTCGGGGATTTTCATTTCTGTTTCGCTGCGGCCGAATGCTGTTGCTAACTCGATTTGCCGCGTGTACGGCTTCTGCAAACGACGCCTGTTTGCAACGCGGCTCTCGTCCGTCGTTTGAATCCACCTCTCTATCGCCCCGGGCCAGAAAAGAGCCACCTCATCCAATCTTCCCACCCCCTCCTCCTTCAACTCTCACCATCAATGTCACGGACGGGAATGAAATAAAAAAGTGGCTCTCTACGTCATGATTCTTTATGTTCTTTTCCATCCGTCATCTCCTTCAAAAGTAGACATGTGGCAAAAACAGAAACAGAAAAAACGGAGGGGGGGGGGGGGAACGGAACAACTAAACAACCGAGTGCAAAACGTGTCCGCGGCTTCGCGTCTTCCAATTCTTTTGCGCCAGGGTTTACCTTCGCGGAAGCGTAGCATCTCGTCGAATGGTTGGCGTTCTAGTTTTGAGAAGCGAGCCATTTTCGTGGCGCTCCCATTCGATTTGCGACTAAGTCAGGTATTTTGGAGCATGCATGGGCTAGACTATAATGCAATGTGCTCGTTTTCCTAAAGCAATGATTTTTTTTGTTTATTACGGAACGAACGAATCCTTTCAGACGGAACGGCAAAGTTCCTTTCAGAGAAAGGATAAATGGTGCCCCGGCGGTCGCATTATGGCTTTGTGCGTCGTTCGTCGCGGAAAAGCTTGACATCATGAAAGCCTTATGCAATATAATTCTTTTTTTTAGCATATAAGCGTTTCTTACTGGTCCCTTTGATAAAACAGCTACATAGAAGATAATGACAAAGTCAAAGTGCCACTGCAAGGCGACAAGCACAAGAGATAAAAATGTACTTATTGGTCATACGCCTCCGATAATAAACAAGTTATAAACAGTACGTTGTAATTAGCCCTTATAACACGTAATGGAATGTTGGACAATAAAGGCTCATATTAGACTTGATATTGGGCTATAGTTTGTAATATGTCATATTTCGAACTATGTCAGCGCCGTTTTTGGGGTGTATAGTGGTCAGTGCGTGCTTGTGTAAATGTCTAGGTGAATAAGAGGGCGCTAAGTAGAGCTCATTTTCTATATAAATGTAAATATTAAATGCGCATCACGTCTAGGTGAACGAAAGGGGACTTGTGTATATATATTTCCTCCGGGGGCATACATCAGTGCAGGTGTGCGCAACGCGCGCAAGTACCTCTACAATATGGTTCGCAGGGCAGCGAGAGCAAAGTCACCCACTGTGTTATAACATGAATGTGGTGCACATCCGGAGAATGGGTAGGAGATCCAGGAGCGAGGAAAGATGTGTCATATAACCGACGCAATCAGCGTCATTTGCCCCAGCACGGCTAAGCCGGGATAAAGTATTAGCGCGAGCTGTTCGGCGCTGTCACCGCCTGCGATTTATACTTTAGTGCAACAGCGACTCCCCGCACACAATTGCCGTCTCGACCCTGACACGATGCGCACGGTGACTGCCAGATTTCATACCCGCGAAATGCTGCAGTTTTCTCGGTTCTCTCTTCACATAGAGGCCTGTGTTCACTCTGTTCGACGAATGATGTTTGACGTCGAACAACAGATAGCGTGCATCAATAGCCAACATGAATTAGGCACGGTGTACTGTGTACTATCACTTGAGGGAACTTCGGGAACCTCAAAGGACCCAAGAAAATAGTATACATTTTAAGTTCCCTAGCCTGAATATTCACTGGAATTCGGAACAGCATTTGGCACTGCAGAGATGAAGTTAAAAGTGTAAAATGCAATTTATTTTGAAAATAATGCTGTAATTCCCAATCTCAATTTTATTGACAAAAACTAACTAATTACAATCTCAATTTTAATGACTAAACGTATATAATTATTACAAACTAGCTGGACCGTTAGCCTACATTGGCTAGTGGTCGGTCCATATCAGAGTACATAACAGACCAACAGAGCATATATATTTACACGCACACACATATATAAACGCACATACATACTTACATATGAATACTCCCCTACCACTTAAAGGCCATTGAGGAGAAACGGGCGAAGATTAAAAGTGAAGAGCCGACCCACTAAGGGGAAGCTCTTCCCTCACGTGTGGCGGCACGGACTCCTTTCGCCTGCCGCGGCGACAATTTTGGATGGCCCGACATTAGTCGAGAACCGGTCAGCACAAGATCAGAACCAGATGTGAACTTCCAACTACTTTTAGCTGTGCACAGTCTGGTTTCGTCGTTCACAGTTCACGGTCTTATTTGCGTTCTTCGTCGTTATTTCAAAACTTTCTATAACGTCGTTATTCTTTCTTTCTTCTCCTTCTTTTTTGATTTCCTAGTTTCCTTTCACTGTAGCAAACATCTTTTAAAGTGAGAGAGACGCGGCAGCAAGCATGCTTGAGCATGTACGTTTGTTAAACTCGTCCCTTGACGAATGGAGGACCCCCCCCGAAACTGTTGGGAAATAAGTATATGTGTCATTGTTGACAACGCTTCCGTTGTGTTATAATCCATATCTTATATTTATTTATTTTATTTATTTATTTTCAAATACTGCAGCGCCGTTATGGGGCTATCGCAGGAGTGGGTGCACAGCAAGAAATAATAAAAAGGTACAAAACAGAACAGCTGAATACACAAGTACATTGGCAGATCATAGAACTACAAAAATTTTACAGAGTTATACAAACAATGAAAGGTTTACAACACACCGTCTTTCAATGCCTTCAAAAATTCATCTTTCTGCAAAGACCAAATGTGACCTGGTATGAGGTTCCACATTTCAATACATCGAGGGAAAAAGGTGTACTTGAAGAAATCAGTACGAGGATGAAACACATATACATTAAGTGCGTGGCTGTTTCTGGTGAATGATGGTTTGGCAGGTGTTATGTAGTTGTTGTGTGGTGAATATTGCGGTGAATTAAATAAAGAGTGAAAAAGTTTCAGAGACTCGATGTCTCGTCTTTTAGAAAGTGATGATAGACCAAGCTGCGCTAGATACATACAGGTATATATATGAATATATATACATGCATATCTATATATGCGCCCGCCGGGATGGTTCTAGTGGCTAACTTTACTCGGCTGCTGACCCAAAGGTAGCGGGATCGAATCCCTGCTGCGGCGGCTTCATTTTCGATGGAGGCGAAAATGATGTAGGCCCGCGTGTGCTCAGACTTGGGTGCACGTTAAAGAACCCCAGGTGGTCGAAATTTCTGGAGCCCTCGTCTACGGCATGTCTTATACACATAAGGTGGTTTTGGGACGTTAAACCCCACATTTAATCATATCTTCATTATGTATATAGAACTGACGCCCTTATACGAACATATATATATATATATATATATATATATATATATATATATATATATATATATATATATATATATATATATATATATATATATATATATATATATATATATATATATATATATATATATATATATATATATATATATATATATATATATATACATGCATATGCAGACATGCGTTTGGAAGGACGCCCTTCAAGCGCTAAGAGATACACAGCTGTTCAGAGTCTACGTTTCCGTGCACTGTTTCTGGCACATCTCGTTGCTGTGAAACAAAAAGTCTCGCAACTTTCTAATATATCTGAAAGCCCCGGCTAGAGATACAGGATTTCAACCTCCAGCAGCCATTACAACTTTTTCATCGCACTCTTCTGTGTTCGGTTCCGTTCGAACAATGGAAACAATTTCCACATTTCGTAGTTCTGCGCAGCTACTCTGCTGCGCTCTCTTTTGACGGATTTGTGAAATGTTTTAGGCAATTTCATTGTGCACAATAAACTTCGATACTCAAAAACTGGCTCAGGATTCATTTAACTCAGTGTAATTCACCGCTCAAAGAAAGAGAGCATCCTTTTGCAGTATATAAGTATGCTATTGCACACTTCCGTATATGCCAATATAAAGTATATAGAAAGAAAAATTGAGCTAGACACGTCAATGCAGGGTATAAATTGCAACATCGGCCGACAGATTTGACGAATATCCTTGTGTTCCTGAAGCATTGCTTATGTTAGAACAAAGAAAGAGTAGGAGTCCATTCAGCTCGTGGAACCCACACTTGAACCGATTGTTACGTCTCTTGCCCCTTCATTTCGTCCTTCGGCAAATGTGCGCCACTCACGCGTAAGCTGTCGCTGTACGGTCCCTCATGTAGATATAAAGGAAGAACGCTGATAAGTATACCACGTAACAGTATACTCACGATGAGCAAACATGAATATAGAGTCCGTTATGAAGCCCCGCACGACGCATAATACTTAGATATTTCCGATAAATTCGCTGTTCCTTCTCCTTCCAACCGGATTGAAGGAAGTACTGAGTCAGCTAACGGTATAACTTGACGCAGTGCCGGCATGCATGATGTGTTCCTGGAACGCGCGTCGTTCGGCTGTATGCCCTAGCTAGCGGAGCAAAACTGCACACGTACTCCAGTAATTGGAGGGATCCCAACTGAAAAGCCAAGCGTCTAAACCCCGATTGAGCACGTACAACGATGCCTTCGAGTTAGTTCTTTCTTTTTATTCTTTCTCAGAAGAGCCGCATTTTGAAAATTGATCCCGCTTATATAGGCTGCCTACTTACATTGGCGAAGAAAACACGATGCCTCAGACGTGCCTGTTTACAGATCAATCCTCTAAGGAAGCTGTGTGAGAAAAAGAGAAGCCGAGTCTACTCGTATTTTGTTTTATTTGAAATTTGCCAATCTTTTCATGGAAGCTCTAGAAGGTGCCTAGTCTCAGCCAGGGAGGTTTGTTTGCGTTGTATGCGGAGCGTTCGGGTGATTCGCAACGAAAGCTCAACAGAGCAAGCCGGTCGTTTCCGCCGCGATAAGCACGTCCGCTTCTCACGCATGAAAGGGTCTTGTTACCTCAAGTGATGCTTCTGGTTATGCTCCTGTTGAAGCGCAAAGGGAAATACGTTTCCTGACTGAGTAGAAAAGCAAAAAGAAAAAAAGAAGGGGTCTTTTAATAGAATGTGGAACTGCACTGAAATTGCTAAAATGGCGTCGTTTATCATTCAAAACCACTGCGAAAGCATGCGATTGCCGTCTGTATAGGACCAAGGAGTTCGCGCTGCATTTCAATTGTATTTTTCTTATTTCGTATTTTCTTAATTTTTAGAGCGTCCTGCAGTCGCTACGCCGTGCACATTGCTTATTAAGGAATATAGACTCACTAAGCCCAAGTGCACGACTCTTCAAGGTTGCCTGTGTACGAGGGGGTGTGCTGCCGGCCGTAACGCTGCCCATCGGGGTCCGCTAACCTCTAATAACGAAACAGATATGGCCTCACATTTAAAGCTTGTTTTCGTGCCAGTACTTGTTGTTGCCCCTCTCTGCATGGTTTGTTGACTTTCCTATGTTTCCTTGCTCTCTCTTTCCTCCTACCTTGACTTCATCTGTGTATTCTCTCCTCCAAAAACGTTTGTGCCCCTTCTCATGGTTCTATGCAGCAATTTTTTTTGGAGGGGGGGAGGGAGGGGATTTTTTTGACTAAAGTGGGGGCCAGGCAGGAAAATGGCTATTTTGCGTAATGTATGCATGGCAAAAAACAATATCGAGGAGAGGGGGGGGGGCATGGGCCAGGAGTGCCACCCCCCGAATGTACGCCACCGCCCCCTTCTAGGTGGCAGTTGCAGGCTTTCTCTTTCCCTATTTTCCCTCTCCATTATACACTCGGCGATGAGACGTGGGACGCAAAAAAGAGTTAACGTCGTATACGTGACACGTCACAACTCTCCGAGAAGAGTCACGCTTACTCTGCCGATAGCTAAGCTGTTTTCAGTCGAAGCTTTCGCGTCCCACCACTGCTCCACTAAAATTGAGGGCAACAGTTAGTCCAACAAATGCCGTGCGCGTTACCATAGTCACGTCACGTTATGCGCTATGCTTTTAAAAGGTGCTGGCTAAACTATATCACTTCAAAGATCAACAAAGCGTGTTTAGTGAAGAGAAGTGGTACAGCGTACCTGAAATACTCGCAAAACGTTGGAATGTGTAAGCCTGACAAAGGTAAGGCCACCAGCTTCGCTGTTTCGTCGGTGTTCGCAAACCAATTGAAAGCTGGTTAGTTTGTTTTTTTTTTCTTCCGCAGAGGGCATTTGATTCGCGCAGACACGCGGAGAGGGCAGTGCCTATACGCCACACCCAGGACGTATAATGCTTGCATCTGAAAGGGAATGTCATCAAAGAACGTGGCCAGTATATCTTGCTGTGTTGTAGGGATACCGTGGCAGTGCGCTCTTTCGTTTGTTTTTCCCGCTTTCTGTTGGTGAGAACGACGACGAAGGTACGACGCGTGATTCATAGGGGTTTTCGTTCGTAAATACCCATTACCACCAAACAGCAGGTATTAGTTTTCTTACAAACATAACTCAAGCCGTTCTTGTGAGTGCGGGGTACGACACTGCATTGAAGCGACCGCGAGCCACACCCGGTGAGTACGGTGCCATAGACGGACAAAAAGAAAGCGTACAGCATCGACCAAACTTCGCAAAAAAAGACGTCCAGGGACAAAAGAGAAAATAAAAACGAACTCTCGCGGAGCCATCTTACACATACAAGGACGGCGCTCCCTGCGAAGCGCGGCAGTGATCGAAAATCTATACTAAATTGTGCGGAGGAAAGATGTGAGGTTTCACAGAGAGGCCGCGCGGGGGCGTGGCGTTTGCGTTTATGGGGCCGGCGCGAGAATCACGTCTCGCGAGGCAACCTCGACGAAATAAAAAAATAATAAAAGAAGAAAGTCTCGTCGAGCGTCTGTTACGTAAGTGGTTCACTTGAGAAAGGAAAACTATTTGCATGCGGCTTGCAGACTACTTCGTTGAGTCGTTCTCTATGGCCTTTCTTTCTTTCTGCTGGGTGGAAGGTTGGGGCTGCTGGCAAGCAAAAAAACGGCAAAAAATAAAGTGCACGAAGGCATACGCGAGCAGGTGCACTTGCAGCCCGTCTAACTGTTGAACGATGAAAAACCGGAGCTGCCTTTCGCCTTTCTACAGAGCTCTTGGGGTTAACCAATGTCGTGACGTTTTTGAACGCATGTTGGATACACCAACCTCCTTTTCTCCCTTTTGGGAAGGGGGAAAGATATGAATCGAGGGAAAAATTCATCTTTATTTTGCGAATTTTAGGAAGCCCATGTTTTCCTTTGGTATACGTTATATCACCCCGCGAGCTTCAGCCGCACATGTCCAGCTGCCTGCTTTCCTAGTTGACGTTTACACTGCTCTCGATTTGAGAAATTGCGGCGTCTTGCCCAAACACATACTCGCTTCGACGACCGTGAGTCGAGGTTGGGCTGCTAAAAGCGAGAGCGCCCGGCGGTGAAGAGGAGTGCCGCTGGCGTATCGTTTAATCGTTACCTAAACTCGAGGCTGTTAGATTATTTTTTATGTGGCTCGAGATAGAGCACATGGGTGGGCTCGTTTATTTTTGTCATCCACTGACGCGATCTCAATTTCGTCCTCTCCCCTCATCAGTGCGCGCTGTATTGAAGACACGAAATAGCTCTCAGCTAACTCGTGAATTGACAGAAATAGTAACAAAAAAATGGGAAGCTCGCCGCCTTCTACGGAAACGTCCTTTTTACTGAATTTCGACAGCCTGAAAGTGATTTCATTACCGGGTTATGAGGGGATAGTGGCCATGTACTTAAAGGACCCCTCATCACCCCTCGATGAAAAATGAGGGACTGGTTTTCTCCTCGCCTTCGCTACCCTTCCTACACCTTCTCCTCACCACTTGATTCTAGAAAGCGCGTGCTCAGTGTCAGAACTAAGCGTTGAGCCTACGAACGTTTCGTGCATGTCTACTACACGCTGTTATCTCCGCTTCCGCAAACGGAAACACACACACACAAAAAAAACGAAGCTCGGCCAGTTGATCGCGCATGATTTTAATGCGACGCAAGGAAGAACGGATGGGCAGTGCGGCAGACAATTCACACCCGATATTTCGCGCATTTGGGACAATCTCGTGCCGTAACGACGTCACGAGAATCACTCATTGTCCTTGCGTCACGAAGTGCGAGAGAAAGAACAAAACGCTGGAAGAGAATAACCCGTACGTTTTTATTTCTTTCTCGTATTTTCAGAAATAGTTGAGGGGTTGGTTTGACTTTAGTGAGTGATTCACTGGTTTAATCTGTACACATATATTTTGCTCATCTGCATAACACGAGTCAGTTCGAAGTCAGCGCTCTTTCTTCTCATTTATGCGGTCGAAATGTTTTTGAAAAAATGAAAAGAAAAACAAAATTTCGTACACTGCGCTAATATACCGTCATGTAGTATTACGAACTAGATCAAGCTTCCGCTTTAGTGAGCTAAAGTACCGCATATGAACCGGAAAAACCCTACAGTACTTTTTCGTTGCGAACCATTGCGGTTATCGCAATGCAGCGCATGCGGTTTATGTGAGAGATCCCAAACTGCCTGCGGGCGACCTTTGCACAATAGATGAAGGCGCCGCCGGGCAGGTGAGCAAACGGGAGGGGTAAATGCGTAATGAAACTTGCGTTGAAGTGCACCACGCGTGAGATAGAGAGATATAGTGATGATAATAACAAAAAACGACGCAATTATGCACCCACGGAGAAGCGAGATGGAGAGGCGAGGGGAGTATAGCGGCGCGGGACATTAATTGCGCACCACCGCGGCAGCTATAGCGATACAGCCTCAACGTGAGCGTAGGCATAATTTAGGGGCGTCCACCACCGCAATGCCAGGGTCAGCTCACGGCGCGACAAGGCAGGAAGCGTGCGGTGGCTTGACTCATTTGCGAAAGGACAGGACGTGGTTTATTGTTTTTTTTTTTTAGTTTTGCCTTGGCTGTTCTGCATCTTGTTGCCGTGCAGAGGTAGGGAGCACGAAGGTAAGTGTCGTAGTCCATGGAAATATTATTGTGAAAAAAAGCTATGTGGTGAAAGCGTGGCTTGAAGTGACCCTGTGATCAGTAATACACACGCATGCAACTATATAGCCTGCGAAGAGGTCCTCTTGCAGCTTATCTTTACGTTCAGCCACGACAAACAGGTGCGACAGTGTAACGGTAGGAAGCAGACTTGGCGGCTCTTATTTAGACAACTAGACGGGGTACGGGGTGTGTTCAAAAGGCAACAACCTTGTTGGTTAATTGCCCAATCTTTCATTTGTCTTGTACCGCAAGCTTGACATTTCAAGTGCAGCAATGGCTAATGATTCAAAAGATTATGCGTGCTTAACTCATATGTAATATTAGGTAATTCATCTCTTCAGTATGTATTATTCCAAGGTTTTGTTTATTTTTCGGCTGGCCTCGACAGACGCGTTGACATTGGAAGAACTGAGATAGTCAATCTTTATAAAATATCACCAAAATTTGTAAGGGCATTGCCCTATAATTACTATCTCCATATTAGCATTTCGTACCAATTAAACAACCTCGGGTGGCCTAAATTTCAGGAGCCCTCCACAACGGCATCTCTAATAATCATATCGTGAATTTAGGGTGTAAAACCTCAAAAAATATTTATTAAGTTTACATACACTCAAGTGTATGTAAAATTACTGTAGGCAATTAAGTGTATGCAAATTAGGGTGAAATTTTGAAATTTGGCACACCACCTCCAATATAGCGTTTGTCGTCGTTGTATTCGGTACATATATAGGACGTGGGCCGCAAGCTACAAAGCAATAAAGCGTCGATAGGATGGTCTGCACCATATATTAATAATTACGTGTAATTATGTCGCACTGTTGTTGAAACTACCAGACGTGTTGTAATTTGTTGGAGATAGTGCTACTGAGGGCCATTAGGACATAGAAGAATACAAGAAAGCACAAATTCGCAATACATGGCTTCTGATTGGCTGATACCGGCTGAGCCTCCCACTGTAGAGCCACATTAAAGATACAACGGAGTGGCAGCTTTCACTTTACATTATCATTTCTTTGACCGATAAGTGCACAAAGCCCATTCAGAAAGTCATAAACGATGCTTGTCGCGCATAAATAAGGCCTAACGAGTATACATTCCGCCACGGCTGCTGAATTCGGCGAACTCCGCGTTAGAAATGGGCCGGAACTGCGAGATTTGCATCCAGTCTCTCTTCGTCGCATTCAAGATGCGCTGCGACGCGTAGAGCTCGCTTTGGAGCTGAGCCAGCTCTGGCGTTGGAAACCGAGTGACGTTTGCGAATGTGTTACTTCAACGCGCACAGCCGGCCGCACGGCAGCATTTCGCGACGACCCGGTCGCTATGGCAACTAAATGTCTTATGAGTCAGAAGAAACCTTCACGAAGAGTTCCCCGCCTCTTCTGCAAGTTTTACCGTCACCCTATTCTATAGTGGACATTCCCACGCTGCGCTTGAAATACGGTGATGTACGAAGAGGACGTCCTTCTGCTGACATACAAGTTACAAGCGACGCGTCCTTGTTCGCCAAGACTATCCTAAAAATTTAAAAAAATATATATTAAGAGATGGTTTGATTCCGTCAAGAAACATTGTATTGTAGGAAAGCCGAGCTCATTATAGAAGTGGACTAAGTCAATTTTCTACATAGATCTTCATTCGCAAATTGAGCGAAGTCAGTTTTTGGGACGGGCCACACAAGCTTTGGAGTGGTTTCGGACGTGAGTCAGTTTTATTCTCGAATTGTGCAAAGTCGATTTCGCGAGTGGGCCACCCAGATTTGAAGGCATGCAATGCAATGAAGAGAAGGAGGAAGAGAAAGACAGAAGGGCAGGGACGTTAGCCATTTCTCAGAACAAGCTGGCTACCCTGTGCTGGGGAAGGGAGTTGAGGGGAATAAAAGATTGAAGAAGAAAAATGTCATGAAAAACGCAGGAAAAGAGAAAAAGATTAGTACGATATACGACATTGCTTCGGGCCTGCCTGTAAGGTTTTCAATGTGGTTGCGCTGAACGAGTAACGAAACAAGAGCACAAGACAGGTGGTGTGTCCTCTTTCTTAGTTACTCGTTTGCGCAATTTGCACAGCGCAACTACATCACAATGCCGTACCGACTATCTCAAATGGCAGCATTGCTAAGCTTTGCTGTCCAGTTAGCGACAAAATCAACAACGCTTTCAAAAACTTCTGTGTCGAAGAAGGTCCCGGCTAATGTCATAAAACCCTTTCCTCCTAACAATGGTCAAAGTCCATTTCCTCCGACAATGGGCAAAGTCTTCGCCATATCCCGATCTTGGGCATGCTCAAAGCCAACTCTTATCCCAGCTATACCTGCAGGCTTATATTCAGTTGATTTCAGCCAAGTGCATTGCAAAGTCGAACTTCAGATGTGCCGTGGCATGTCCAAGGGCATGCCTGTTGCACTATACCTCCTTGCACTCCCATTCATATTTAGCAGGGACATTGCCAAACACTGCATTAATTGTTGCCTTGCCCTGCATGTCCGTTATCCCTCTTAAGAAAGATTATACGGGACCCCTGACCACCCAGAGTTCAAAGATGAAAGAGTAGGCGGAGTTATTTTAGGGGCGAAACTTCTTATAACGGCACCCGTTCATCCCTCGTAGCCGTTGTAGTATGTAACGAGTATAACATTTTGACCTCGAAGGTGGTGCCGGTGAGAGACGTCTTCTGTGTGTTGTTGAGCAATAAAAAATGGTGCTCAATGTACATGCCAATGGCTGCTAAAGGGGAATGAAAGACAGGAGCATTCGCCTTTTAGTTAACGCGCACGCTGCGATCCCCATTAGCAGCCATTGGCATGTACACTGAGCACTATCTGACAAGAAAGGGTTGCTACGTTACACTCTCTGGGTGTAACTTCCTTAGTTTTAAAAATGTTTAGCGAGCGTTGAGCCGCAGTGCCATGAATACAATGAACTAGCATATACCATAATCATGAACTCGAGGTGGTTAAAAGTGGGAAGTAGATACGAAGCGCAAGACGTAAGAAAATAGAAGCTGAATTCTCCTTTCTCTCAATTCACATTAGCAGCCATCGGCATGTAAATTGAGCACTATTTAACAGGAAAAGGTTGCTACGTTATATTCGCTGGGGGTAACCTCCTTGGTTTTAGAAAGGTTTAGCGAGCGTTGGGCCGCAGTGCCATGAATACAGTGAACTAGTATATACCATGAACTCAAGGTGGTTGAAGGTGGGAAGTAGACCCGAAGCGCAAGCCGTAAGAAAGTGTGCGTGTGCCACCTCTCGTTTAGTCATTGGAATGTCCGCTGGATGGTGGTGCTTCTATATGGGGAATATATGGTGAAAAGATGCGAGATGGTGTACTTGGAGTGTTGAATAGATGGACGAACGGATACACAGACAGATGCATGGATGGACGCATGAACGGACGCAGGGGCGGATGCATGGACGAACGCAGGGACGGACGCACGAGCAGACGCACGCACGGACGGGCGGATGGACGCATGGACGGTCACACAGACGGACGCATGGATGGACGGAAGCAAAAACGAGTGGACGGACGAATGCTTCGCCCCACTCTCAATCATTCACTCCGTGGATATGCTGCCAATTTTTTTCCACCTCCACTACCCTTCCTGCAGGCGTTGTCTTTTCCTCGTCCCTTATTTCTTCGTAAAATACGTGCGCGATGCCACAGTCAAGCTTTGAGTATTACGCGCTTTTCGGCTAGACGTTGTTTTCTCCCCTTGCGTAATTGAAAACGCACAAAACTAAGTGGCATCGGTTGACCGCGTATACGGTAGCCATACAGGACGACAAGTAATGGGCATGCGACTGCATGTCAAAGCAGCGTATATAGGAGACAACTCGCAACAGATACCTATCATACATGTACCCACCAAGAGCTTATTTTCTCACGCCATCACGTGAAACGAATGCTGGTGTGACAAATTGTGCCGAAAAAAAAAAACGGGAAACACCAGGGCGGGATAACGCGCTAGTTATCTATATTTCCAGAGGTTACTTATAGGAGCGCCAAGCACGGCGCTCTGTTCTCACTTGACTTTCATGGCATGATTAAAAAAAAAAACTGTTTGACAGTAACTAGGACAAAACAAGTCGGGGCGAACACACGCTACGAAGTTGGCACTACAATAGCAAAGTCGTCTCTACTTTGTGACGTGTGTGTTCCATAACTTCTTTTTTTCCATTGAGTGTATAGCGACCCGTCACGGTGGTCTAGTGGCTAAGGCACTCGGCTGTTGACCCGCAGGTCGCGGGATCGAATACCGGCTGCAGCGGCTGCATTTTCGATGTCGAGGCCGGTTTGCTTCAATTTAGGTGCACGTGAAGAACACCAGGTGCTTGAAATTTCTCCGAAGCCCTCCTCTACGGCATCTCTCATAATCATATGGTAGTTCTGGGATGTTAAACCCCAACAATCAATCAATCAATTAACTGTAAAACTGTTTTTAGGGACGAAGCTTCTTAAGTCGAGGGTCGTGAGTGCCCGATGTATGTAGTAGTATATAGTAGCAGGTAGCCACCTCTCGTTTAGTCCTTGGAATGTCCGCTGGACGGTGGTACTTGTACATAATGAATATGAGAAGATGCTAGATGGCGGTACTTGGAACGTTCACTATATATGGATGGATGGGCGGACGGACGTACGAACAGACAGACAGACGAATGGATGGACGGAAGCACGGACGGACTGACGGGCGCTTCGCCTCGCTGATCATCTTTAACTCCGTGGATATGCTGTAATTTTTTAAATCGTGAAAATCCAAATAGCCCAGCACCTCACTTTCCTGACATGACCTTATTTTCGTGACTGCAAGCAACGTGATTTCATTCGATGGCGTAGATACAGTGCAGACCTTCTTCAGGCGTGGCATAGTGTGGCATCTTGGCTGACGTTCGCGAGACGGTTGTCAAACTAGAGCTGATGACCAGTCTCATTATAAAAATTTCAGTTTTAAAAAGAAAATAATTTTTGAACTTTCGCATTGACTGCAACAGGGAATTTCAAGGCAGCAGCTATCGTATGACCAAATCAGAAGGTATCTGTCAGTTGGAAACTTCAACAATTATTATCTTCTTTAAAAAAATTGCAACGATAAGATTAGCCATATAATGATAACTGTTTATTTGCTTTCGATTAAGGTATAATGTTGACTTTTGATTGTGCCAACGCATGGTGCAATTTGCGTCTCAATATGGGCAAAAATGACAATTTTCTGAAGTTCGTGATTTTTTCTTGTAGAGCTTTGCAGCTTTAGAGGTCTAAAGATATTTTTTTCTCAAAATGTGTCTTTTGTGGAGTAAGTATTTACAGCTCAGATATCCATTTTGTGCAGTATTGCAATAAAAAATGCAAACACATTTTGCCTGAATTGTTGGAGGCGTATGTGGCAGAAAAATTGTATTAATATTATTGGGCTTCAAATACCTTAAACAAGCTCGTTAACTTAACACGTAGACCAAACTTGGCGTAGAAAGAAAGAGCGGTACTTTTAAAATAAATTGTTCAAAAAACAACACCCAGACTACATTTCAGGATGTTCAGAAGGCTGCCACGTGACTGACACAATTTTTTTTTTTGCGAAATATAACGGCGAATTAACTATTTCTCACATTCAGATACACTTGCATGACATGTTAGCATGGTCGGAGATGGTCAAAAAGTGACCAGGTACGCTTCATTCAAAACGACCTATATATATATATATATGCGGGCTTGGTGGTTGAGTGATCGTAGCGTCGCGTATAGTCAAGTAGATCCTCCGTGAGTGGTCACAACGTGGTTTATTTCGACGTTTCAGCCTGGAGTCTGGCCTTCATGAGGATCCTCATGAAGGCCAGACTCTAGGCCGAAACGTCGGAATAAACCACGTTGTGACCACTCACAGAGGATCTACTTATATATATATATATATATATATATATATATATATATATATATATATATATATATATATATATATATATATATATATATATATATATATATATATATACATAGTGTACATATGTGCATGCATCTATGCACACCGTGCGTACGGGTTTCAGATGATGCTCCGAAACGCACCTGCAAGCGAATGCCTGAAGAGGAAGAGAACGGTGAAGCGAGAGCGGCTCATCATGCATTGCGGATGTTTACGTAGCCTGCGCATCGGAGAGTGCTTTTATGCGTACGGTGCAAGGCTGGGACCATGATAGTATCTCCGCAAAAATATATGACGCTACGTGGGACACACTGTCAGGCCAAATTGATCGCTTCGGTGAACATGATCGATTAAGACGGGACCATGTGTGGCGCGCTTATGGAATATTCATCTACCGAAGAGCTACAATGTTGTGCATATTTGCATACAGGCACAATAAATAATAAATAAATAAATAAATGAATAAATAATAAATTCCACGCGATGTAGCCCGTACATAAGCTCAGAATGAACCAAGATAGATATGCGAAGGAACAAGCTTAAGGCATAATGTAAAGAGAGAGAGAAAGAGAGAGACACGTTCAGGAGGAAGGGTACAGGAATTGGGCTTGCCCCTGTATCCTCCCTTGTGAACATCTTTTTTTTTTTTTTCACGCAACCTTTTGATTTCAAGAATGTCAAACACACTGTAGGCAAAGAACGGCTTTCTTTTAGAAAACCTTGGCCATCGTATCATCAATGCTTTCTCCGAACGAACGCTATGCAATGTGTGCTATCCGGTCGTTCGTTTCACGAATTTGGAATGCGCTGCTTCTGTTTGAGTTTCGCTTCCATCAGTAACAGTGTTCTTATGATGTCGTTTCCCCAAACACCAGCCCGGCGACCTGAGTCAACAGGGGCAACGTGACAAACCTGTCTCCTCCCGACCTGGGCTCGATACGAACATACACGATCACGTGGTGGTGACGCGCGCCCTTCTCGTTCATGACGTCAGCGGTTGCCTTGTTTCCCTCCTCCGCATAGTTACCGCAGACAGTTTATTGAGCTTGTCAGGCGCATCACACGGTGGCCGCTTTTTTTTTAGGTGCTCTTAAAATAGGTCTTACTTACCTTGGTGGAATGCTTGAGAAGTGTTCGCGTGATCAAACTTCCAGGTGAACTATCACATTTGCTGAACCAAATTCCATCTTAAGTGCACCCTTGTTTACAGTTTTCTCGCGCAAATATTTTGATGGTGTACACAGACGCACGGCAGTTTTGCTAAGAAAAACTGTGTCATGTTGGCGTAAGCGCGTTTCGGTGATGCCCTACGAAAAATTTGAGAACGGCGCATATGGCTTCCATTGATGCGCTATGACGTAATCTCCCCAGGAGATTTAGATAACCTGATGTAGGTGGCAAGAATGTTCGGTGTAGTGCTCAACATTTACATATGTATGAGCACAGTAGGCTGACCGCCTCGTTCATATTGATATTACGAATGGATATTTTCTTGTATACTGGCAATATGGAATTCTTAAATATAATGTTAGATGTAAAGATACAAATGCACAAATAAAATTTCGAGAGAGTGTAGGCTGGCTATGTATCTGCGAAGAGTGCAATGCCTTCGCACTGATTAAGAAATGTACAAGAAGAAAGGAACGTAGTTGCAGCACATCATATGAAAACGACATTTACGTTTGCGAAACACAAAAACAGACATCCAGCAGGAAGCTGCAAGAGAAATTTGTAGGAATTTCACTAAAGCACATCTTTATGCTTCGCAAACAGTTCGTACCAGCCCTAGATTTGAAAGTGAGGTCAATGGCGGTGCGATCACTCTGCCATGCATGATCTAACCCGGATGCGTGCAGTTCTTTTAGGCAGAAAAATATTCACGCTATTCTCTTTTCCCGCCCTCCTTCTCTTAGGGCCTTTCTGCCCTCAGTCCCTTCCCCAGTAGTACGTGGGCGCCTCTATGTACGCCGGCAGCATTCGCTGTTCTTTAATTAAGAGCTTTCTCTTTTTTCTCTCTCTCTCTCTTTCTACACTCATTCTCTAAGCTGGCAAACAGTAAATCATTAGCACGATAGCTTGCCAAGACGAGCACGGAAAAGTGAAGCTTGCAAGACAAGCTTTGAATTTGAATTCGAAAAGCCGACAGTTCTGCGTCGCTCGATTCTCTGCTATTCTTGATTCTGTTCGTCACTTTCATTCAATTCACGCGCATATGGTGAGCAAAGAACGAGTGGCCGAATTTTCACATCTCTTCGTATGTGCTTCTTGCCGTAAAGTTCTCGTCTTTGCTATTGGTATGCCTGGAAACACGATTGGCTGGCAAACGATTTTGGTGGCCTTTGAAGCGCAGTTTATTTAAGCCACAAGTCTACAAAGCATGGAGGCTAAGTATTTTAAAGCTAGAATACAGTAAATGATGCAAAACCTTCATGCGGTGCTGATGAATCTCCGTATCACGCAAGGCTGCAGTATGAAACACTGGCAAAGAAGTCGTTCCTAATTATGAGTACGCCTGCCGTCTTAGTCATTCACATTTTACATGCTTATAACATAGCATAACCCGTCCGATCTGTATTAAAAATATATCAGGTGCTGAATATATGTTTCGAGCAACCTCAATATGTTAATAAGCACCCGTCATGCATATAACATCCGTATTAGACGCCTCATTTTGTCTTACTCGGTTTGGAGACCCGATGCCGCGTTCTGCGTTAGCAAGTAGACTCCTCATCCTCCTGGAAATAATATTCAGTGGCAATGTTCCGCGCAATGATCACTGGCAGGGGAATACGTTACGACGTATGCTAAACCTACGAATCTTCTCGCTGCATCTTCGTCTGAAAACAGCTTTTTTATTCTTTTTTACATTACTGTAATGAAAATAAAGGTGATACAGAAAGTTCTAATTTTCTATACAGTGACACAGCCTCATTAAGCCTGCTGAAGCTTCAAGCAGTGCTTGAAAAATGTATCACCGCTGGAGGATCGAATGAAAGGAGCGGCGCTTCAAAGAAGCTTTCAAACCAGAACATAGCGAACATCTTCAAGAAAGCGTCGGGGGTGGGCACGGGAGAGAAGACGTTTAGAAAATTTAACATCCAGCATGTTTTGCTTTGTTTTGTTTTCGTATTTCTTAACATTTTTATTTACTGGCAGCCGCGGCAGCGCTGCTACATTTTTTTAGTCGTTGCTAACAAACTCAAACAATACAGAAGCAAAGGTTTTTTTTTTTTAATTTCTGCAAGAACTCGCCCGGCGAGAGAATTACCTCATCCAATTTAAAGCGAGCAGCGTTGTCAGCTTCAAACTTTGAGATAGCGAGCTTCACTGCAAAGGCGCTGGCCTGAACGAGACAATCTCGCTGCCTGTTTGGGTTTATACTTGTTACTACTTTTTTCTCTTTTTTTGTAGTTCGTGTGTGTTGTGGAAGTGTATTTCACTGGTGAATTTCCTGGGAATCAAATTATTTTCACCCGGACTGGCGTGTTATGTGCATTAGCTGGAAAGCGTCTCCGTTTAAGAATATCTATCTGTCTTCAAACCATAAATTGTCTTTGGTGCACTGCCTGTAAAGGAAGTGCAGAAATACATAAAACTGGGAAGAACAAGATTTACGGCAGAGCCGTCCCGTGCGAAATTCTTTCCGGTGACGGCAACATTTCATTTCACTTATTGCTACCCCCCGGGTTTTTCGACATTACAAAGGTGCAGCGGTATGTAACGGTGCAGCGCATCCAATCACCAGGTGAGTATTAGCAGCAAGCACTTCATTCCAACTCGGAATTTATAAAAGCTTCTGCTACTGCTTATTTCTCTAGCTCAGTTGCGTACACCATGTGTTTAAGTAGCGTCATGACGCCGAACGAAAGCATTCTGTCAACACCAGGGTTAATTAATAAAGACGGAACTTGGGAAAAGGAGAGAGGCATTAAAAATTGATCGATCAATTCATTCATATGACATGTACACATCGCATGTAAGAGATAGATAGTGGTGCCTCCGTGAGTAAAACTATATACGGACCATTGCCGCCTGCGCCGTCTAGTAATGAGCTGTCTGCTGCCGAGAACATTTCCCTGTCAAACTCCGTAGAAGTAATGCTTTCGACAGCAATACGTCAGAGCAGTGTTCTCGACAGCAAACGGCTCACAAGGAGAAGGTCTAGACAGCAATTACGGCATTCGCCCGCGTTATCCGTATACTTTTGCTTATGAGCGTGTCTATACGGATTGTATATTTAAACAAACAAACAAACAAACAAACAAACAAACAAATACCACCTCCACTTGTGTCCATGTGGCAGCAAGGTATGCTGGAATTTCTTCAATCGTTTTTGAAGGGCCACTAAACAGCAAGATGATTTTTCACGTATAAGTAAGGTACACAGTCCTGAAAACACTCCTCTTACCGCGGGTGGAAACAGCACCCTTAGATTACCGATTAAAACACCGTGGCGTCATATATTTCGAAGGCGTCTACTGGATCCTACATAGCGTCTCATCGATAAATATGAGGTATTTTGTCATCTGTGGAGGTGCCATGGACCTAGCATGTGAAGTTCCGGCATTTTGTTTGTTGTGCCAATGTCGCGAAGACACGAAAAATATACATTTTAAAAATTTGACGTCGCGCGTGGAGATTTCGGCCGTAATATTCAAAAATGAAACTTCAAACTTGATTTTCTCTGCTAATAATGAATTTATGACAGTGAAACACATGGCATTAGAGTTCTCTGAGTCTGAGTGCAGTTTGTCAATGTAAACCAAGTCATCGTTTCTCTTTAATAATAAGCAGGTGTCACATGTCGTGACGTAGCAAAAGAGGCAAATGATGTTGGGTTGGAGTGATATCACCCTAACCACTACTAGGCTTCTCGGCATGCTCACTTCTCTTCATTCCCCCCACCCTCCTCCCACGAGTGCCTTGATTGAGGTGTCCTATACAAAGACAGTTATCGAGCACTCTTCCCCTATTTTCCCTCCTTTTACTTTTTCTTACCGATGCATTAAGAATCGCTAATGATGAATTCCATCGGGAGAACAGGAGCACTCAAAAGCAAGCTAAAGGTGCTCTCTTCAGAGCCGGCGTTTTTCAGAGGTCAAACAGGAGCAAAAACACTGTCATCCATTGGTAGAGCGGGAAGGCGTTTGCGGCAACAGCCAGGCGCACTTTGTTGTACTCTCGCCTGAAAAGTACAGTAGGCGCAGTCAACGTAAGTCCTGTGACTGAATTTTTCTTCAGCCGGGAGCGTATCGGAAATGGCGGCAACCATGTGTAGCTGGTCACCACTGTTGTTTGCCGTATCGGTATGGAAATGGGAACCCTAGTATAGGTGCCGTTTGTACGGGTGGTGATGATGACGGCTAGGAAGAGTACATACACAGCTCCGTTCGCTGAATACGTTGTTGCACAAATGTACTATACGTAAGTGCGAATGAGGATAATGGCGGAAATGCGACTGACAGATTTTAAGCGTGCTCCACGGCTGTCCTGCAGACAATGCCGGCGTTGCGAATGTTTTGATTACATGGTATTTATTTATTTATTAGAATACCCTCAGGGCCCGTAGTGCATTACAGAGGGGGTGGGTACAACATTTATAACACACAAGAAAAAAAAGACAAAATAAAGAAACAAGTGTCAATGCGCAAATCAGGTATATTTCATCCCACTCGTCACCTTCTCACTGGCACTCCTGAAACGTGCCACATTCCAGTGGCAGGTATACAGTGACCCAGCTCTTTATGCCTCTACTCTTCCATCCATTCCTCCCTGCACCACCCCTATGTCACTGTTCTCTCGGTGGAATTCGCCATAACATGTGGTGCCAGGGCACTGTTGCAGCCGATGCACAACCGCTACAGCACCCGTGCCGTAACGTTACCTTGACATTTACTGGCCACTGCGCCCACATTCAGCACCGCGTTTACTGACCATTACGCTCACTCAGACCAGTGCATACACGCTGTAATGCTAATTCACTTACTGTTAGTGGGCGCACAAAATCATGCCAGCGGTGGAAGGAACAAAGCGGTTCTGGTTCCGTTGCTAAGATGAACGCTTACGGTTCATCACTTTCGCAGCCAGGCGCCTCTATAGAGGCCCTTACCTCCCGAGCGCAGGCCCTACATACACGTTAAAGTACAACAAAACAAAGGAAACACACTTTGAGAAGGCTGTTGTACTTCTATCGCAATAAAATATTCAGAAATTGAGAAGGATAGTATTGTTGTGGGAGGTCATTTACAGGCTTGCGTAGAGCGTTTTCTTTTTTTTTTTGTGACATCAAGCACTGCGGCAGCCTCGACACAACCTTTACAGTGAATTGACTACAGTGACTACACACATTGGTAGTGGCCGAGGAAGGAATGAAAGGGGAAAAGAGAGAGAGAAAGAAAAGGCGAGATTGTTAAGCAGTTTAGAATGAAACAGCAAGAACATCTCGGGTTTGACGTCCCGGAACCACGATCACGAGGGACGCCGTAGTTGGAGGATCCCGAGATTTTGGCCGCCTCGTGCTGGTCTTTATAGCCTGCACTGACATCGCAGAGTACGCCGTCCTCCACCCAAATGCGACCACCATCAAGCCTGTGACCTTCAGTCAGCAGCCACGCACTCAACCTCTGCACTACTGCGGCAGACCAGTTTATATCCTATCTCGCACAGGGGAAAGGAATGGGGCAGATTAAACAAATAAGTAGTTACAATAGAAAAATACTAAGACAGACAGAGATTGAGAGAGATGCAAGGAAACGCAGGGAGGTTAAGGAGACGCACGTCCGGTTCACTACCCTGCACTGGGGGAAGGGATAAAGAAGAGAAAAGACATAGAAAAAAGAGATGGAAGAAAGATACGCGTAATCACGAGCACACCTTGGGGAGCGCACGCAGTCTACCGGCGGTCACTCAGGTTGGTGGCGTCCAAGTACTGTAGTAGCGCATTAGTCGCTTTCTGCGCTATTGAAGCACACGCCCAAGGTCCCAAAATCATGTGCACAGAAAATGGTCTGGAGTGCAGTTGGTTCAAAACCATGCAGATCTGGCGTCGCAGCAAGCGCAGCTGCACAGGACGTGCTCGATGGTCTCTAAGCTCTGTAGGAGTCGCATGTATAGGTGTCTGCTATACTGATGCGAAACGAGCACGCCTGTGTGACGACGTCTACGGCATCAGAGCCTGCTTACAGAGCCGCTTTACGATATCCCGTTCAAGGGGGTCCAGAAAAGTGGGTCATATTTTACGATTCGAAGGCAGCAGTTCAGAATTTGCCGCTTCCCATGCGTAAGAGGAATCATGAGCAATTGGTGCATGAAATAAGACATTGCCACCTAAAGGTCTAGTGAGAGGCCATGATAATATATATCGGTGGGTTTCGGGATCTATCGGTATTACTGGAAATCAATCAGCGGAAGATGCAGCCCGTTCAGCCCATGAAGGAACGAGTGCTGTTCCGATTCCTCTATCAAGTAATACGGCAAGACAGCTTTACTTGCTGGCTCGAGATTTTAAACGCACGTTTTCGTCGTCTACCAGCTTCCAAGTGTGTCGCTTATATGAATTGAATTTTCCGCTCAAGCTACAGCTACCATTGCAACTTTCTCGCTCCGATTCGACAATGATGTGTCGCCTTTCGTTGGGTGTCGCACTCAGAAAAAGATCGAGAGAAATGAAGGGTCGTATGGGCTTCTTCACTTCCATGTTGCGACCACAGCAGCGCACCGGCGCGAGTGAGTTTGCTCTTATTACTGAAACTGCAGCCGTTTCCTTTCTCTGAAAACCCTTTTGCTGTTTGATCCGACCATTACCTTTTCTGCGACTTCCCGCTTGCAACGGCGCTTTCGCTCTTTCCGAGCACGCTTCCACATCTTTCTCGGATGCCGCACCACAGCCGCTGACCCTGAAAGATTAAACGCTCTGGCACAGTGTTGTTCTCCTTCTCCGCAGCGCCCATTTGGGACTGCACGCCTTGAATGAGTTATAACCGCCGCAGGACGACGACGATGCCCAGCGCTTCCATCCCGGTGATGGCTTTTCGTGTCCACTTCTCACGGCTCTTCCCGCAGCGGTGAGGAGGCCGGAGATAAAATGACGCCCGCCAGGCGATTGAACGTCGGTGTGCACTCACTCGCATTCCTGTCGTACGAGGAGGAACGACACTGTACGCCGAATTTAATTTGGGTCCCGTTGTAAGCTCCATCAGTGATGCGCGCCAAACACGAGCGTTGGTTCGAATTTAAAGTCCGCGGTCTGCAGGCGTGGCAGCCTCGTTAGTGCGGCAAAAGTGTGAACAGAGGGCTGAGATAGTTGGTAAGTATTCATTATAAAAGACTCTTTCTCTCTCTCTCTCTCTCTCTCTCTCTCGAGAGAGAGAGAGAGAGAGAGAGAGAGAGAGGTGGAGCGAAAGACAGAGAGGTTCACTATAAGAAACGTTTTGGTTTGCTACCCTGCACTGGGCAAGGGAAAAGAGGAATAGAAGGGTGAAGAGGGAAAAAAAAGGAAATAAAAAAAATTGGCTCCGTATCTGCATGTAATCTCCAAACGTCGTCGAAAGACGATAGTCTTGCGTGTGGATAGAGTGAACAAAACATTTATTTGATGTTCTGCGCAAGGAAATTGGTGAATTGTATTCAGGAGACGCTTTGTGAGAGGGCCTCGAGCGTGCAGCGGAGGCGAACGAGCGCATCAAGTCACATCACACGTGAGACATGAGCCCCATCTGGCAGTTTTTTTTTTTTGAAAACAAAGCGCGTGGTTCCGAGACGGGTGTGCGCACCCGTCTCAGAGGGCATAAGCTGTAGAACGCAAGGCGACGGGTAGGTGGCACCACCGTCTCGTTTTAGCAAAGCGTTGAAAGCACTCCCCGTTCCGTGCAAGCGCTGCATGGTCAGCGCAGCGTGATAAGTTCTACTGTCCTTAGAATTCCTTATGTATGCCTTTTTTAGTAAAAGACGAACATGCAGAATATATACGTGTTCTTATGGTGCCTCAGATATGCGCAATAATTGCTTTTTAATTGACAAACGCGCACGTGTGAACGCTGATTCTTGAGCAACATTGATGGGCGCTGCGGATGGGGTCGGCCGTTTGGGGTATCGGCTGGTGCTGTTTCGATGCCCGGTTAGCGGCAACCGTGGACAAGAGACAAATCTACAGACAGACAGACAGACAGACAGACAGACAGACAGACAGACAGACCAGTGATTTTGCGTCGAAAGGTCCCCAAGAAAGACTATCGTCTTTAAAAAAAAAGAAGAAAACTCGCACACACTGAAGCATGGGAGTGACATAGTCGTTTTGCGAGCCCGGTTGACCGCATAAACTTCAGCAGTGTCTTAATCGTTGCTGAAGTTTCTCAGTCAGACATAAGCTACAGCCATTTGTGCAAGAACCAAACGTCGTCCTACCGTGATGGAGAATGTGATAACCAATGAATAAATCTATCAATACCAAAAATACTTTTCTAAAAGATATTTAGTTTAGTCATTGAACGACTAATACGGAATTCATGCAAGCCAAATGGCATATAGAGAGTCACAGTCATGTTTATTAAGTCGAGAGCTTTGTATGCCTTTTGCCAAAATAACATGTTACAAAAAGCCGACATCAGCATGACCTCAAAACACGAGTTAGGCGCCCACTTTTTGTTTTAGTGACGTACTTGTGAATAATATAATAAAAACAAAAAGATTGCCCGCAGCTTCCCTCAAGGGAACACTGAGGAGGATGCGGAGCATATAATTGGTTAACGGGGTGTTAAATTGCGACTTACTTGGGTCGATGGCTAAATTTGTTAACGTGGTTGTGAAATGGCGTGTTAAATTGCGACTTACTTGGGTCGATGGCTAAATTGGTTAACGTGGTTGTAGGAGGGGGTGTTAAATGAGTGAACACGTACGACACGTATGCGAAAGGGCGGCGCTGGTCAAGGGGCGTCGATCATTGTATTTGTGGATTCGTCGGCATTCATTTCACCGCGACCTCGGACGTCGACGCGCCATACAAACCAACCGACAAGCGGCAACTGAGCAAGCGAGCGCCGACCTTGAGTATATATACAGCGCGACGGCGCATGCGCTGTCAGCTGTTGAATGTTCTCGAAGCACGACGGCGCATGCGCGCGTCGGCTGTCGAATGTTCGCGAAGCGCGACGGCGCATGCGCGTCCGCTGGAGAATCTGGAGAATTGTAGATTGTTCTCGAAGGGGAGAAGCGCGCGCGGCACAGATGGTGGGCGACGGCGCGACGGTGCATTCGCGCGTCAGCTGTCGAATGTTCGAGAAGGGGGAGAAGTGTAACGGCGCATGCGCGCGCGTCAGCTGCCTATGTTCTCGAAGCGCGACAGCGCATGCGCGCGCGTAAGATGGAGAATGTACTCGTAGGTCATCGAAGGGGAGAAGCGCGACGGCGCATGCGCGCGCGTCAGCTGCCGATGTTCTCGAAGCGCGACGGCGCATGCGCGCATCATCATACAGCTGGCGAATGTTCCTGAAGAGGAGAAGCACACGTGGTGTGTAGAGGAGGAAGCTTGCACAGATGGTGGAGGAGAGAAGCGCGCGCGGTGTGCAGAGGAGGAAGGGATGCACAGATGGTGGAAGAAGGAGGAGGAAGCTTGCGGACGGCGCCGCACTACAAGCCTCGAGTATTAGATGCTCCGCATCTAAAACACGACTTGACCACACAAGCTTGGCGTCCTCTGCGTCTTTATGGCGCTCGCTTCACTAAAACAGCTATAAAAATTCACAGCATATCTACGGAGCGAATGATGATGAATGGGGCGAAGCGTCCGTTCGTCCGTCTGACCATCTGTCTGTCTGTCTGTCTGTCTGTCTGTCTGTCTGTCTGCCTGCCTGCCTGCCTGCCTGTCTGTCTGTCTGTCTGTCTGTCTGTCTGTCCGTCTGCCTGTCTGTCTGTCTGTCTGCCTGGGTCTGTCTGCCTGGGTCTGTCTGTCTGTGCCTGTCTGTCTGTCTGTCTGTCTGTCTGTCTGTCTACCTGGGTCTGTCTGTCTAGGTCTGTGTGTCTGTGTCTGTCTGTCTGTCCGTCTGTCTGTCTGTCTGTGTGTCTGTGTCTGTCTGTTTGTCTGTGCCTGTGTGTCTGTCTGTCTGTCTGTCTGTCTGTCTGTCTGTCTGTCTGTCTGTCTGTCTGTCTGCCTGGGTCTGTCTGTCTTGGTCTGTCTGTCTGTCTGTCTGTCTGTCTGTCTGTCTGTCTGTCTGTCTGTCTGACCGTCCATCTGTCTGTGCCTGTGTGTCTGTGTCTGTCTGCCTGTCTGTGCCTGTGTGTCTCTGTCTGTCTGTCTGTCTGGGTCTGTGTGTCTCTGTCTGTCTGTCTGTCTGTCTGTCTGTCTGTCTGTCTGTCTGTCTGTCTGACCGTCCATCTGTCTGTGCCTGTGTGTCTGCGTCTGTCTGTCTGTGCCTGTGTGTCTCTGTCTGTCTGTCTGTCTGTCTGTCTGTCTGTCTGTCCGTTCGTCTGTCTGTCGGTCTGTCTGTCTGTCTGTCTGTCTGTCTGTCTGTCTGTCTGTTTATCTGTCTCTCTCTCTCTCTCCCTCTCCCTCTCTGGATATGCTGTGTTGGGTATGCCGGATGGATGAACTACTCTAGACCTTAAAGAGCTTCGCTCCTAAAATTGAGTGCGCTTCAGCCATATGGGATCCGAATCAAGCGTATATCATTGATAATATAAAATCCCTGCAGAACCCTGCTGCTCGTTTCATTTGTTATGACCACTCACGTTTCACTAGCGTCACTGCCTTAAAAGCTAGTGCTGGTCTTGTTGAGCTTTCCCATCAGGGAAAACTTGCTCTCTTATATCTTTTCGATAAAAATCTATCATCCGTTGCTTCATGTCCATTTTTTCAGTTACCTTTATCAATCTTTCCTCATCGCGATGACCCTCTGAAGGTCTGACGCATCACATGCCGGACCTCATCATTTGCTAATTCGTTCATACCAAAAACCATCATTGAATGGAACCTGCTGCCTCGAACTACCACAATAGAGCGGAACATATAAAATTTTAAACAACTTTTATAAAGTGATTACGAACTTTAGCGTTTCGTGCTGTTATGGACAACTCATTTTAATTTATTTTTTTGGTCCATCATTAAGTCATTCTGTTATCTCTCGTTGCGTTTTAGTTATTTCTTTTTCTATATTTCCAACAGACGTTGGATATTGTGTTGCTTTTTTCAATAGGCAAATCATATGTTTTTTCTTTGCAAATTTTTATGCTTGATGTGTATTCATTGCATTAAATGTTTTTACCCCCCCTCATGTAATACCCTCCCAGTGAGGGCGTTTAGGGTTAATATAAATAAAAAAACAAGAAACGAAGTTCGCGGACTATGAAGTGTCTGACTAGACGGGCACACCTAATGCTAGTGACGTCGAGTCTAATGCATTTTACCCGTGGGAACAAGACAAGGGTGAACAAAGACGCACAGAGACCGATCACTAGACTTCAGCCGAAATTCTTCTTTATTTGAAGCCTTCGGAGACATGACATGTGAAGTGATAACAACCACAAAAATAATCCAAGCTGACTGGAGCATCACTATTACAAGAAAAAAAAACTAGACATGACGACCTATGTGGCACATGCCCGCTTGCACGAAGCTAAAGTGTGTGTGCATGCGTGTGTGCGTGCATGCGTGTGTGTGTGTGCGTGTCATCATCATCATTATCATCAGAAGTGGCGGCGGCCGCTCTGCGAATCCGGCCAATCAGACTAGGCATGGTCTTCCAGGTTCTCGCTGCCAGCAGCTCTTTTCATCGCACCGCTGTGGATTTTGCATTGGGGGCAAAGCTGTAGTGGCCTGACGTGCCCATCGACGTGTTACAGGGTAGCTTTAGCTGAGCGCCACGGGCATCGAGGAGAGTATGTCTAAGCATCTTACAGAGGGTATGCAGATTCGAAAATAAGCCGGTGTGAATTTGTCTTCAGATGATCGATTCCTCGTTAGTATTCGGTGAGGTAGGGAATAAGCTTACCGAAGACCTCTATAATGGTTGAAGAGGGCCAAAGTAGTCGCATGGGGCGGGAACAGATTCCACAGGGGTGGACTTGGATGGCGCTCGGCTCGCGTACACCATCGAGCTACTGTATTCGCTCCCTCGTTTTCCTCCAGCCCCATGCGGGCCGGGTTATGTGCTCCCTTGCTAAATGCAGAGTGTGTGTGTAATGGGATGCTCGTGCGTGTAATGTGGCGGCATCATTACTTACGTAATACTCTCTATAAAGGTTAGCAAGGCTCTGTCGAAACATGCGTGATTTTATTTAGGCTTTTTACATGTTCCGCGCCGTCAGTGGCTGAGAGCTGAGTGGTAGACCTTTACGCTTGCGCATTTTCCCCTGCAATCTTGAACACGCGGCACTTTTTCGTTCAGTGTTTTTTATTTGTGCTGAAATAATGTACAAAGAGGTGATAACTACGAATTTGAGCCTGAGTCGCCCAGAATCACGTCAGTTGGTTGTCCTTGATCATCGCGGATCGATGCTCCCTATTTTATTTTAGATGTGAAGCAGCTCTTAGACTAGCCTATGTAACGCTGTTCGTCCATGTCTCCGTGCCATCGCGCCGCACCGCGCTCCCCTTGCCGCAGGTGTTGGGGTAGTGCCAAGTAGGTCACACCTTTCCTCGCAGTGTGCGGTGACGTCACTCTATCACTCTCCTGCCGCACGCTCGCTTCACCCTCTCCACCGCTCGCAACGTTCGAGCGCACATCGAGTGAACACTCTTTCGGCTCGTTTATCCGCGATGAAGAGGACGCCGGAAAGCGAAGCTCCTTCACCCGCCGAAGCATGCGCTGAAGCGATGGCGCCTTTCCCGGCCGTCGCCAGCATTGCGAGGGTTAGCAGGGCCGATCGCGTTCGCGACTGGTGACATCGCACCTGCCGCACCGACGACGCGCGAGTAAAAAATGCCGATCCCATCCGTGCGCAACGCTGTGCTTCGCATCCCATCAGGGTACCCTTTGTGAAGATGGCGTTAGTTTTGTTTAAACGTGCGGGATGTACTCTTTTAGTTACTTTTCAAAAGACAAACCAGAGTGCCGAGTTCATGAGCGTGAATCCGAGCAGGCCGCAGACCAATTACGGCTTCTCCGACCAGTGTAATTATGGCGAAACTTTCCCGAAATAATTTCTTGTTCGCACCACTCTTTGGAAATATATGTGGAGCTATCTATCTTGGTTTCGTGCAGCTAAGCAGTTACGAGTCATTCTTTTTTTTTTTTTTCGTTGTCGATGACAGCCCCATCTCTGCTGGGAAATCTTCCGCTGCGGCTTTAGCAGCGAGAGAGCAATCTAGGAAACTCTGATCTCGTTAATTGCCTTGCGGCAGTAGCGTATTGGTGCGACGCATCCATCTCTTTCCTCCTCACTCCCCGTCCTTCTTTGCTCAATCCAAAGAACACAGTGCCTCGGAATACTTCACACCTATCTCGCGTGCCTTAATTTTCTGTCGGGCCGTGTCTCTCTATACAAACTCCTGCTTTCCACCGCCGTGAACTCTCAGAGCACCGAGGAACGGGCAACGGGTTCTAGTACAAGACCTGCAAACAAGTGATAGGTGATGATGTGACAGAAAGGATTCTCGCACTTCGTGACAGTTTTCTGTTTGAATAAGCTGGAGCCTGCTGGACGACAGCAGAACGCAACATTAGCAGGATATACAAAGAAGAGCTATGTATAGAGGACGATGCATCACCAGTTCATCCCCGCCCCTTTAAACGGAGTTTGCTGTGTGCACACCGTAAGACATACACGCGATGCTCGCTATATACGTATAAGAGCTTGAGCACGCTTGCATGCACGCAAAGCATAGCTAACAGTTTGCTTGCTTTTCACAGCCGTTCGTGTACACCTCGTTAAAGAAGCACCAAGTACACCATATATACAGCTGGTAAACACGTGGTCTGATAGCGAGAGTAATTTGTAACGATTACTGCCTTGTTTGTAGAAAAAAATTTGCACCCGAGCAAGGTTCGTGGGTGGATGTTACTTCGCGATTTCCGCAGCAACTGTAAGACAGGGAAATATGTCTGCCTGCTATAAATAGTTAGCCTAGCTTTCCCCGGGAAAGCACACTCCATGGCAATCAATCGCACTTTGCCACGCCATAGTCGGTGGCAACGAGAGTCGATTTCTTCCTTCCGTGACGTCAAACGAACTAAGGTCGATCGATCACTGGGCCCACCAAAATTATACCGCTCTTGCGAGAGGCTTTCAATTAGTGATTCATCGGTCTGCCACGCATGCAGCTTCTGTGCCAATTGTGGAATCGAAAGATGTTAAACTTTAACGGGAATATTTAACGCGTTCTAGATCATAGTTTTAGGGGGAAAAAGAAAAGAAAAAGACTGATACAAAGAGAAGACACATTATGGCGCGCTGCTTAGCGTATCACGGTAAATGTTTGTGCACGTATAAATTGCATGCCTTTACAATTTTGATGCATGCATACTTTTGAAGTTTCACTTGCACCTCTCAGTGGGAATGGTTTAGTTAGTGAGACTAACTTGATAGTACACCGCTCAACCTTATTATTTGGCACAATAGCGGTGAGTGACCAGTAATAACGAAAGCCACACACACACAAAAGTGACAAGTAGTGCACTGTACACCCTTATTACCCTTGTAATTTGACTTTTTTATTTGTGTTCGTATGAGATAATGTGCCAACTTGCCTAGCAGTTTACTTTGTTACTGATTCTTGTGCTGGCATGGAATATGGTCAGCACATCGCGTTCGACCACCCACGACCACACCGATAGGGAAAACGTACTGACACGAATAAAATAAAACGATACAAACATCAGTGAACTTAGTTACGCGAAAACAAAAGCAAACATTCCTAATTGACATTCTAGAAAATCGTCCCGTCGTAATATCCGGAGCCTCAACTACAGCCTGCATACTAATCGCATCCTTGTTTTGGCACGTAACCCCGTCCTCTCCCAGAAATTATTTTTACTACTAGATACACGGATCTGATTACGATGACTAAAGGTTTATGATTAGCGCTATTATTGTACAACGAGTGTTTCCTGTCTCGCTGGGTAGACGTGCGTCCAATAGAAGGTGCAATATTTCATTGACGCTAAGCTGGCGAAGTCTTGTCGTCAACACAACGGGACAGTATCGTTTTCAGGTAGAACCGGCGCCCGTCACAATCACATGCACTTGTCGAGGACGTTACTTTTTTTTCCTTCTTTTTTCTGATCGGACCTAGTCAGTGAGATTCTTCATGAAAATATCAATGTTTGTTGTTTGCGCTGGAAATATACGCTGCTAAACGAATCACGATTGCGCAAAAAGGCAAACATCTGCCATGAGCACTCTTGTCTGTCGTGAAAAACGAGAAAGAGAAGAAGGGGTTGATAGTGAAAATGTCAATGCTGACGTGACCAATAGCAAACCGACTCAGCTAAAAAAATGGCGACGTTATGGACGGCATCTGCCCTGCCATTTAGTGCACCAGAATATCAGTTCTAGCTGACTTTGATTCCTCAATGGCACCGCACACAAGAAAAACGTTGAAACAGCAGGATGGCAGTGGTCAGTCAGAAACCACAGCCATGAAAGTTTAGCATTTCAAACTTAAAAAAATACTTTTGTGCTCATAAATGCGTGCTGTCCTTGATTGGTACCCTCTTTATTAACGGAGCTAAGCATGCGAAGGCGTCAGATTTTTTTAAAGGTCACGGAAAGACGTTTCCACTAATTAAATGGCACCGCCAAAAGAACAGGTTCATAAAAACACCCTGGCTAAATGTCGTTAGTCGTGACTGCAGTGCGTATTCATGACAGCGAAGGATAGTTTTTCGTTTATTTTTTTCCGCTGGAGAACTGGTGTCGTTGAGACTGCTGTTACTGAAGCTATCTAGAAGAATGTTCGTTAACGCACTACCTAAGCGCGAAAGAAAAAAAAAACCCATGGCTTTATTGAGGACGTTATCTCTGCAATGCTGTTTCGTTATCATTTTGTAAGCCTTAACACAGACGCAGCTGCTAAATTTAGCCACCCTTTCAAGACTAACGTGTCTGTGGCTAGAAGGGTTAAGAGGGGCGCAAGAAAGGGATCACGGATGCTAATTAGAAAAGTGTTTTCTTTTTTTATCAAATCTACAAAACTAACATGTATTCACAGAGAATGTAGCACCACCGCAGTAACTTCAGAGTTCCACTTGCAGAGTGACCTAAGCCTCGATTCTTTTTTTTTCCTCAAATTCTTGTGGTTCTACGTGGGTTCACGTAAGCTTGTTTCTTCCACCAGATACGTATTTTGTATTGCTAAGGTAATTTTGACAACTTGTGTGTTCTGATGTTTGCCAATTTTATTGCGCGTTGCTAGTTCTATAAGGAGTAGCAGGATTGAAATTGCTTTCAAGTACATCCATTTTTATCCTGTGTCTCAAACAGTATACTTAGCGGTGAATGCACAATCGCTAAGGCGACCCTGTTCAAATTTACTAAAGTTGCGTTCTGGGCATGAAGAGAATAATAGACAAAAACCTATACATACGCAAGTTTAGTATGTGCGTATGTTTAACATGGAATACCAACTCACCCGTATCGATACATTGTTTCAGTGTATTCAACTGCCTTTCACAAAGACCAGAACCACGTGTGTTCTTTAGGCATGCGAATCTTAGAGTTACACGGACCCACTGCCACACTTTGTCGACAAACTGCAGCCACGTTTGTGCTTTGTGCATACCTTGTCACCTTTTCCTTTGAAAAAGAGGAAGAAACAGCTGTGAAGGAAAAGCAGGGAGGTTAATAAGCTTAGGAACACCGGTTCGCTACCCTACACATGGGAGCAGGATGGGGCTGAGGAACGGGATGCTCCAATGATCCTTTTGAACAGAGGGAGTGCACGACCATGCCCGGCAGCTTCAAGTACGCAGTTCCTGACCTCCTTCCCCCCTCTTTCCTCCGGGGACTGTCAAGGCGCCCGGAGTGTTTCCGCAGTGGTTCGTCGGCTACTATCGCACGCTTTCTCTGGCACACAGAACATGCGGTAGCAGTGGCATAGCCAGAGGATTACACACTGGTTCCATGCTCCTCTCCCTCCGAAATGTTTCTGTCGTAGCACACATAGCCCAAAATGACACTCGATAACATATTTTGCTAGTCCCCCACTCCAAACCAAGGTGGTATCCTCCCCTCTCCCTCCTCCCCAGAAACATTTCTGCCTACGCCGTTGTATGACACGCAGGACGATATATTCGACATTTGATTTTATACAGCACCTCCTGGTGACGCCGTCGCCGGCGGCGACAGTACTATCCCAATAAAATAATAACGAACATGTAATGTGTAAGATGACATTTAAGCTACATCTTGAAGACATTGACGCTGAATAGGGCCGACTATTCTAAAACATTTTAATTCATGTTGGCAGGAATAAAACGTAGTTCTACTTGCTAATGTTCTTAAAACACACATGTTGGGTAAAATAAAAAAAATTGAAAAAAGAAGCTAATTTACTTGAAGCTCGCTGATGTAGCCTTGAACTGAAGCGCGGAACCTGCACATGGGCGTTCAAAGCTGCGCGTTCTACACTTATAGGCTGCACTGTAAGTTAATGCTCTTTCTAGTACAAATGCATTATGTTAGCGCCTGGCTTTGACTGGACTGTGCTCTGCCTTCACAAATGATAACATTATATAGCTCGGTGAAGCCCGTAGACGCACATATACGCAATCAATTTCGATGGGCTTAGGAAGTTGTGATAATGAAGAGAGTCAGGTTAAGGGACCACAAACGTAGAAAGTCTTCATCTCTTATCCTCTTTTGTACTATCCTTAAGTTATTCAGCTTATCCAGAGGCTTTCCAGACGACTTAATATGTGCTATCTGAATAAAAGTCAGTGCGCACCTTGCAGTCCTCATATTTCAAAAGCATCTTTAGCACAGCACTGTCGGCAGCCAGGTTACAACTCTTTGACACCAAAAACTTTCCCGTGGCGGCAATCTAAACCAAAGGCATGCCACTTGGGGTTCACTCAAAGAACAGCAAAGATATAGCGTCGAGTGCCGTCGTCATCAGTAAATATAAATAAGATCAAGCTTTTAGTACTCCAGTTTCCAGCGAGCATACTGCAATCTACCGATGCGTTTGAAGAAAGCGTTGCCTAGAATAGGAGCGTTGCTTTGTAAACGTTATAACAATGGAGACGCGCACAAAAGAAGAAAACACGGTGGTCTTGACGGCTTAGGGATGGTCTCGGGTTGATACATGAGCAGTGTGGCACTTCCAGAGGTTGCATAAAAATAGCGATCCTGCTAGGAAATGCGAAGGAGAAGTGCCGTGGTTGAAAGAAGCAGGTTGCAATTTCAGGAAAAGGAGGCTCCACAAACCGGATTTCTATGAAAAGTCGAACTGTCACTCACCGCCGCTTACTTCGTTTTTTTTTCTTGGTGCTAACCACTCACGCCGCCTGTGTCTCACTTTTCGCGCACAGAGTTCTTTACAGAGCCGAGAGAGAGCGCGTGCTTCGTTACACACGTTGCACGCTGCACGACAAAAAAAAAAAAAAATTTTTTCGGTGGCATTTGGCGGGATTTTGTCGATACAGATTGACAGATACTCATCACAATCGTGATGAGTGCTGAAAATAGAAGACCAAGAAGTCCTATCACTTCGTGCCTACTATCATCATTAGGATTCAGTGTGGAATTAAACGTAGAGGAAGAAGGCAAGCAGGCATGCCGTCCGTCTCTGTATTTTACAATGAGTATGTTCCAACTAGCCCAATTTGCTACTTTACTTTAGATAGATAGATAGATAGATAGATAGATAGATAGATAGATAGATAGATAGATAGATAGATAGATAGATAGATAGATAGATAGATAGATAGATAGACAGACAGACAGACAGACAGACAGACAGACAGACAGACAGACAGACAGACAGACAGACAGACAGACAGATAGATAGATAGATAGATAGATAGATAGACAGACAGACAGACAGACAGACAGACAGACAGACAGACAGACAGACAGACAGACAGACAGACAGACAATCAGACAGACAGACAGACAGACAGACAGATAGATAGATAGATAGATAGATAGACAGACAGACAGACAGACAGACAGACAGACAGACAGACAGACAGACAGACAGACAGACAGACAGACAGACAGATAGATAGATAGATAGATAGATAGATAGATAGATAGATAGATAGATAGATAGATAGATAGACAGACAGACAGACAGACAGACAGACAGACAGACAGACAGACAGACAGACAGACAGACAGACAGACAGACAGACAGACAGACAGACAGACAGACAGACAGAAGATAGATAGATAGATAGATAGATAGATAGATAGATAGATAGATAGATAGATAGATAGATAGATAGATAGATAGATAGATAGATAGATAGATAGATAGATAGATAGATAGATAGATAGATAGATAGATACGAAATATAGTAATTCACCTACTACGCTGTAAATTTGCCATGAAGATATTCTATGAAATTCGTAGAGCCTGCGAACCTGGGTTTTTACCCAGGTTTGCCAGAACTATATTGTAAGTTTAAGCGAAACCGTGATACATTGTGAGACTTTTGATTAATTTTAACCGCCCGAGGTTACTTAACGCGCGCATAGATATAAGTGTACGGATATTTTTTGTTCCCCCCGCATTGATATGCAATAGCCGTGGAAAGAACCGAACGTGCGTCCACGTGCTATGTAGCGTGAAATTCTGGCTGCTAAACTACAGAACAGTAGCTGGGCCATCAGGTGTAGAAGCGAATTAAGATGTTGCTATGATCTTTATACTTAATCTCAAGTCGATCACCTCCGCGCTTTTATGTATGGCTGATTTATTGCGACGAAGCAAAATAAAAAACACCAATTAAAATCTGAGTGATAATTGCTTGGTATGAATATCATTCCCCGTGTAGCTTTATTACAACAGTCTAATTGGGTTTCACTATGTTGCATCACACAAGTGCTGAAAACTAGTTTCATTCACTGGTTCAAGCAGAAGTCCACGTGAGCTATTTTGATTAGTTTGTCGTTTCAACAGCGCTTGACAATGAACAGGCCATACGAAATATTTGCGCCCACTCTGTATTTTCTGTGTTGTCTGTTCGTTTAGGGCACTGCTAAAAGGCCAAATCTTTCACTCATGCTACATTCCAAATAACTAAGTATTTTTGTGACAAAGCATCGAATGTGACAAAGCATTGCAAATGAAGAATATTCAGCGAATTCTTGCGAAGAATGAAACCAACGTACGCCAATACGTTCACTATTTCTCGTTTATTTTTGCGGAGCCTCTATGCTTTCTCATCGTTCTTTTGTTTTGTTTTTTGCAGACAAATAAATGCAGGCCACCGTGTTTTTCCTCAGGACAGTGAGCGTAGTTTAGGTCTATCGCGGCGAAAAACCGTGTTCAAAAACAAACCTATTGCTTTCAGCGTAAGAGTAATTTCGAGTGGTGAAAAGCCAAGTCCTCCATTTCGGAATAAAATATAATCATGAGCAGGGCTTGTCCAAGCTCTTTCATGTTCTGCTTACCCGCTACAGTGAGACATAATACGAAAACAAAAGATATAGCAAAAGCGTCAAAACCAAAAATGAAGCACTGCGATGGTGTTTATCTAAACGGCCCAGCGCTTCAATTCGTATAGCGACGGATTGAAATGTTTGAAGTTTTAAAAGTGATGTTTAGTTGGAGATTCTGCTGACCAACATTTTTTTTCTTCCAGTCAAGTGCTTATCACGATGATTGAACTATAGCAATATCAGCATTGGGTCGCCGTGCCCTTACTAAAATTCGCAGACGGAAGACTACATCATTTGTAATCACGATGAATATTCAAATGACTTTGCTCAATACCCTATTATGTATGAAGACGCCAGAAAGTATCAATACTTTTATGTATTATTGCATCATCCTTTGTCGCATACGATGTGAAAATTTCACGATATATATATATATATATATATATATATATATATATATATATATATATATATATATATATATATATATATATATATATATATATATATATATATATATAGAGAGAGAGAGAGAGAGAGAGAATTGAAAAACTGCATCTAAAACAGACAGACGTATAAAAAGGAAGCGCTTCAATTTCAACCAAAAAAGATAATTGGGGAGGAAAATAAAGCTGACGCTGACACGGACACGAATTTCTGGAGATGTTTTTGTTTTTTTGCCCTGTCCACTGGTTCCTCAAACAACTAAACGAGCGAAGAAATTCTTGTAGCATCAAAAGAACAGTATGATTATTCGCAGTCTGGGGGCCAATGTCGATATCACACGTCGCTTTTATTGCCACAAACATGCCTACAGGCCGCCGGGTTCCAGTCTTTTCATTCACTGTCTGGTCTCGGTTTTACGGTCGAGGTCGCAGCTCGGAAGTCACGAGACATACACACACAAAATGATGGCTAAAAGTTCAAGAGGCCGAGGAAAGCAAGAGCAGGCGTTGCAGCTGCGTACGCGAGTGCGACTGCGAGCGACGGCGCGCAAGCTGTCAAGGACGGCGGCTTTCGGGGTCGTCCCTGTGCTGCGAGTCTTGCTTCTACGGTATCGATCTCATGGCCGAAAATTCGGGAACAAAAACGAACCACGGCCGCGAGGGGAAGGGAAATGGTGAGCAAGCAAAGCTCCAGACAGGGAGAGGACTATCGATTCAGCGTCGGATCTGGGGTGGCGATAAGGACGTAGCTCAAGATGATGGCCTGCGGCACTGCTGCCTTTGCTTAAGCTCCCCCCCCCCCCCCTCCTGACCTGAAGCAGCAAATTCAGGTTGAGACAAAGGACCTGCGCTGACCCGGATAACAGGAAAAACAGTGTAGATGTAGCGGGTGGCCAGAGCGGTGGAGAAAAGTACCGAACGAACAGAGCCAAAAATAACCGTCTCTGGGCGACCTCGATGTAGACGCTTCGAAGACGTAGAGCTCCTAAGCTACATTAAGCCCGCCTTCGCACGGCACGCGGGGCAAGAAATGAGAGGTGAGGAGCCAGGTTCGACAGGCAGGTCTGTATGGACCAACCATGACTGGTCGGCCATACGTTCGTGTGTGTGTGTGTGTGCAGAAGGCCTTCGATCCGCCAACGCGACACGCAACGCAACAGCTTGGCGGGCGGCCAACGTGTCCCGCACCTGCGGTGCCCGAGGTGAAAGTGGCCGGTGTTCGTGCGCAGGTAGGGGAACACGAAGCACTGTTTGGATGGGAACGCCACTCCCGGGTGCCACACGCACGAAGCAGACAAGCAGAGAGGGGAGACCCGCGCACCTGGGTGGCGTAGAAACGATGCCTTTCTCGATGGACCCCCTTCCCAGGAGAGATTATTGTCCGCAAAGTGTGTTTGCTTTGCAGAGGCCAATTAGCGGAAGTGATACCGGCACACGTGGTCGATGGCGTGTGTTTTGGCCATCGCTTCTTGTTTCGCTAGTCGTGTTTCCTTTTGATGCTTTCCGTTTCTCGTGATCTAGAACAGAGTTGCGAAGGCTCGTTCTGTGCCTTCTTTTCCCCTCTACTCGAAGTGTTCGCATTTCCCTTGATACCCGGCGCTAATGAAGCTAGGGCTACGCACAGACCGATTAGTCTCCGACTGCTTATCCCTCAAAAGGGTGGACGTTCGGCCTAGTTTGTAGTTGACCGGAATCATGAAGGTGGCCCAAAATACACTGCGTCTCTCCTTTTTCTCTCTCTCTCTCTCCCGAGTGCTTCAAGCTACTCAAACCTACGCTTACTTCCCTTGAGCAAACAGCAAAAGTTACGTTCGCAATCATCTCACAGTTTAGCCACTGACCTGAAGTCCACGGATTCGATCACGGTCGTCGCGGCCACATTTTGTTGGTGACCGAACGCTAGAGGCGCGATGTATTGCGCGATGTCAGTCTACGTTAAAAAACACGAGAAGGTCAGAATATCCCGAGTTCTATACCACGGCGTGCCTGACAATCATATCGTGTTTGTGCCTCTTAAGGGCACAGTTTTATTATTATTATTATTATTATTATTATTATTATTATTATTATTATTATTATTATTATTATTATTATTATTATTATTATTATTATTATTAATATTATTATATTACTTGATCTCACTTTTATTTTCTTTATCTTGTGTTGATAAAGAAAGAGAAAATTTAGCTTCATACTTGCAACAAGTCTTACAGCACGGACGCGTCCTTGCTTTCAAAAGGGAACACGTAAAGCGGCGCTTATTTCTTTCGTTGTTCAACCTCGCTTTCTCATAAAACGTGTCCGTAGGCCGGGCAATCAAAGAACACTAACGCCGCAAAAAATGCAGAAACTGTTCCCGTACAAAGTTCGGGGCGCCTCCTGCGGGGAGCGGGCACGCTCGCTTAACGTCAACCATTGGCGCGTCGTTTTGCCGCTAATCCATGTTGTCGCATTAAAGACGAGTAGCGAGGGCACTGGGCCTTCAGAAGGGACTCCGAAAAGAAAAAAAGCTGCTCGCCGTTACGCAAACATCGAATAACGGCTGTGTGCTCGCGCCTCTTTGCGACGGAGCATAAAGCTGCCAGATAAGCGGCCGTTCAATAAGCGCCGAGCCGAACCGCGAGTCTGGCTTCTGTTATAGCATCGACGTTTTGCAGGCAAAGCACGCTTTACAGGCTTTGAGAAGGGCTTTTTTTGAGGCGGGACGGAAAACGTGCAGCGGCTTGGGCTTTCTTTCTTTTTTTCTTTCTTTCTTTCTTGGAAGTGTTTACGCACTTAAAAAGAAAAGAAAAACGCAGAGGTGTTTGAGGTTTGCGCTGCACTAGCTCTTTTGATTTTGTCAAATGTTTAAGAGCATTCTTTACAACGCGTGCAGTGAAACACTGGGAACAATAGAATAATTTTCGCGGTATCGTAATGCCTTAATAAAATTACTGATTTTATTGAGTGGCCAATCAGGCAATAAATAAATAAGTAAAGAAATAAATAAATAGTTACGTATTGATATTTGTTAATCGTGTAAAGCTTCAAAATACTAAACTATATCAAGTTCCACCGTTGAAAGTGTATTTCTAATGCCTTGTAAATCTTTTTATCTGCCCTGTGAGATATGCGATGAGAGTGAGTTATGGGGGGGACTAGTAATAAGCACTCTCGCAAAACATAATATGAGCAGCGCTCACGCGTGCAGTGATGCAGACATCAAAGAAGCTCCGAGTCTGGATGAGCTGGTATGAATAAGATAGGATCGGTATTTGTCTTATTTAGTGCAAGTTGAAGTAGGTGTAGAGAAAGAGAGAGAGAGAGCAGGGAGGCTAGCTAGAACCGCAGCCGTGGTTCTTGGGTTAGAGCGTTCCCTTCTGATGTGGAAGGTGCTGCGTTCGATTCCCAGAGTCACCAGGTACCCACTGATTTTTCCAATGACGACGGAAATACCCAGGCCTGGCGCTCGGTGGCTTAAGTGTTCATTTCCCGCGAAAATGGCTTCTTCTTTAAGCTCTCTTCTTCAACTTTTTTTCTCTCGTTCTAGAAATGGTGAACAGTTCCCCGTTGTGGTTTGCATAAATAAACATTTTTATGTGCTAAAATAACTACATCAAGTAGTCAAGTTTCGGCTTTTCACTATACCCAGTTGTACGCAGGTGCGAATTCGCTTGGGGTTACATAGCAGAAAAGCGTGCTTCTCTGCTAATAAAAGAAGGTTTAATTCATTAAAAAGTTATTATTTTGACTATTTCTTTGTTATTATTTTAACTTACCTATCCCACTTGTTGTCACGTATTAATTCATTACTCATCCGAAGCCCCATAGAGCTTCATAAGTCCAAGTTATGCACCAGTGTGCCAGAGCGATGATATGTGGATAATCTGTGAATCGGCTAAAAAGGTACATTATCTTAGCCGCGGCATGATTTTAGCAGAATACCACTCCTCATGTCTTGTATCCCAAGATATGATAAATAAATGAGTCTACGGAGGCGTGTTCAGGTACTCTTCACCTCAGAGGACACGGTGATCGAGCACTTTCGAAGATTGCCGCTCTTCCCTTCCTAGTGAAGAAAAAAAAAACACATTTCTGTCTTATTAAGTAGCAGCCTCCAGCTAATGGTATAGGCACCTGCCTAACAAATAGCACTATAGAGCTCCATGTATTGGGATAACATGCTTTCATTTTGTTTGTTGAACGGTAACAAGAATGCTTTGTCGTGAACGCATTTGCAGTTCCTTAGCGCGTCAACTATTGCCACATAGACACAAACATAATAAACAGAAAATAATTCTTGCACATATAACAGCATAACCTACTGACATACTTCGGCGAGACAGCAAAGCGTGGTGGAAATGAGCACAATTAGCTATAGCACGCGTATGCTATAGCTATAAAACGTGCGGCGAAGTATCGGCGTATCAGGCACGGAGCGCGAGACTGCTGCCACGTTTTTTTTTTCGTTTACATATGTGAACAGTGCCAGCCAAAGTCAGCGGGATTGTTCCATGCACTTTTTATAGGCAATAAATGTCATTACAGAATTAATATATGAACACAGCAAATTTATTTTTTCAAGCTATGGCTTCACTACATCGACGATCACTGGTGATTACTAGAACCAACTGCTTAATCGCCCGCACCACGCCACCTTTTGTAGCACAGGAATCTACTCTTTTTGATAATCTACATGGGGCAAAAGTGCGCATGTTAGCTCTAATTTTCTCCATTGCAGAAAACTGATACCATAAATTTTTTTATTGCATGCGATCCAATTATCACTCTGGCGACCTTAAGTGCACCTTCTTTACACTGAACTGAAAGAGCGTCTGCATCATACTGAGACCCTCAGTAATCATTTGAAAAGACCCAATGCTCGCTACAATGTGGTGCTGGTTCCAGCCACGGGTGATCTATGCGCTCACTGCATGTTCGCGTAAGTTATGAACTGTCGGGTGACGGCCTGCGCATTGTAATGCACGCGATAAAGTTTCGCACTTTCATATTGGACGATGGCTGTCAGTTTAAAAAAATATGGTTTGTACAGAAAGGCAGCTAAGCCGTAATTGCGGTTGCCATCGGGTGGATTCGAAGATGAAGTTGACAGCTGGCTGCTTTTGTTATTCCTTAGACACGGCATGATAACGGTTTGCAGAGTAGCGATATAAATAAAATGCGAAAATTCTCGCCACGTTAGCTAGCTAAATATGCGACAGGTTTCCACCTTGTTCACATCAAAGAAGAGCAAACGCCTACCGCATAGCCAGCACAGGCTGAACTACTGAAAAAAGAGAACCCACGCAACTCGACGCATCTGTCCCGTAGACCGAAAGACAGTCACTAATGAGGCAAGTGCTTTCTCGGTTAATTCGCAAACAGTGACAGTCTGCCTCTCAAGTCGTGCGCAGAGCTGACGGTCTGCCTTGTGAGTCGTGCGTAGAGTCTGAGTGGCACTTAATTTGTTTCCCCCAGACTACGCGTGGCCTGCCAGGTCGCCGTGACAGTCGTCTTCGCGCTTAGCTTAAATCGGCGACCACAGGATTAGCGCGAAGCTGACGCCGGCTCTGCTCTCAGCCACAACACTGCCCGCCTCACTCTTTCGACTCGCGCGTACGCAATCGGCGGGCATCGAGAATGATAGAAGCAGCGCTGAGAAAATCGTGACCTTCGCTAGAGTCCGACGCGCGAGAGAGCGCCGAGGAGGATTATCTAGACGTGCTGCGCCGCTACAACACAACAAGAGCGACGGATACGGATTGAAGAATGCAAGAAATAAGTTGTCGCCGTCGCAGCACAAGAAGTAATAGTGGAATAACTAAAAGATTGGGGGGGGGGGGGGGGGGCAGAAAAAAAAAGAAGTGCCCCAGCAGTGCTCATCGTCTCGTCATCGTACAGCAGAGGGCCGCGCGAAATTCCGGCCAAGTTTGGTACTCACCGAGTCGGTGACGACTGTAAGTAGTTGCAGTTTCAGGGGCGTCGTGGGGACGACGTGCTGGTGCCGTTCAAAAAAAGGGCCAGCGCGAGCAGTCGAGTCGGTCAGTAGCCCGGCTGCAAGTGTGGCGCTGCCAGATCAACGGCGTAGCGTGCGAGTCTCCGCTCCCCTCCTTTCTGCGTGGGGCAAAGAGGAAGACTGCGAAAAGGGACCGGCGAAGCCTGGAGGCCCGACGGGAGCCCTAGTTGCGCCGCATTGAGCACCCTTCGTTCTCCGCTGAGGGCTGCGCCTGCTGGAGGTGTCCCGGGACGGAGTGAGGGAGAGGGCGCGAAGGGAATAGGGGAAGCGTCCGAGGAGGAAGAAAGTTGCGGAGCGAAAGGAAGGAGAAGTAGCGGAAGTCGGCGGAAGTGACGCCGGGCGCGTCCATTACCCAAACTCCCCGGGGGAAGCGGTTGCTGAACGCTGACTCTTTCCTTCCTGCCTCTTTTGTTCTTTCTCGCGTATACCGTACAGCAGTGTTTCGCCGGCGAGTGGCGCGGCGCGACGGTGCGCTTTTCTCCGCGCCAAGCTTCCCGGGCTTTTTTGTTTTTTCCTACTTTAGCATTTGCTCCTTTTTTTCCATTCCTCCTTCTCGTCGAGGCACTGCCAGTGTTGCTGCCACTTTGTTTCCGGATCTTGTTTTATACCTACGCTCGCTGCTTCCACGCGCTACCGACGTCGCTGGCAGCAACGTCCACTTGCTTTCACGTCTCGCCCTGTGCGTGTGTGTACCCCGCTATTCATCTTCTTCCCGAGTTTTCGTGCTTTTCGTTTTTTGTGGGTTTGACTGCGGATCGCTCTTTTTCTCCTTCTGCTTTCCTCCTTACTGCAGTGACGCGTTGTCGGTTTGCACTGTTGTCACGATTTGCGAGGAACCTTTATTACCTTGTCTCACAAGCAGGGGCCGCCGCCTTCGAAAGAGTGCCCTCCAAGGCAAGTGAGCGGCAAACAACGGATGATGACAGCGCGGAAAAAAAGGGCGATAAATTAGCGCACTGCTCGGAGTGAAAAAAATTGAGGTCTCCAGAAATTGACACGGATTGAAAAAAAATCACAATAAATGCAGCGTTTTGTAGTTCTTCAACACAGTTTAGCAAAACAACACGTTCGGGATATGGTTCGAACGTTAGATAATACTGTGCTCGGAAAATGCAGGGCCACCTGTAAGCCTTCCCATGACTGTATTTTGACAGAGCTCTGTGGATTTAATGTTTATCTTGGGTTGTATGCTGTGACCTTCAAAACAGCTACAGACTTTGCATTTATCCTTTTTGTGTAGTTCTGAAATTGGCCTCCTCTAAATGGTATAAAAATGGTATTTTTGGTGATACAAGAAAGCCTGAATTTGCCTAGTAGTATATCGCGTTTACTTATTAGGATCAGGTTTGCCTCCCCATTTTATGTCTTTTTCATACTTCCTTTGTTTTCATTCTGTTCTGAAATCTTCGAACTTCCATTTTCCTACCGATGCAGAGGTGAATGTTTGTGGCCGTATACATGTGGTAATAGATCTATTACTTCCAAGTTAACTCTCCCTCTCTCTCTCTAAGACTGCCCTTGCAGCCAGCCGGTAAAGGTATTGCTTTGACGAACGCAAGTGTGTTTTAAATATAGCTCAATTTCAATTACGTCTTTTGTTATACCACTGTAAGTCACTCAATATTATGCCGCAAATTGACCAAAGGTCAGAGTAAATTGGGGCAATGGCAGCAAACTGCTTCGCATAGTGATGTTTTACCTTTACAACTGTAGGCTGATAAAACAATAAAGATGCGAACCTGTTGTTCAAGTTAACGTATGCTGGGTCGACGAAGGACGGATCCCAACATAGAAACGGACCTGTTTATTAACGTGGCAGTAATAGCGAGGTGAGCATGCCGACGCTGCACTTGAATGGTTAAAAAAATAATCACGTAACCGAGCTTGACATGTTGGGTTTAACAAAGGGGTGGCTTCTCCGGCTGGAGCAATGCAGCCGTAAAATAAAGCCAAGACGACGTCTTCCGCGGCGATTCTCCCGAGGGGCCTTGCCTCGGGCCATTGAGTGTACCCATCGATGGCGGTGAAGCAGTAACGGTAGGGTCCTGCCGGGAGAAATGGTCCTATGATGTCGTGGTGGACGTGCTCGAATCAACCTGAGGTCTGAAGAATGTTCCGAGTAGAAACATGACGTGCCAGGTGGTTTTAGCGGTTTGGCAGTGAATGCAAGAGTGAGCCAACGTGCGACAATCACGCTGTACGGAGGGCCAATCGTAGCGGTCAGTCATGAGGCGTGCAGTGGCTCGTATGCCGGGATGGCTGAGGTTGCGGAGCTGGTAGAAAAGACATCGGTGATGGCTCAAGGAAACATAGGGCTTGCTCCATCCTGTCGAAATGTCGTGGCAGATTGTTCTTACGGACCCTGCAATGAGGACATCTAGTAGCTGTAGTGAGGACATGCCCTTGAGAAGTTCATGAAGTTCGGCGTCCGTTCCGTTGTCTGACCCTTGGCGAGGACGTCCGCTGTTATCTGCTGCGGGCTGATGGTGGCTAGACGTGAGTGTGCATCGGCGACCATGTTTTTTTCCGCTGACATGTTGGATGTCGGTGATGAACTGTCCGATGAACGATAGTTGGTTTGGCTGAACAGGCGGGAGTTTTGCAGGTAGAAGGCTAGGTAAGAAGCTCGTGGTCGGTATAGGTGGTGCAGTTCTGTGCTTCGAGAATATGCTGAAAATGTTCAAGCCTTCACTTTAAGTCTAGCACAGGGAACATGCGCAGCCATGAATGCGATGGGTGAAGTCCTGTATGTGGTGGGTGGGGTATGGAATAATACGTGCGTTGAGGGCGCGGTAATCCCCATGAAGTATCAGCTTTCAGTCTTCTTCGGAATAAGATGGTGTGGTGAAGCCCATGAACTGTCAGAGTGACCGGCGATTCCTTAGTGGATTCCATGACCCCAAATTCTGCTTTGACTAGGCGCATGCGGTCCGGGAGAAAACGACGGGCGCGGAAAAAAAACAAAAAAAAAACAGGTGGCCTGAAATGGTTCGGATGTAGTGCACAGTGTTGAGCTGCACTTTGCCTGGCGGATCGCTGGATTGCGTCGAACCAGGAAACTTGGCGCGGATGGCATGGTACAGCGACCGATTGTCGACACTGAGTATCTTGATGCTTGGATGTTGGGCGGTAGTTCGCTGGCCTGGTGTGGAATGTCCCATTGTCGTGTCGATGAGCCGGGTCGTTGCGGCAGTCCGGAAAGAAATTGTAGTGAGCCAGAAAATCTGAGCCGATGATTGTCTCGGCGACATCGGCGATGACAACGTTCTAATGAAGGTCGCGACATGAGTTCTCGAGCTGGATGTGCAGGTGCAGCGAGCCGTATACAAGTCATAATTGTGGACCGTTTTGCCGCGCTGAGCTCGAAAGATGTCGGCGAGCGAGGACTTTGAAGGTGGGATCGCGGATAGCAGCAAATGTGGGACCAGGTAACGCTGCTTCGTGATTTGGTCGGTGACGAAGATGCGTGAGCCCCCGGGTTGGCTGCTTGCGACAGTTTCTACGAGCTGCCGTTGTCGTTTTCCGCATGTTCCACGAAACAGGACGATCGACATTGCCGGGCTCTGTCACCGAAGCGTTGATGGTAGTAGGACGGACCGTTGATGTCAGGTTGCAGCATGCGGTGGTGTTATGGCTGCGAGTCTGTGAATGGCGGCGCTGTTGCATCGGAAGACGTTAACTCGTGTGTTGTTTAATAGAGGTGAGCCGTCAATCGATGTCATCGATATGGCCCGCAAGCTCGCTGGTGCTCCGCGGTGCGGTGGCAGCCTGGATGGTGGGCGAAAACAGCGGCAAGAAGGCCTCGACGATGCGATCAGCAGTCTCCACTAGTTTGTCGAGATGTAGCTCGACCAGATCCTGCAGAATCGCCTGGGTGGGCGGCGGGAGTTATTGGAGCCAAAGCGATCGCAGGAAAGAATCCTGTACCGTGTTACCTGATAGCGCACGCATGTGTCGCAGGATATGCGAAGGTTTGCGCTCAGCAAACTCTGCGAACTGCAGTTGTCGTATCTTCTGTTCTTCCGAAAGTGACAAGCGGAAGATACCTAAGTGCAGTCTACAGACGTTCGCAAAGGTGGCCGCCGTTGGATTCGTAAGTATATCCTGGACTTCGTTGGCGTATTGTGCGTCCAGGTGGGTGACGACGTAGTTTTAGCGAGTCCAGTCTTGAGTGATGGGCGCCAAAGACAACTAGGGCTCAACATGGGCAAACCATACCTCGAATGAGTCCATCCACAGCAGCTGAAGTTGACAGCAACACGCCAGGAAGCAGCGTGCGGGATGGCTTAGCTCTGACGTCCTCAGTGGAGTCATAAGGACGGACTCGTTCGCGATGGCGTTGCGAGATTGCTGATGTCACCGAGTCTGCAGTTCCTGTAGAAGTTGTCGCGCTTGGTGGCGAAGAGCGGTGAAGTTTTCTAACTCGGTCAGGGTGGTGTGGTTATTTCTTTTTCCGGGCCACCTGAAGTGGGATGCCGAGTCGACGAACGGTACGGATTCTAACATGAAAACATAACTGTTTATTAGTACGTTATGTTGGGCTAGTTGGTACATATTAGGCTGAAATACGTGGCGCAAGTTTGACCAAGAGAAAAAAAGACGAGACAGATAGAGCGCCAACTCACAACTAAGTTTATTTTCACGAAGCATTCACAATATATAGGCTCTTAAAGGACATGCGCAGACCATTTCATTCACTGCACGTGCAGGCACTAACATTTTTATGATGTAATAACCGATAATTGCAAACATGACATCTGGGAACTAGCAACAAACAGATATGCCTAATGTAAAGACGTCAAAAAAACCAACCGCCTGCGCAAAAAAAAAAAATGCGAGGAAAAACCAGGAAAAAAAGGACTGACAGACACTTCGTAGCACCCAACTGAAATACATCTAGATCCAACAGTTGGAATTCACTGTTATGTAACACAGCTGAAGGCACGCTGACGCACGAGTCACCTTTCTTCATTATGTTAAAAATGTTAATGCCTGCACGTGCAGTGAATGAAATGGTCTGCGCATGCCCTTTAAGAGCCTATATATTGTGAATGTTTCGTGAAAATAAACTTAGTTGTGAGTTGGCGCTCTTTCTGTCTCGTCTTTTTTTCTCTTGGTCAACCTTGCGCCACGTATTTCAGCCTAATAACAGTTTATTAACGCTGCAGCAACAGCAAGGAGAGCATGCCGACGCTGCGCTCGAATGGGTAGAGGAACTACCACGTAACCGAGCTTGACAGCTCGGGTTTTATAACTACCAGCGGTGACGTAAGCCTCCGGTGAAACTTCAGTGGCGCTGTCCCTTATCGGAAGCGTGTTGCAGCAAGTGGCCGTGTCACGCCGGGTTATCCAGCGACTAGATGGAGGATGCGCAGGTTTGTGCGCAATGGTCAGCACAAAATCTTGCTCGTTGGGCTAGTTGTTCATTCACCATGACTGCGAATAGCACAGCGCGCCCAGGACGGGACAAAATGAGTGAAACAACACCAGCACAGCGGTAAATTTCAACAATATTTTGTAAAGTTAGCGCTCGTTGTATACCATTCGCCTCGACGTGAACACGGTACTCTTCATGAAAGGTCGGCTTCTTTCTTTTATTGTCACGTTTTTTTTTTTGAGCAGGACTGATTTTTAACCTCCTAGTCGTGTCCAGGTAAATAAACACTGGCCAGAAACAAAACGAAGGGGATCGCGGTGGAAGCACGCGATACGTGGTTCTACAAAGAGCAGAGACGGAGGCAATTGGCTGCTGGCGTGTCTGACTCGCTATGTCTTGTCACAACAAAGGGAGCACGACGTTACGAATGGGTTGCGTGCGCACTTTGCAATGCGCCGTGAGCGTCGCAGCTCCACCTCTACGCTATAGCGTGCACTGGCCGCGGTGTTGTGGGAAGCGTCTTTAAGGTCATTTACTTTTTCTTACCTTTTTTGTCCTTGGAGACCGGCCCTTTAGGTCGGTCGAATTTCGCCCGTAACTATTGTCCCAGTTCGCGCGTTCTACGGTGATATACTTACGAACAAACATGACTGTTTGTGCAAACGGTAACGTAGAAAAAGTGCGCAACGCACTGTCTGCCAAAAAGGGAGACTCTGTGCACGTGCGCAAAATCATACCTTTCCAGGTGCGCAACACGTATATACGCTCTGAGCTAAATTCTCGTTTTAAAAGCTCACTGCAAACCTGAAGAGATGAATATTGATGCAACTAGGCGACCCTGCATAATTCAGTGATGTTTTCTCTTTTTTTCGTTATTGTTGACGGTGGACATTACTTGGGTGTTTCTTCTATACCGGATATTACTTTTATGTACTCTCTCCCTGTAATGATTCACAAATGTAAGTTAACAGTATGTTCAGACAAATAAGTAAAAATAAATAAATTTTCATCCTCGCAGTAGATCAATAAAGTATCTTAAAGCACTGTTGTGTTTTACTTGGGCAAGTTTATGAGATTAAGCTCATTGGTATGGTTAGAATAACTTAGAAAACTCAGCAAAACAGAGATCTGAGCTAATTGGTACGCATTCATTATAACAGAGACAGCTAGCGCAAACAGGGACACGAGTGGGAAGTCAAGACGCCACAACATGACTGGTGTCCTGACTGCTTCGTTGTGTCCGTGTTTACACGCACTGTCTCCTTAGAATGAATAGCGTGACAAAAATTAGGGGACCCTAAAGCTTTGCCGTCAAGAGTTGAACGCGATAGCGACATTTTGTTTCTAGTGCGCATTTCAAACACTTAGTGCATGAAGCCTTTCCGAACTTGCTATGCACCCACTACGTGGCCTTGAACCGGGCATGTGCCTGGTTCAAGGCCATGCGAACCGGGCATGTGCCTGGTTAACCTCCCTGCCTTCTTTCTTGATCATCCCCCTCCCCCGCCCTCAGTGTCCAGAGTTACTGTCCTTGCAAGCACCAGCGCTTGATATAAGCTTACTGATTCTGATGTTGATGATATTCATATCACTGTTGGCGTCGTCACGCAACTGCAAACAATCACCTATATAGAACATATGCGGCTGTTTAACGTATTTCTTTGCATGCGTGCATTTGTACATGTCATTATCGTCACTTCGAAACGTTTCGCTCAACAAAAACAAAAATTACGACACAGTCACATTCCAACCGCATGCTTCGTACAACATTAATTCCGTAAGTACGTGGGATCAAGCGAATTTTTCTGATTAGCAGTGCATTCAATATTACGTATACAGCCGCGGCCACGTCTGTGTAGAGCACGCGAGCCGTCGGTTCTTGCTCTGTGGTACAATACCTTGAGGGAGTATCGGGCTCTGACGTGGTCAGCCTCACAACTATACCATGCATGCTCTTCATACACCACTTCAGAGCCCGAAAGGTGCCGCAAGCTTTCGCCCCGCCGAGCGAAAACCGGCTGCTCGCGTGCTCTACACAGACGTGGCCGCGGCTGTACCTATTTACTATTTTCATGGAATCGTGATATTTGTATGTGGTATATATGATTAAATAAAGAAAGGAGTACCCTGAATTCGCTTATTGTGGCTTGGTATACTTGCCCCCTGTGTAGCCCTTTATTGACTGTGATTTTCTAAGTAGCCAGAAGAAGATGCGATAAAAAGCAAAGGCAACGTGATTTCCGTTTCATCATTACGTTATGACTTGAGCTTAGCTTTGTAGTATTTTTTGGGTCTTTGAACGACACCACAAATGGCTACCCGTATAATATCATGAAATATGTAGCTGGTAAACACTTTCACATGTCACGATGGGCCGGGAGGTCGGTTAACAAAGTTGTGTCACCGAGGCTGTCAGTGTCATTGAAAATGCGCGTTTTTTAATCCTGGTCGAGATACACATGTGCGTCCTTATAAAGAAAGCTTTGAAAGCGATATATACTGGGTGTTTCTATGAAGTCATAAGAATATAACAATAAATAAAAGCTTTCAAGAGAAAATGACTATTCCTTCGAAAAACAAAAACGGCTGCGTTGATACAATCTGCGCGGAATTTCATGCCTCCACCTTATTATCATTTAGGCTCTGCCCGACAGGGCTGCACGCTGCTCTGGACTCCGATAAGCCACAGCGCTACCGCAGCATCACCCGAAACATACGCCACTGGCGGTGGCTACAAATCCAGGCTGCCAAACTTGCAAGATTATTATTGCTCCGTATTCTCGGACGAGCGTAGCGTCAGGATGCTCGCCCGATGCTGCTGCTATAGATGAATTAGTTACGTTTCCATGTTGGGATTCGTCCTTCCATCGACACGGCATTCAACACTGCAATCATGGTGGAGGTCTACAAAATATAAAATCAACTGAACTAGCAGTTGATTCTTTAAAGTGTGGCAATTAAGTTATTAAGTAATAATATTACAATAGACGAACTGTAGCCGGTGTGTTCGGACAGACTTTTTCTCTGACAGCATAGTAAATATTAATTGATACCATCATTGAAAAAAATATTTTTTCAGAAGTAGATCAATGATCCCGCTGACAATGCTTACGCCTACTGGAAATTACTTACTCGATCGTCGCTGTTGACTAAATAAGCAGCCACCTTGACGGAGGTGCAAATATATCGCACAACTTATCACCAAAGCTTTATTCGACAGTCGGCTCTTCCGAACAGGCGCGGACATGTCTCTCTCGTGTTATGTTTTATATACAAAAGCCCCCCTTTGATTCAGAGTCGGTACGACGCTGACCGAGACGGCGCCCAGAAGGCAGCGTATGTTGGCACAGACAGGCCGGCTTAACGCAAACGTGGCGACACCGCCTATAGTTATGCACAGAACCGAAGACAGCTGACAACCCGCACCTGCTGAAGTTCATAATGAAAGACGAAGCTTTCGGAAATAAACGACTGCTGGATTTTCTGCGAGCATCTTCTCTGAGGTCTGCATGTCGCTTCTGCCATTCAAAATGACACCGGATGCAATGGTGAGACAAAGCCAGTGATCTTGATATAACAGAGAAATAGATAAGGGTCTTCGACGTCTTATCCATAGATCGTATCATTACCCTTTCCAGCATTTTGAAACACTGGTCCATTACTTCCAGGGCATTCTTCACGAGCAGGGTTGCCGCTGGTGGCTAGACTGGTTACGTTATGATTCCATGTGCCAACGAAAATTTCCCGTTCGCTCCATAGATACTTTCTAGCCAGGAAGTATCCCAGTATTCATTTTGGTGAACTGTAGTTGTTGATGATATGTGAAGTTTAACTTCCCAAAACTACCATATGATTACGAAAGACGCCGTATATTGTGGAGGGCTCCAGAAATCTTGGCCTTCTGGAGTTCTTTAACATGCACCCAAATCTGAGCACACGGGCCTACAGCATTTCCGCCTGCATCGAAAGTGCAGCCGCCATTGCCGGGATTTGATCCCGCGACCTGCGGGCCAGCGGTCGAGTGCCTTAGCCACTAGATCACTACGGAGGGGCGAACTCTAGTTGTCTGCTAGTAGGTTTTCATATTTAAAGATAAAATAGCAAGCACTTCTAAAGACTAGCGATTCTTTTCCCGTCCAGCTGACGCATAAGCATGTCCTCTACCTCGCCAGCAAGCTGATCTACGTCGAGTCACCTTAACAGAACTCGCGGCGTCCTTCGAATACGTAGTGACAAAGTTTCGCGCATGCTGGCAGATGCATGGCCAGCACGCCAGTGGTGCTGTCCGCAATCTATGCTGGCGCTGTTGACCAGTTTTAAAGGCCAAGCACCTTAGCGTTTCGGTGTGCATCGTCGTCTGCTGTCGAGACGCTCCATTTGCCTGAGTGCAAGAAAGGGCGCCACAGGCTCAGCACTCGCCGTGTAGCAAAAGAGACTGAACGGAATGCGTTCGCCATGGAAACGCTCTTTGAAAAACCAACTGCTCGCGCTGAACAATCGTTCGCTCCTAAGGTAGTGCGAATGGGAGATTTTTCCTGTGTGTTGTGAACAATAGAAATGCGCAGCGTGTGCGTTAACAAAAAGCGCACTAGGATTCAGTGCAAGATTTAGTGCAACAAAATGGGGATCGATGGTATTCAATTATCAAGAAGACAAGGCGGTCTCAATACAGGGCCAGGAAATACCGAAGGTAAGTGAGTACAAGTACCTCAGAGGACGGGTGAATGAGGGAGATAGATATATGGAGGTTCAGGAAGAAGCATTGGCTACAAAGAGAAAGAGGAATGCTGCGATAATGAAGCACAAAGTGTTATGGGATTACAATAAGTACGATGTGCTTCGAGGCCTGTGGAAAGGCCTAATGGTTCCAGGGTTTACATTTGACAACTAAGTGGTGTGAATGAAGAGGTGCAATCAGGAATGTATTTAAATGAAAGAACTCACGGGAAAGGAATCAAGGGGGCGCGTATAAAGAAGATGAACGAGGCTGTAAAGAGGGATATGGGATGGACAGGCTTTCAAGTAAGTGAAGCTCAGAGCAAAATGAGATTTGAAGAGAGGCTTAGGAAAATGAAAGAGAGTAGATGGGCAGAGAACGTGTTCAGGTATTTGTATAGAAAGAGCGTGAACACAAAGTGGAAAAAAGGAACTAGGGGGCTCACCAGTAAATATACGGCTGACAATGTGGACGATATGGTAGAAAGGAGCATTATGCGAAAAGTCGGAGAGGCGGAGAGGATTTATTGGATGACAGCAATAGAAAAGAAGCCAGCTCTTAGTAGTTACCAAAAGGGCAAGAACGAAATAAGGTGGGAAAGGTTTTACGATAATTCAAAGGGAAGTGCTTTACTGTTCGATGCGAGATCTGTTGCCTCAGAACGCGTAGTTATAAAGTGAGACTCAATAAAGAAGAGGAAAAATGTACATGCTTCGGGGGAGTTAAGGGGACGATGGAACATGTTCTGATTGAATGCGGCGATATCCACCCAGGTATACGTGTGGGTACAAGCCTACATGAGGCTTGGGGTTTTAGGGACAAACATGGAAAGCTCAACACGTCCACGATAGAAGCAAGTGAAAGACGGTTAGAGTATTGGTGGCCGAAATGTAGAGATGAAGGACAGAAATATTGGGAAAATGAGGTCATTCTGCCTGAAGAGGCGGAGGGATGGAACGTAAGTTTACATTTTTTTGTTATAGTTAGATCGATTTATTTGAAGTTGATAAGGCAATAGGTCAACATAGAGTTTCAACCTTCATTTTGTTTTCTTGTGAGTCTGGTGGCACACATGTCCCCGGGCGGTTATAAAGGGGACGCTCATAGCATCTATCCATCAATCCATCCAGCGGACTGCACGTCTCTGCGTCTAATCAGAGTCTTCTGTCTCTGATTGGCAATTAGCAGCGATTGGCATGTTCCAGTCGGAAACACCAGTCCAACACCAGTCTTTCCCAGGTTTCTCTCTTGCGCAACACCGTGACGAGCGCCAGCGTCAACGTCGCCGCCAGTGTAAGCGTTAACGTCCGCTGCTTCGCATCTACACATGGTTTCCCTTTAGAGGGAGTTGGTGTAATTTTTTTCTATCCCCTCCCCCTTCAGCAAGTGTTTTAGCAAAGCAAAACATGATGTTTTCCGCTTCGGTTAAGTTACCCGCCTTTCTATTCCCCTTTATTATGCCCTCAACTTAGCAATTACTCGCTTTTGGTGATGGCTAGTAGCAATTTCGGTATTGCGCAAAGCCTCCGGTGCACACCCGAACTTCGTCTAGGTACGTTTATACTCTCTCAGTTAAGCTTCTGCCATTATCTAAGGCTCTTACAACACTGTACGCATTTAGTGAAGAGGGTTATGTGGCGCGCCGCTCGACTTTGTGTGCGGTACCCAAGTGCCAGTATCGAAAGCTCCCCGAAAAAGAAAGTAAGAGACCACCCAAGGCACAGCCGCTCAGTAGTGGCATATTGATTGCTCGGCCTTTTAGCTGTGCCTGTACCAAATAATAGCGGTAAGCGCTACAGTTTCCAAGCATCTCAACCTTCACTTCCCTCACATGGAACCATTCCTCCCCTTTTCCGCGGGCTCCTCTCCCACATCTCCTCTTGGCGGCCCACCGTAATGGCGCCTCGATGGTTCTAATTACCTGTCCTCGGCGGCTGCCGTCTACTGCAAACCCAGGCGTGCTGGCCCCTTTGTTCTTAAATATAGTAAGCGCCATCCTCTACCTTGATACGCTGTGTCGGTGACGCCAGCGGCCTTTGGTGGCTTACGAATAGGCGCCCGAATGAGTGGAAGGCTTATTCTCCTAAGCAGACGTGTCGCTGTTCTATTCGAGATGACATCCGGCTCATGGCGATGGCAAATTGAGAGGTGAAAATATGGATCTAAAACCTGTGTCGTCAATCGAAATGAGAAAGATGTTGCTACCACGTAGTAGCATGCACGAATGACACTGGACAGGTTCGAATATTTGTCGTGTATTGCACAAGAAAAAAAAAAAGTGGGAACATGTATTCGGGGAAAGCTTTCTGTCTTGTCCATTCTCAATCTATTCTCGTTCATTTTTTCTTCTTCACTGTAATTACAATAGACTTGACCAACATGCTATTTTTTTATTTGTTCCCAGAGGGGTTTCTGCAAGGCATTTCTCGCAACATTTTACGCAATGGCATCCAATAAACTCAAGCTGTCTTGCTTGATACATGAAGAGCAGCAATAAATTGAATAAATTTTCCGCTGCTTTATGGCTGTGTCCCGTTGCAAATAAGTTTCTTTAGTGATGCTGAGATAAATAACAACTATTGTAAGTGAACTATATAGCAACTTTATTGAAAAATATTTATATAAATATCTAAGTTTCGTATTCTATCCACTCGAGAATTGGTTTTTCGTGCAGGCTATTCAACAGATCTCGCAGTGCTTTCATTCACCGATAATATTAAACACGCTCTTGACTCTGGTTGTTTTGCCGGAGCTCTGCTGATTGATCTCTTTAAGGCGTTTGACTCTGTCGTCCATAACATACTTTTAGCTAAACTTAACTCAATAGGTGTCGTAGGTAGTGCGCAAGAGCTGATAAATGGCTAATTATCCAATAGCAAACAAGCTCTTTCTGTCTCTAACATCTTCTCCCCTTTTAAATCTATAGATAAAGGTGTCCCGCAAGGCTCCATACTGGGCCCGATGTTATTCTTAATCTATATTAATGACCTAACCTCGATTTTAACACACATTCATCCTATCTTGTATGCAGAGGATACAACTATTCTTACTAAAGACTAGTCTATCGATGCGCTAACTAACTAACAAATTGTCCTCTGACTTCTATAACATGCAGAACTGGTGCACAGCTAATGGTTTAACAATTAACACCAATAAAACACAATTCATTGTTTTCCATTCTAGTCAAAACGCTCTTTCACCTACACCCGCTATTATTCTCAAAGGCTAGATACATCTTAATTCCACTAATTACACATTCCTGAGAGTAGGCATAGATGCTCATCTAAAGTACCATCATCACATTTCACTTATAATACAGAGGATTGCTTATGCTATCAGAACATTCATTAAAGCACGACCTTTCTTCAACATGCAGATTTTGCTTAAATTTTACTACGCCTTCATCCACAGTCATATTACGTACTGCATTACGTCATGGGCGAACACCTACCGATCTCATATCCTTCACTTCGACATCTTCAAAAGCAGGCCATTCGCATTCTAACATTCATTACACCGGTAACCAGTGCGTTTCCACTTTTTCAGCAACATAGTGTACTAACAGTGTGTAATTTATTCAAGTATAAACTGTGGATTCTTGTATTCAGGTATCTGAACGATTCCATAACAGCCAATTTCTTGCAGATATTTTAATTGGCAAATCTAATCTCTAATCCAACCAGGTTTGCCTAAAAAACAATTTTTACTACCACGTACCCGCAATAACTACGGTAAAAATACTACCATATTTTCTTCTATTCAGTTTTGGAACTCAATACCACTACGCACTGAACAATTGCTATTCGACACTTAAAAAAAAACAACTTGATCATCTCATTTCGCAAATATAACTAATCCGCATTTCTATATTGGTGTTCTCTTACATTTAGAGCTATTACTGTACGAGTTATATTTACATTATTACTGATGTGGATTCAAGTTATCTGTTTAGCTATGCATCAATATTTAAACTCACTTTTGTTCAAAATTCTACTGCCATTTTTTATGTGTTTGAGTTTTTTCTTAGCTATGTATAATTACTGAACGTTGTTTTGGTACAACTTCACTGGAATTTATATTGCATGTTTGCGTTGTTTTTATTCCTATCAAAATTACTTTCTGCTTTTAGTTGCCGTTTTGTTGCACTTATCAACATGTGATAAGTACAACATCTGACAACATCTGACAGGAGGTCCCCTTTCAACCTAGTGCTATGGGACCTCCTTCTGCATATACTAACCCCAATGCGTTTGTATATCTTGAAAGAAATAAGGATTTTTCGATTGATTGATTGCTTAACTCGGCTACTTTGAGGTTGTACAACTCGGGATCAGCCGATGCTGAACGTTTCTGCCATACTCTATGTGCACGAGGTCTCGCACCGCTTAAAAAGAATCACACAAAAAAAAAACAGTGGTGAGGGTTCGGTTCTTCTTACGGCAAGAAATAAGTCAAGGTCCGTTCGCAAGAGAATGAATTCCGAAGGTACTAAAAACTTTGGGTGCAGTAAGCAGAAGGCAAAAAAAGTTTGTAGATGGCATCGTAAGAGTTGTATTGTCTTTTTTTTTATCATATGGTCAATGCTACATCCGCCAGATGGCACGTCGTCTAAATGACCGCTTCAAGAAGCACGCACATATCATGTGCAGATCTGTGGGCAGCCAATTTGCATTTTACAGAGCCAAGTACAGGTGCACCCCCATGTTTGATGATTGTCAAGTAATGGCAAGTAATGGAGATAAGAGGGCACGTGAAATATATGAACCAATTATATTTCGCAAGACAGGAACCTAGTGTGTGCGTGCCCTGTCTGTCAATTTTATTGGCCACTAAATATCGGTATCTTTTGAGTTGAAGTGTCATTTCAACGTGCGAATAAGCTGTTTCACACGTGTGCCGTCGCTTTCCCTTTCTCTTCATTGCTTCACTTTATCGCCCACCCGATTGTGCACATATATTTCCACCATTTGAGCAATGAAAGGGTTGTAAGTGTGCTATCCCCTATCTAAACTTTTTCTGAAACGTTTTGCGCACAAAAAAATAGGGGTGCGAGGGGATCCTTGAAGAATGCGGTACCAACCAGCCAAGCAACTACCCTGTAGCAATGAGTGGTTAGAGTGAAGCCACGCAAACAACAATTTTGCCTCAACATCGTTCATATTAATCAGTGGAAAGAAATAAATTGTTTTGGTGTGTATGAAATGAACAAATAGTGATCCCTTTTTTGGCATTTCAAAGAGAATAATATGTGAAGCTTCAGCGCTTGCTCGAAACTAAGACGTTTCAGATTTGCTTGTAGTGTGGTTTTCTTGGCATGACAAGCATGCACGCGGTGAACACTGCTTTTCAGCCAGAAATGTGACCGACTTTTTGAAAACGAATGTACTGTGTGGAGGGACGCCGTAGTGGTACATTTAGTGTTGAATGTGCCCCCACGTTCTTCTTCTCAAGGGTTACACAAGCTCATAATTTTTATTTACCCTAAAATATTCTGGTTTTTCATGAATCTTAAACATATATGTGTGCGCATCTGCGTACTAGCTTATTTTCAATGAAATGAGGAGCGTACTTTCCCAGTTTAGTGTTGACTGTTTGTAGGGTAACGTAAATGGGGTGTCACACTGTGTTCTAAATTTAGTGAGAACGGTTTTTAATTTATTTCATTTATTTACAAACACTAAGGGCTCTGTTCAGGACCAAGTAGTAGTGGGTACAAAATTGTCAGTAACAATATCATAAAAAAGAACATAAAAACAAAATAAAAAGTGCGAAATATAGAGAAACGCGCAACAACAGTGTGGAACATGGTAATGTATTGAAACATTCTAAAAATAAAAAAAGGTTATTCCCGAGGTGGGTGAATGATTGTTTTGTGTCATCATTAACCACTTCTTCCATTAACTTAATAACTGAGTTGGTTTCAAAGTCTCGAAACCACAACATGGCTATCAGAGATGCCGTACTGGGGGGGCCCCTTAAATTTTTATCACCCGGAGATCTTTAACGTGCGCTTAAATCTAAACACACGGATTTCAGGCATTTTTGCCTCCATCGGAAATGTGGCGCCCGTGGCCGTGATTTGATTCCCCTCCATGTGGTCAGCAGTCAAGTGCTATAAAAACTAGACCACCGTGGCGGTTTCGCGGCAACTTGTCTCACAATTAAACTTGTCGTTAAGTGCACTAGCTATCCAAGATCCCATTTTGCGGTGATGTCGGGGTTTTCCCACTCTAAAATCACTCCTGCCAGCTCCTTCAAAATTGACATGGTATGAACTTGCCGGAACTCCTACCGAGAAAAAAAGTTTACCATTGTTGCCTGGGCTGAAAGAGTCACTTCTCGCGTGGAGCCACTGTCAGGCGTCAGGCAGCTGACTTTGTCATATAAAAGTTCATACCGCCACCCCACAAAAAAAAAAGGGGGGGGGGGGGCAAGGACACATTGAGATACACTTCGTAAGTTTTAAAGTGTGTTCGCCGGGACCCATTGAGACGGGGTCTCCCCGCCTTGTGATGTGAATGATCAAAGCACGTGGTATCGCCGGTTATGTTACATGTAACGTATTAACGCGACGGTGTTAAAAAGCTCGTTTCGTAGAAATTACGGCATCGGCGTCGTTGGTTGGGAGCGAAAAACCATGATCTCAAGCAAAGATAAATATTTAAAGGGTTCGTTTTCAGTGAGAATCGAACCTAAGCCATATGCGTGGCAAGCAAGTGTTCGCCCACAAAGCGACGCTGCTGCTTAAAACCGCTTTAAAAAATCTGTGTTTGAATGTCATGCAGTTTAAGGAAAGAAAATCAATGATAAAAAATCTTTTGATCGAGTAAGAATTGAATCTATGCCGTCTATGTGACAGGCAGATTTCGAAGCCCTGAGCCAGGATATGTTTTTTTATTGTCTTGCATATTGATACTGTTCACATACTCGACAAAGCACAATAGGATAGCAGTACAACTATGAGCTGCAATGAGGAACCGTCAGCTCTGAGTTGTCTATTGATCAATACTGTGGCATGCGTAACAGTGGTTCAAGCCGCGCAATCTACTCTGGTACATTCTCCTCGCCCTTCAACACTTCAAGAAAATGGCACACAGATTCGCAAAAATATTAGTGCACAGATCGCACTTCTACATCCACATTTTAAAACGCCTTTTGAGTTTACGATATACTGTGTATACCCAGGGTATTATTAGATAATAAGTTACACTGGCTTCCAATTTTTAACACAAAGAAAACGAATGACATGTCGACTTAAGGTAACTCTTTTTTAAAGATTCTCTGCAATATGACCACCCCTCCCCCCAAAAAAACACCCCAATCTAGCAATCTATAAACACGCGTTTCATTGTTCCCGGTTTATTGCACCAGTAACGATTTGTGTCCTTTGATAGAAAAGGTATTAGGACTTAGTCGATATTTTATTACCTGCACCATTGTATACCGGCAACTTTACTGTGCAAGCCCAGGACAGGATGTTCTTAAATGTGTTAAAATAATGATTGTAGCGCCAGGTGTGAAAACTTCTTTTTAAATTACACACTTGTACTTTACCAGTTAAAGCAGGGTTGGAGGATAGGGGAATGATGCAGCATAGCCACGATATTGCTTGAAACTGCCATATTGCCACATTGAATATGCAGCACGAAGAGAACAACGAAGAACACGCGCAGCGAGTGAAGAAGACGAGGTTCTCTTCCGATCAGGTTCGAACGTGCCCTGTGAATCTTGTGCGCTCGCACGCTTGCTTGCTCTGGGGGTTTGGCTGAAATCTGAGTAGCCTCTACTGAATTTCTTCTTGGATAGGCGTATCTAAAGCCTTAGCATTGATTAGCTAGTACCCTTCTGGCTAGTCAATCCAGACAGATGCCGCTTTCTTCGCCTGGACCAGGGACTTATCTCTGGTCTGCTTCTCTTTCACCGCAGGAGCTACCAGTGGACCAGTTCCTACGCAATGGCGTCGCTTCCGTTCCTGTGGCCCTAGTCCCAAGCAACGACGGAGTCATTAAGATGAAAAACCCTAAAGTGATCCAGTCGGAACTCAAAGCAGCGACAACTCACTATCACACCATCACAGAGGTCCGGCAGTTTGGCAAGGGAGGCATTGTCTGCTTTTCTCCTGACCAGCTCTGTGTCAAAGACTTACTTAAATGCTCGATGTTCGCTACCAATCCGGTGAGCGCCTTCATTCCTCCTCACCTAGCATGCGTCAGAGGTATTGTCCGAGGCGTAGACATCAACATGACTCCAGCTGAGGTCCTAGAGATGTTCTCTGAGGCAGGTGCTATTGCAGTTTATAGATGCTCACGAGTTGTAGAACAGACAAAGATCCCTACTGAGTCTGTAATTGTCACATTTGCCGGGTCGATTCGCCCCACTGAAATCAAGGCGTGGCCTTTAATATTCAGAGTCGAACAACTGTCACCTCGTCCCCTCCAGTGTCAGAAATGTTGGCGCTATGGACACACTTTAAAAGGATGTAGGTCAGCTCCCAGATGCCGAAAATGTGGTGAGGCACATACTGCAAATGAATGCAATTGTACTGAAGAAAAGTGTTGTCTTTGTCATGAGCAGCACTGCGCAGATAACGCTAATTGCTCAGCCAAAGCGCGGGAGACTCAAATTATGGAAATTGTTGATCGCAGACGCTGTTCACGAAAAGACGCCATCGCTGAAATTCAGGCAAGAACCCAGGGATATGCTGGTGTTGCAGCCCGACATAATGCAACTTTAGAAGCTTCTCTTTCAGTGTCCATTGCAGACATGATTGAAAAAGCGATGGAGAAAGCTATAGATCGCCTGGCCACCACCCTTTGTGACTCCTTATCTCATATTGTAGCCACTCAGTTGACGCAAATATATGGGACACCAAGAGATATGAAGGATACTTCCCAAGACAACGTAACTCTCCCACCAAGTGAAGCAGACGCAGAGTCATCTCCTTCAGGGGTACAGGCTGCAGGGCCCTCTTGTACAGACAACCAGAGGATAGGTGAAGACATACTAGAGGATGATCAGGATTATGATGATATGGACATGGACATCAAATCCCTAAAGCGCACTCGATCCCCTGTCTCCAAAAATACTGGCTCTTCAAAACATTCAAAAAACAAAAAATACCAGAAGGAGAACCTATCGAAGAGCGATTTTCTTAAAGACAGCATTTTAGATAAGGTAGTTGCCGAAACAATTCTGTCAAAATGATAGGTTCTATCAAAATTCTTCATTGGAACTGCCGATCTATTCATTCAGCTAGTACAGATTTATTGTATTTATCTTGTAAATTCAATCCAGACATTATTGCACTGCAAGAAACGTGGCTGTCAGCACATAATTCGTTTTACCTACCTAATTTCCGGTCTTTTCGCCTGGATCGCCCATCCAAAGGTGGAGGTTTAGCGTTCTTTGTCAATAATAAAATTAGTTCAAAGATCAAAACTTCGTACAAAAGTATATCCCCCGAATGTGAAATTTTCGCTTTAGACATCACCTTGCCTGGATGCTCTCCCTTCTCTCTGGTAAATCTTTACTTTCCTCTGGGTGTACAAGACACGCGATGTTTAGACATGGCTGTTAGTTCGTGGTGCACAGAAAAAATTATGGTTGGAGATTTTAATTCTCACCACACTAGTTGGGGTTTTAGGACTGATCAATGTGGACAACGCTTGTGGGACTGGTCTATAGACCATAATTTATCATGCCTCAACGCTAGAACTCCCACATTTATCCGAGACCGATCCCGCTCTGCCTTAGATTTGAGTTTTATAAGCTCGGGTATTTCTAGCGTATCTTGGACTACTCTAGACTGCGCCACCAACAGTGACCACTTACCAGTACTGTTTGAAATTTCTTGCCCCATTATTCCATCTTACTCCCAAGCTCGAACCTTTATCAATTATTCCAAATTTAAAAATGACCTAGAAGTTGCTTTGACTACCCCCACTGAAGACAACGATGAAAATAAAGCCATGAAATTAAGTGCGGTAATTAAAAGAACGTTCAAAAAAGCAGAATTTTCTATTGAGTCTGATACGAGAAAGCCTTGTAGCCAGTGGTGGAATTCTGAGTGCTCTCGTGATCATAGACGACGACAAGCGGCTTGGAAGCAGCTAATTCATAATCAGTCCCCCAAAAATTGGGCAGATTACAAGTTTATTGCTGCTACATTTAAGCGCACCGTGGCTAAAGCTAAAGAAGACTATGACAAAAAACATTTCGACTTTCTTTCCAAACCTAGAAATAAGAAAGCGTTATTCCGATATATGAGATCGCGCAAAATTCTGCCGTCTCTAGCTAACTCTGATTATGACAGGTTATCGACGGAAGAAATGACTAATTCGTTAGAGGCAATCGGAAGAGGTTTAGCTAACAGATTTTCGTCGACTTTGACAATCAACTGGCAAAAGTCCTCTATAAAGACTGACTACGAAAAAGTGACATTGTCCGAAATGTCAAGCGTAATTAGAAACTTACCCTCTTCGGCTCCTGGTCCTGACGGTATAACAGTTCCTATGATTAAAATTTTATTCCAGATATCACCCGGCGACGCCCTCAACCTTATAAACTATTCCTTAAGCAATGCCTGGATACCACATGACTGGAAAATAGCTAGAGTGATTCCCATATTAAAAAAACAAGGGTCAGGTTTTAACATTGACAACATCAGACCAATCTCTCTAACATCTCACCTGATCAAAATTATAGAGAGAGTTCTCAATAATAGAATAAAAGTTTGGATGGCTGACAAGCTAATATTGAAACCATTTCAAATAGGTTTTCGTAGCGAATGCTCAATTTGGTGTGCTCATGCCGACTTAGAGAGCCGAATACAGCTTGCCCGAAAAAGACGACAATACGCGGTACTAGTAACACTAGACATAGCTAAAGCTTATGATAGCGTTGAGCACTCAATTTTATTGAATTCTTTACACGAATGTGACTTTCCGCGTTATATTGTTGATTGGGTAGCAGAGTTTCTAAAATCGAGAGAATTTTATTGTGCAAAGGATGGATGTCACTCATCTAAATTCAAACAGCAACGTGGAGTACCTCAAGGGGCGGTCCTATCTCCGCTGTTATTCAATGTGTTGATGAGCTCAATTCCCATTGAACGAGATATCACTGTCTACATTTATGCAGACGACATTGCATTTTTCGTTGCAGATAGTGACATTTATTCTTTGCATCAAAAATTGCAAAAGTACATGTATTCTCTTGAAATTTGGCTGCATTCAATTTCATTGTCTCTAAACATAAGTAAAAGTGCGCTCCTGGTGTTCCCTATAGCAGATTCTATTCAAATTTCAGTACTTTATAATCAGGAACCGATTCCACAAGTAGAGTCTATCAAATATTTGGGCATTATTTATAACGAGAAACTTAACTGGAGCCCTCACATAGACTATAACGTGGCAAAGGCACAACGAGCTTCAGGCTTATTGCGAAGGTTGAGCAACAGAAAATATGGGTTACGTAGACACACATTATTAATGATATATAAAATGTACATGCGCCCAATACTCGAATTTGGGTGTATATTATTTTCGGGTGGCCCTACGTACAAAATTAAACCGTTAGTTCTATTAGAGCGAGAAGCGTTACGGTTGTGTTTGCGACTCCCCAGGTATGTCTCTATTAATGTACTATATCAGGAAGCTCGCATACCAACTATTCTTTGCCGATTCCGTATCTTAACAGTACAAACATACTTGAAATTTTACGGCTTATCAGCGAGACGGTCTGCATATGCCTTTATTAGTGACCCCGACGCCTTCTTCCTCGCTCACTGGCCACGCTTTCGTACTCCCCAGATTATTTTTGTACAAAAGAAACTTGAAAGCATAAAGGTGGATATCAGATCGGTAATTGGAACCAAAGCATTAAATCACAATATTACGATAGAATGTGATGAAATTTTTCCCCCACTATCTAAGTTTCAATCTTCGAGTTACTTAAATGACAGGTTAGAAGACTACATAGCTCATGCGGAAATAAAGAACATAATAGCCACAGACGCTTCTGTGAATAAAGAAAAGGCAGCAGTAGGAATCGTCTCAGATTACCTCGGTTGGTCATTCTCGGTAAGACTACCAGACTTCACTCCGGTTTTCGAAGCTGAGCTCCTGGCTATTATTTTAGCGCTACGAAAACTTCCTTCAAACGAAGAGAGTGCAATGATAATTACTGATTCTCTTTCGCTGTGTACTACTCTCACAGCTTCAGAACAATCAAGAGCTCTAGCGACATTACAAACATTAGTTCCACCTCATGTGAAGTTCCTGAAGTTAGTCTGGGTCCCGGGACACTGTGGCATACGGTTGAATGAAATAGCCGATTCACTATCTCGAGCCACACTTGATGGCCCTGTGATCTCGGTACTACCAGAATCGGAACACATAGTGTCGATCAGATATAGAAAATGGGCTATTTATACGGATATTATGGAAAATATTACTAAATATACGGACTATCAGCACCTAACATACCCCTGGAAACCTCAGTGGAGTCAATCTAAAAAGTTAGAAGTTATTTTAACCAAATTTCGATGTCGTGTCCCTCCATTAAACTTTTACTTGCACAGAGCTGGTCTGGCGATATCCCCCCTGTGTCCATTCTGTGAAGAAACGGAAACAATAGAGCATTACTTTATAACATGTAAAAACTATTCATTAATTAGGAAAAGACTTTTAATTGTTCCGTTTCAAGCAGTAGGTTTAAATTTAACTGCAGATAATGTTCTAAGTTTCGGTGCCGTTAGCTTGGGACATTGCCACAGGAGCGTATTCGATGCTGTATGCAATTTCATTCGAGAATCAAAGCGCATGTCATAATAATGCCAGCTTAAATATATTTCTGAAGACACTTGTCTAATTTTGAATGAAATTTGCATATTCATTTGATTGTGACCGGGTGAGATAAGCTCGATTGTCTGGTCTACTCAAAATTTCTGTCTTCCACTGTAGTATTACCTCACCTTTTCTCTTCTTGATTCAATCTTCAATTATTTGTTTAGTTTAATATTCCTTTTTAGTTAATTATTATTTTCTATTACATCATTAGCTTTTTCATTAAGGATAAACCTTTTAATATATCTCATATAGGATACTTCTAGATTTCATGGCCAATCCCCCATAGTGGGTATGTGCCAGTGCGAAGGGGCAACAACAACAACAACAACAATCAGTTTGCCAGTATTCTAATACAATTAAAGTGAGTTTCCTGGATTCGACTGCTGCTGTTTCTGCATTGTGACACTGGTGGAGGCACTGGGTACATGTTCGGGACGCCTGACAACAGCCCCGCATCTGGTCAAGAAAGACTTCCGCGCATCGACACCCCCGTTCACCGCAGCAGCCGGCGCCTGTTAGGCCTCAGCCCGGAGTTTGGTCCATTGCCGGAAAGCGTGACTATGCCAGAAAGCATGACGGCGCCTGGAAGCACTGGACCCAACATGTCCAGCCCAAGCACGACACAGGTGACTGTTTTGAACCCTCGACTTCCAGTTGACTTCCACGCAAACGCATATGAGGATGCACATGACTGGCTCGAGGAATTCGAGCACACAGCGAATGTTAACGGTTGGAACACCACACAGAAATTGGGCTACGTTTATTTTCCGCTTCAAGACGGAGCCCGAACGTGGTTCACGAATCGCGTGTGGTCGTCTTGGGACGAGTTCCGGCAGAAGTTTCTCGACACGTTCGCGAGCACTGAAAGACGAGAAATCGCACAGCGTCTCCTCGAGTCACGGATTCAGAAACCAAATGAATCCGTTACGATGTTTGTTGAGGACATGGCGCGGCTATTTCGTCGAGCAGATCCTAATATGCCCGAAGCCAAAAAGGTTAGCCACCTCATGCGGGGCGTTAAGGAGCAGCTGTTCGCTGGCCTCGTACGAATCCCGCCTACAAGTGTGGATGAATTCTCCAAGGAGGCGACATCTATTGAACGCGCACTGCATCTACGTTATCGCCAGTGTGACCGCCCCACCCACAGTGCACCGATCAGCGTGGCGGCCACTACCACAGCAACAACACCAGACGAAGGTTCTTTGCGCGAACTAATACGATAAATCGTACAAGAAGAGGTCAAGAAACTTGTCGCCAAACCGGGTGACTGCGCGATCGCCTCAGTAACGGAAGTTGTACGCCAGGAGATCAGGCAAGCGCTCTCGCTTCCTGAGCCGAACACGAGCACTCCCAGGGCAAGCTATGCAGACGTAGTCCGCCGACAGCCAGCGAACGTGCCGACACCACATCAGTACCACCAGCAACATCTGCCGACAGCGCCTTGGTACTACAGAGAAACTTCGATGCCGAGGCGGCCACCACTTCGCAAAACTGACATCTGGCGTACCCCTGATCATAGGCCCCTGTGCTTTCACTGTGGGGAAGCAGGCCACATCGTTCGATATTGCCCGTATCGCGCCACAGGGTACCAAGGGTTTCCTTCTACGGTTCCTCGGCGCCATTTCAACGGAACATCTGACGTCGACACGAGTGTCATGACCCCGCGGGATGTTCCTCCTGGGTTTCGGTCACGCTCACCCTCTCCTGGGCGTTATTCTGCATCCTCTCGACGGAGCACCGCTGACATGCCAAGAGGGAGATCTCCTAGTCCACGCCGGGGAAACTAAAAGCAGCGACCTCAGGGGGGAAGGTTGCGAATTGTCGAAGTGCTGAAAATCCCCCATTACTGCCAAGCGAAAAGAGACACATTTTCAATGAATCGACGAAAAATGGGGTTGTTACTGCCGAAGTTGCAATTACGATTGACGGACATGACGTCATGGCATTGGTCGACACTGGCGCGGACTTCTCAATAATGAGTGAGAGTCTGGCAGACACGCTCAGGAAGGTTAGAATGGAATGGACAGGACCACAGATTAGAGGAGCTGGAGGGCAGCTACTCACACCTACCGGAAAGTGCACCGCAAGAATGAAGATAGGGGATGCATCCTTCGTCGCAACTTTTGTTATCCTTTCTGAGTGTTGCAAACAGGCAATTTTGGGGATGGATTTCTTGCGTGAATATGGTGACATCATCAATATTCCGGACGGTGTACTGACCTTTTCAGCGGATCAAAGCGCAGCGCTACACCGAAAATCTCTACGAGTCATTGACAATGTGACCGTACCTCCGTTATCGTGCCGCCTTGTTTCAGTCACGTGCAGCGAGCAGAATACTGGAGAAGGAATCGCTGAACAAGTATTGACGCTCCTACTCTCTCGCGGTGTTGCAATTGCCAGAAGTATCGTCAACGTTGTGTGCGGGGAAGCAGAGGTTCTGTTGACGAATTTTACCAACGAGCGACGACACATTACACAAGGCACTACAGTTGCCTACTTCGACGAGATCACCGAAATCCGCGAGTGCTGTGTAGTACAACAGGACGAGCCGAAAGCCACGTCAGCCCCACCACCTATCGACGTAAGCTCGGATTTGTCACCAGCGCAGAGACAGCGTCTAGTAGATCTTCTTCACCATTTCAAAGACTGTTTTGCATCGACATCGAGGGTCAGTCAACCGCCACTGACGAAGCACCGAATAATAACGGAGGAGACGGCAAGGCCAATACGACAGAACCCATACCGCGTAGCACCGAAAGAGCGTGAAGCAATCCAGGAACAAGTGAAGAAAATGCTCGATGATGACGTCATCCAGCCATCAAGAAGTCCTTGGGCATCGCCGGTAGTGCTGGTTAAAAAGAAAGACGGAAGCTTGCGATTTTGTGTCGACTACCGCAAGCTGAACCGTGTGACAAAGAAAGACGTGTACCCATTACCGCGCATCGATGATTCACTCGACAGGCTGAGGTATGCACGCTATGGACCTCAAATGTGGGTATTGGCAAATTGAGGTCGACGAGCGAGATAGAGAAAAAACGGCTTTTGTTACGCCTGACGGGCTTTATGAATTTAAAGTCTTGCCATTCGGATTGTGATCAGCACCCGCAACATTTCAGAGACTGATGGATACCGTTCTGTCAGGCCTTAAGTGGCAGACATGTCTGGTCTATCTGGACGACGTCATTGTTTTTTCAAAAACATTTGAGGAACACCTGAGCAGGCTGCTATCGGTATTCAGGGCAATAAGGTCTGCCGGCCTGACACTGAAACCGGAGAAGTGTCATATCGGTTTCAAGGAGCTTCAATTTTTAGGCCATGTGGTGAGCCATGAAGGTGTTCGACCTGATTCCGATAAGATTGCGGCCGTCAGAAAATTTCCGGTACCAAAAGACAAGAAAGCAGTCAGGCGTTTCCTTGGCCTATGCGCATACTACCGAAGGTTTATTGCCAATTTCTCCCGCATAGCCTCGCCGTTAACACGACTCACAAGAGAAGACGTTTTGTTCACATGGGGCGACGATCAACAGGTGGCATTTGACGATCTCCGACAACGCCTGCAGACTCCGCCTGTGCTTGCTCACTTTGATGAGGATGCTCCTACCATGGTCCATACAGATGCCAGCAACGTGGGTTTAGGCGCTGTACTCGTCCAGTGGCAAGACTCAGCCAAGCGTGTGATCGCATATGCTAGTAGGACGCTTTCCCGCGCCGAGTCCAACTACTCCACAACGGAAAAAGAGTGTCTTGCTGTCGTATGGGCGGTTATGAAGTTTCGTCCGTACCTCTATGGTTGTTCCTTCCACGTAGTCAGCGACCATCATTCCCTCTGCTGGCTGACCAACTTGAAAGACCCGTCTGGTCGACTCGCACGGTGGAGCTTACGCCTCCAAGAGTTTGATATGACGGTCGTGTATAAGCCCGGACGGCAGCACGCCGACGCCGATTGCTTATCAAGGTCACCGATAAAGCGCGAAGATGACACAGTAGATGACAGCATGGCGTTTGTAGGAGTCGTTGACACCACTACGATTTCGTGCAAGCAGAAAGAAGACAGTGAGTTGCTTCCTCTTATTGAATTTTTGAATGGCCGGACAACAACCATCCCTAGGAGATTTGCAAGGAGCCTGCCGTCATTCTGCTTACGTAGTGGTGTTCTCTATAAGAAGAACTTTTCTCCCAGAGGAAGCACCCACCTACTTGTCGTTCCAACGTCACTTCGTGAGGAGATACTTTGTGCTTGCCACGATGAGCCAACGTCTGGTCATCTCGGATACACACGCACATTGGCCAGAATCCAACAGAAATACTACTGGCCAAGACTTCCAGCTACTGTGAAGCATTACGTGCGCACGTGCCTCGATTGCCAACGACGAAAATCGCCACCGTTAAAACCAGCTGGGCTATTACAACCAATTCAAGTACTCACGGTACCTTTTGCCCAAATTGGAATGGATCTCCTTGGACCATATCCGACTTCCCATGCTGGCAACAAGTGGGTAATAGTCGCCACTGATTATCTTACGCGCTATGCCGAAACAAAGGCTTTGTCAAGTGCCACCGCCGTTGAAACCGCACGATTCTTCGTAGAAAATATCGTCCTGAGGCACGGTGCTCCAACAATCATAATAACGGATCGAGGTGCCGCTTTCACGGCCGCGCTCCTGAAGACAGTGCTTGAGCTCAGTGGAACCGCCCATTGGAAAACCACTTCCTATCATCCACAAACCAACGGCTTAACAGAACGCCTCAACAAGACTATTGCCGACATGTTGAGTATGTACGTTGACGTGGATCACAAGAACTGGGACGACATTCTACCGTACATCACGTTCGCCTATAATACAGCGCAGCAACAAACTACACGAAGAACGCCATTCAGTCTCCTTCATGGCTGTGAAGTGACGACGATGCTTGATGCCATGTTACTGCACGACTGCAATGACATCGATTTGAACTCTGCATCTTTTACCCAACGAGCAGAAGAAGCGAGGCAGCTTGCGCGCGTCCGAATCACCCAGCAGCAAAATTATGACGCCCAACGTTATAATCTGCGACGCCGACATGTCGTCTATCGGGCCGGCGACAAAGTCTGGGTATGGAGTCCTATCCGCCGCCGGGGACTGTCTGAAAAATTGCTGAAGAAGTATTTTGGCCCCTACACAGTTTTACAACGCCTGAGCGACGTTAATTACGTGGTCGCACCTGACAACCCCTCAACAACTCGCCAGCAAAAACCAGAAATCGTGCACGTTGTGCGAATGAAGCCCTACTTTTCGGACTGATTTACACCGTACATCTACTACACCGTATTTTGTAGAAGAGCATCGGGACGCTGCTCTCTGGAGGGGGGGGGGGGGGGGGCAAATGGCACATTGAATATGCAGCACGAAGAGAACAACGAAGAACACGCGCAGCGAGTGAAGAAGACGAGGTTCTCTTCTGATCAGTTTGCCAGTATTCTAATACAATTAAGGTGAGTTTCCTGGATTCGACTGCTGCTGTTTCTGCATTGTAACAATATATTGCGCCACAGAAGAGTAGAATTGTGCCAGACGTCAAAAAACTGCGAATTGAGCAACGAGTAGGCGTTTTAAAGGTCCGCCTCTTAGGAAGCGTTCCTTAATCATCATCAGCTGCAGAGGCATCAACAAAAACAGCAGATGTGTAGATTCGCGTGTGGCCTTACAGGTGCGTAGTGGGCCTTCCGCTGATTCACAAAAGAAGTAGTTATGGTGGTGTGCATGGGTACTTAACTGTACTTGATTGATTGATTGATTGATATGTGGGGTTTAACGTCCCAAAACCACCATATGATTATGAAAGACGCCGTAGTGGAGGGCTCCGGAAATTTCGACCACCTGGGGTTCTTTAACGTGCACCCAAATCTGAGCACACGGGCCTACAACATTTCCGCCTCCATCGGAAATGCAGCCGCCGCAGCCGGGATTCGAACCCGCGACCTGCGGGTCAGCAGCCGAGTACCTTAGCCACTAGACCACCGCGGCGGGGCTTAACTGTACTTGAAGTATGCAATCTAGGATAGTATTAAAAGGCCAACGTTAAACGCACAGTCATTCGTTTCCTTACGGTACGGTTGAGGCATGCACCGAGAACCGAAGCTAGGCTATAAATTAAGAATGCGATACGCACGAAGCTTGATCAGGCTGTCGCATTCTGCTCTTGATAACGAAGCTTAAGAGTCCCCAAAAATTGAAAAAAAATTTCTTATTTTAGGCTAAGTGATGAGGTGTACCATATGCTGCATGCAGACACTAACTGTTCTTGTTTTCTAATGCAAATAAAAAAGCTATAACAGATGGTAAATTTTGCAATTCATCACCATTAGATTGCAACCGCCACCATGTAAAAGGGATTAAAACCCCGTCCTCGTGTGCAGCTTCGGCACATCCACGCGAAATTCGTCGGCTAATTCTTCACAATTTCTGAGACGTAACATGTGACGTCAGAAGAACGTCCACATTTTTCTAGGTGCTTGAAAAAAGGGCCTTTAATTTGGAAGCCGCATACCTTCAGCCCGGAAGAGTCTGCATACGCAAGCGGATTAACCAGCTTTCCGTGCGCGCAGCTATCTGGGCGGATTTATTTGCGCGCTCTTCAATTAAGGCTTAGTTAGTCGGGGATTAAGGCTTAGTTAGTCGGGGTCAAGTAGTCACGTTAGCATACATCGCAGCTGGCCGAAGCAAGTAAACACTGCGATATGTCCTCTACTCAGCAACGCCGACTTTTCAGCCATCCTCACTGGCACTCGGGTTGATTCTTTTTTTACCCTCTCTCTCTCTCTCTCTCTCTCTCTATTTTTCTCTACTCTTCACTGGAGCACGAAAGGAAGTTACTACCCGAAAGCTGGCTGTTTAATCCCTGCGGCATGGAAGTTCATTAATTTGCAGGCAACTGTTCAACAAAGAGGTGCGATGCTACGCACTAATGCTTTGCAAAATAAATCCTAAAAAAATCTGCCACCTGATTTGGTTTTCCTTGACACGCGAGCGGTAATTAATCTCATTTACAACCTCCTAACTGCCACCGCTATCGCGACAATGCAGTTGATGGAAAAAACAATAAAAATAACAGAGACCACTTTGTAATGCCACCAAAAGTAAAAATTGATTATTTCATGACGCTTGCGGACACCGTTAGTGAAGCGTCTTGCGAGAACCAGGAGTTTTCTTCACTTATTGATTACTGTAGACAAACATTTGAAGTAAGCTTGTTTAAGATTGCACAGAACGGTGCAATGGTATATATATATATATATATATATATATATATATATATATATATATATATATATATATATATATAATATATATATATATATATATATATATATATATATATATATATATATATATATATATATATATATATATATAAGGGAAAGAAGTGTATACCTAAGGGCTTGTTTTTCCGTGTTTTAACACAATATTAATGAGATCAAACAGACAGTAATGCCAAGGAATGAACAGGGGAAGTTATTAGAAATAATGGAATGTAAATAAGAAAGAAAAGTGGATGAAAAAATAACCAGCCGTGAGCAGGAATCAAACCTACGACCTTCAAATAACGCGTTCGATGCTCTAACCACTGAGCTGCCACAGTGGCCTTCCCTCCATTCACTTTTTTGTGTTTAGATGTGAATTTAGAAGTAGGAGTGGCAGTCAGCGCCATCTGTAAGCCAAACGACGAGTGTGAAAACACTCTTATGCGCATGTTTTGGCGTCACGTAGCACGTGAACTTATTATGAGCGGGCAGCTGATTAATTGTCCCTCTTATACAACCTAAACACACCAAGTCTGCCAGTACGAGACCCTCGTTCAATGAAATAAGTGGAAAAAAATATATATATATATATATATATATATATATATATATATATATATATATATATATATATATATATATATATATATATATATGTAGAGAGAGAGAGAGAGAGAGAGAGAAGAATAAGGTTGACGCTTCTAAAACTGCTCATTTGTCGACGTTTCGATCAGAGACGGATCTTCATCGATTGAAGACTGATGAAAAACTCGTCTCTCATGAGGTTCGCTCTACCATCGAAATATCGGCAAGTAAACAGTTATTGGGAAGCGTACATCTTTTTCCTAATTGTTTTACGGCAACCGAAGACAGTGTGTGTGTGTCATAGTCCATGACACACACACACCCATTATATATAAAAGTATCTACCTAAGGGCTCGTTCTTCCGTGTTTTACACAGTATTAATGAGATCTAACAGAAAATAATGCCAAGGAAAAGTGAGAGAAGAAAAGAATATTACAAAACTAGGTTAAGTTCACTTTGCTACCCTACACGGGGGAGTGGGGAATGAGGAAGAAAAAAGAGAGAGAGGAGGAGATACACATTGCACATAACACACACACACCGCACACACAGTTAAGGTTTCACAGGTGGTCGGACAAACTAGGGGAAGTTATTGGACCAAATTTTAACGTAGCTGTGAAAAAAGAAAAGTGGGTGAAAACATAACCAAACCTGCGACGTTCGAATAACGCGTTCGATGATCTACCACTGAGCTACCACGGTGGCTATCCCCCTAGCTACTTTATTGGGCCCATATGTGAATTGGAGTGTCAGTAAACGTCCCCAGCAGCCACAGTGGCGAGATTGGGATATATATATATATATATATATATATATATATATATATATATATATATATATATATATATATATATATATATATCCTGATGAAGGCCAGACTCTAGGCCGAAACGTCGAAATAAACCACGTTGTGACCGCTCACGGAGGATCTACTGGACTATATATATATATATATATATATATATATATATTGCCACGAGGAATTGTTAAGGCGCAGTACAACGCAGACGTTGTTAAAAGAGGAACGCTGACGGCATCGCTACGACTCATGAAGCCCGCCGGAAGGCACGAGCCGGCCCAGCCTGTGCACGAGCTGCTACCGAGCAGCGGAAAAGAAGAGAAGAAGAGGACGACGAGCGTTCGCTGCTTTCTCCCAGCTACTGTGTAGTTCTTTTGGCTTTGGGCACAAGTTCGCCCTTATTAAACCTTGTAAATAGGACGTCCCGGTTGTGAGGTTGTTATATCCGTTACATTTTCTGGTGGAGGTGCTGGGTACATGATTCCGAGCCCCACGCAAGAGCGAAGTCCAAGCACTGACCAGCCGCAACCAGTGGAGCTTACACCGGTGCACCAACGAGTCAGCCGCCGTATCCGAGGAGAGTTGCCAGAATTTGGGCCACTCCCTTCTGTATCAAGGGCATCGGTGACGGAGACAAGCGCCGCCACCACCATGACGAGCCAAGTTACGCCGGCACAACTCATCGTAAGCCAACCGGTCATCCCAAAGGTGTTTCATGGTGACCCATACGAGGACGCCGAAGACTGGTTAGAGCATTTCGAGAGAGTGGGAAATCTAAATCAGTGGAACGAGGAAGGCAAGCTGCGTAACGTCTACATTGCGTTGGAAGACTCTGCACGAGTGTGGTACGAAAACCACGAGGCATCTCTGACGTCGTGGCAAGAGTTTCGGCGGCAGCTACTGAGTACGTTCGCCAACAGTGATCGCCGGGAAAAGGCGGAAGCAGCTCTCCGCACACGGATTCAACGAACGAACGAAACTGTCGCGATGTACATCGAAGACATGTCCCGCCTTTTCAAGCGAGCTGATCCTGGCATGACGGAAGACAAGAAAGTGCGCCACCTCATGCACGGGGTAAAGCAAGAATTGTTCGCGGGACTCATCCGCAATCCGCCCCGTACTGTTGCTGAGTTTCGGTCGGAAGCAACAACCATCGAAACGACGCTTCAGCAGAGAGCCCGACAGTACAACCGCGACGTAGCCGGTGCATCCGCAGGAGTCTACTCAGCAGGCGTCGTGGATAATCTTGACACATTGCGCGAGCTCGTCCGGTCTGTTGTCAGGGAAGAATTAAGGAAACTGCAGTCACCTGATGTCACCCCCGAGCTGTCTCTTGCTGAAGTTGTCCGAGACGAAATTCGACAGGCCATGCGGGAGCCGCGGAGTGATGTGCCGGCGACACGACGGGCGGTAACGTACTCCGAGGTGCTCAGGCGACCTACTCTGCACTGTTCGCCGATCGAGACACCAAGTACTTATGTGCAGACAATGCGCAGCCCGCCTGAAATCGTAGAGGCAACACGCACTCCACCTCGTGCGAGAGAGATGATGCCACGGAAGAGCGATGTGTGGCGAGATGCCACACGTAGGCCCTTGTGTTTCCACTGTGGAGAGGCTGGCCACCTGTACCGATTCTGCCGATATCGTCAAGCTGGTCTTAGGGGATTCGCCATCAATGCACCGTGTCCGCGAAACGGCGAAAGACCTTCCGAGATTGAAGAATACCTATGCTCACGTCGGGAATTTGACCCGCCTCGTCGTCATCAACCACGCTCACCATCCCCTATGCGCTACCGCTCGTCTAGCCCACGTCCCTTCCCAAGCACGTCTAGGCAGCGTTCGCCTAGCCCAAATCCGGGAAACTGAAGAGGGCGACCTGTGGAGGCGAGGCCGCTGGCGACTTGGGATGTGAAGATCCTCCACTGCGGTACGAGCCTGATAACGACGACTGTTTCCAGGTAAAGGAGTGCAGTACAGAGAAAATTACTTCAGACTTGCCGTTGGTGATTGACGGACTAGAGCTCAATGCTTTGATCGATACTGGTGCGGATTATTCTGTGATAAGTTACGAATTAGCGAAGCGACTCAAGAAAGTTCTGACCGAATGGGGTGGACCTCAAGTACGTACTGCAGGTGGTCACCTCATAACCCCTTCCGGCCGATGTACCGCAAGGGTCATGATACGGGGCTTCACTTACGTCGGTGACTTTGTCGTCCTGCCTGTGTGCTCGAGGGAAGTGATACTGGGAATGGATTTCCTACAAGCTAATGGTGCGATTATCAATTTACAGAGGTCGAGCGTGTCCTTTTCGACGGAGCAAGCTTTAAAGGTAGCACGATCAGATGAACGATGTACCACTCCACTGCGCGTCGTCGACGATGATGTGACTGTACCGCCACGGAGCAGTATAATGGTTCTCGTGCATAATGATGCATTCAGCGACTACGAGGGTGTGGCGGAGAGCAACGTGGATGTTTTCTTGAAAAGAGGCGTTTGTGTGGCACGAGGGATTATCCAGCTGCGAAACGGGTGCACAGACATCCTCTTGACGAATTTCGGTAACGAATTCCAGCACATCGCAAAAGGGACGGCAATAGCGTTTCTTCATGAGTTCTGTGAAGTGACAGAAATATGCAGTCTTGAAACGACGTCACCGAATGTGAAACTTCCATCTGATGCCTGCGACACAATATACGTAAATCCTAATCTTTCAGAGATTCAACGTCAACAGCTATACGACCTCGTGCGGGAATTTGGCAGCTGTTTCTCCAACAGTTCAAAGGTACGGCGCACGAGCATTACAAAACACAGGATCATAACGGACGAGACAACCAGGCCGGTATGCCAGCACCCGTATCGTGTTTCCCCTAAGGAAAGGGAAGTCATCAAGAAGCAGGTACGAGAAATGCTTGAAGATGATGTTATCCAGCCTTCTAACAGCCCGTGGTCATCTCCCGTGGTGCTTGTCAAGAAGAAGGATAACACGCTACGGTTTTGTGTCGACTACAGGAAACTGAATGCTGTGACTAAACGGGATGTATATCCCCTTCCACGCATCGACGACACGTTAGATCGACTTCGGTGTGCCAAGTTCTTCTCATCACTAGATCTGAAAAGTGGATACTGGCAGATCGAGGTTGATGAACGTGATCGCGAAAAGACTGCTTTTGTTACCCCGGACGGACTTTACGAATTTAAGGCTCTCCCGTTTGGTCTCTGTTGTGCGCCGGCAACGTTCCAACGCATGATGGACACTGTGCTTTCCGGATTGAAGTGGCAGTGTTGCCTAGTGTACCTAGACGACGTGGTCATCTTCGCGGCTACATTTGAGGAGCACATCAAGCGCCTTCGGTCAGTGTTAGAGGCAATCCGTTCGGCAGATTTGACAATCAAGCCAGAGAAGTGCCGATTAGCTTTCGAAGAGCTTCGTTTTCTTGGGCATGTCGTCAGCGCCCAAGGTGTTCGCCCTGATCCTGATAAGACGGCCGCCGTCGCAAGGTTTCCGGTGCCAACAGACAAAAAGTCAGTACGGAGATTTCTAGGTCTATGTGCGTACTATAGACGATTTGTGAGAAATTTTTCAAAGATCGCAGAACCCTTAACGAGACTTACGAGAGAAGATGTGCCTTTCCAGTGGCAAAACGAGCAACAAAGCGCCTTCAACGAATTGAGAAAGAGGTTAGAAAACCCCCCGATTCTTTCTCACTTTGATGAGACAGCCGACACGGAAATACACACAGATGCCAGTAACATCGGCCTTGGATGCGTTCTAATACAGTGGCAGAAAGGTGAAGAAAAAGTGATAGCTTATGCCAGTCGGACTCTAACAAAGCAGAGACAAACTATTCGGCCACGGAAAAAGAATGCCTTGCCGTCGTCTGGGCCATCAGTAAATTTCGGCCGTACCTATATGGTAGACCATTCAAGGCAGTCAGCGATCACCATGCGCTTTGCTGGCTGGCGAACATAAAGGAACCATCTGGACGACTAGCAAGGTGGAGCCTCAGACTGCAAGAATACGATATAACCGTCGTATACCGATCTGGCAAAAAACATACCGATGCCGACTGTTTGTCACGGGCTCCTACAGACACACCACTATCAGAAGAAGACGACTTTCCGTTCGTAGGAATTGTCGAGACCACTCAAATAGCCGAACTCCAACGTACAGACAAAGAATTACTCCCGCTTATCGAACACCTGCAAGGAATTGACGTACAAGTACCCCGTATATTTTCTCGAAGCCTCGCATTGTTCTGCCTCCGAGGAAACGTTCTCTACAAGAGAAACTTCAAGCCCAACCGCGAAAAGTTCCTGCTTGTCGTTCCAGCAACTATGCGACAAGAAATACTTCGAGCGTGTCACGATGAGCCCACATCTGGACATTTGGGTGTGACGCGAACGCTTGCAAGGATCAGTCTCCATTATTATTGGCCCAAGCTACTAGCTTCAGTGCAACACTACGTCAAAACATGCCGCGAGTGCCAAAGACGAAAAACACCACGTTCTAAACCAGCGGGCCTTCTACAACCTATAGATCCACCGAAAGCGCCTTTCCGCCAAGTTGGAATGGACCTCCTTGGACCCTTCCCGACATCTTTACTCGGCAAGAAATGGATCGTTGTGGCCACTGATTATTTAACTAGATACGCCGAAACAGACTCTTTGGAACGAGGAACGGCAGCAGAAGTGGCCCAATTCTTCGTACACAAAATAGTCCTGCGACATGGCGCTCCAACGGTTGTAATCACCGATCGCGGAACGGCTTTCACGGCGCAACTTTTGAAGTGCCTGCTCAACATGACTCACACTGTTCATAGGAAAACCACTGCATATCATCCTCAATGCAATGGCCTGACCGAACGCCTTAACAGAACTTTAGCGGACATGATATCCATGTATGTGGATGTCGAGCACAAAAAGTGGGACGAAATTTTACCATACGTCACTTTCGCCTACAATACGGCTGTGCAAGAGACCACCAAAATCACCCCATTTGAACTAGTTTACGGTCGTGCTGTTACCACAACACTGGATGCTATGTTACCAATAGACCAAGATGACTACCCCCCCCGATCTTGACGACTTTCTACAAAGAGCGGAAGAAGCCCGCCAGTTAGCAAGATACCGAATACGCCACCAACACCGCATCGATGCCGACCGCTACAACCGAGGAAGACTTGACACGCGATATGACGTTGGCGACAAAGTGTGGATATGGACTCCAGTACGACGACGAGGCCTCTCCGAAAAACTCATTTCACGGTATTTTGGCCCCTACGAGATCGTACAGCGACACAATGACCTCGTCTACGAAGTCAAGCCTGCAGGCCACCTGCATTCGAGGCGACGCAATCCCACGGAGCGTGTACACATTGTACGGATGAAACCGTACTACGACCGATTCCAAACCTAGCCACCCCAATACCCTGACGTACTGCAACCTCATTTTTACAAACTTGCACACACAAAAAAAAAAAAAACAGCCTCATCGCAAGCATCGGGGCGATGCCGCCTGAGAGGGGGGACTAATGCCACGAGGAATTGTTAAGGCGCAGTACAACGCAGACGTTGTTAAAAGAGGAACGCTGACGGCATCGCTACGACTCATGAAGCCCGCCGGAAGGCACGAGCCGGCCCAGCCTGTGCACGAGCTGCTACCGAGCAGCGGAAAAGAAGAGAAGAAGAGGACGACGAGCGTTCGCTGCTTTCTCCCAGCTACTGTGTAGTTCTTTTGGCTTTGGGCACAAGTTCGCCCTTATTAAACCTTGTAAATAGGACGTCCCGGTTGTGAGGTTGTTATATCCGTTACAATATATATATATATATATATATATATATTATATATATAATATAGCGAGAGAGAGAGAGAGAGAGAGAGAAGAATAAGTTGACGCTTCTAAAACTGCTCATTTGTCGACGTTTCGATCAGAGACGGATCTTCATCGATTGAAGACTGATGAAAAACTCGTCTCTCATGAGGTTCGCTCTACCATCGAAATATCGGCAAGTAAACAGTTATTGGGAAGCGTACATCTTTTTCCTAATTGTTTTACGGCAACCGAAGACAGTGTGTGTGTGTCATAGTCCATGACACACACACACCCATTATATATAAAAGTATCTACCTAAGGGCTCGTTCTTCCGTGTTTTACACAGTATTAATGAGATCTAACAGAAAATAATGCCAAGGAAAAGTGAGAGAAGAAAAGAATATTACAAAACTAGGTTAAGTTCACTTTGCTACCCTACACGGGGGAGTGGGGAATGAGGAAGAAAAAAGAGAGAGAGGAGGAGATACACATTGCACATAACACACACACACCGCACACACAGTTAAGGTTTCACAGGTGGTCGGACAAACTAGGGGAAGTTATTGGACCAATTTTAACGTAGCTGTGAAAAAAGAAAAGTTGGGTGAAAACATAACCAAACCCTGCGACGTTCGAATAACGCGTTCGATGATCTACCACTGAGCTACCACGGGGCTATCCCCCTAGCTACTTTATTGGGCCCATATGTGAATTGGAGGGTCAGTAAACGTCCCAGCAGCCACAGTGGCGAGATGGGATATAGATAATATATATATATATATATTATATATAGATATATATATATATATAGATATATATATATATATATATATATCCTGATGAAGGCCAGACTCTAGGCCGAAACGTCGAAATAAACCACGTTGTGACCGCTCACGGAGGATCTACTGGACTATATATATATATATATATATATATATATATATTGCCACGAGGAATTGTTAAGGCGCAGTACAACGCAGACGTTGTTAAAAGAGGAACGCTGACGGCATCGCTACGACTCATGAAGCCCGCCGGAAGGCACGAGCCGGCCCAGCCTGTGCACGAGCTGCTACCGAGCAGCGGAAAAGAAGAGAAGAAGAGGACGACGAGCGTTCGCTGCTTTCTCCCAGCTACTGTGTAGTTCTTTTGGCTTTGGGCACAAGTTCGCCCTTATTAAACCTTGTAAATAGGACGTCCCGGTTGTGAGGTTGTTATATCCGTTACATTTTCTGGTGGAGGTGCTGGGTACATGATTCCGAGCCCCACGCAAGAGCGAAGTCCAAGCACTGACCAGCCGCAACCAGTGGAGCTTACACCGGTGCACCAACGAGTCAGCCGCCGTATCCGAGGAGAGTTGCCAGAATTTGGGCCACTCCCTTCTGTATCAAGGGCATCGGTGACGGAGACAAGCGCCGCCACCACCATGACGAGCCAAGTTACGCCGGCACAACTCATCGTAAGCCAACCGGTCATCCCAAAGGTGTTTCATGGTGACCCATACGAGGACGCCGAAGACTGGTTAGAGCATTTCGAGAGAGTGGGAAATCTAAATCAGTGGAACGAGGAAGGCAAGCTGCGTAACGTCTACATTGCGTTGGAAGACTCTGCACGAGTGTGGTACGAAAACCACGAGGCATCTCTGACGTCGTGGCAAGAGTTTCGGCGGCAGCTACTGAGTACGTTCGCCAACAGTGATCGCCGGGAAAAGGCGGAAGCAGCTCTCCGCACACGGATTCAACGAACGAACGAAACTGTCGCGATGTACATCGAAGACATGTCCCGCCTTTTCAAGCGAGCTGATCCTGGCATGACGGAAGACAAGAAAGTGCGCCACCTCATGCACGGGGTAAAGCAAGAATTGTTCGCGGGACTCATCCGCAATCCGCCCCGTACTGTTGCTGAGTTTCGGTCGGAAGCAACAACCATCGAAACGACGCTTCAGCAGAGAGCCCGACAGTACAACCGCGACGTAGCCGGTGCATCCGCAGGAGTCTACTCAGCAGGCGTCGTGGATAATCTTGACACATTGCGCGAGCTCGTCCGGTCTGTTGTCAGGGAAGAATTAAGGAAACTGCAGTCACCTGATGTCACCCCCGAGCTGTCTCTTGCTGAAGTTGTCCGAGACGAAATTCGACAGGCCATGCGGGAGCCGCGGAGTGATGTGCCGGCGACACGACGGGCGGTAACGTACTCCGAGGTGCTCAGGCGACCTACTCTGCACTGTTCGCCGATCGAGACACCAAGTACTTATGTGCAGACAATGCGCAGCCCGCCTGAAATCGTAGAGGCAACACGCACTCCACCTCGTGCGAGAGAGATGATGCCACGGAAGAGCGATGTGTGGCGAGATGCCACACGTAGGCCCTTGTGTTTCCACTGTGGAGAGGCTGGCCACCTGTACCGATTCTGCCGATATCGTCAAGCTGGTCTTAGGGGATTCGCCATCAATGCACCGTGTCCGCGAAACGGCGAAAGACCTTCCGAGATTGAAGAATACCTATGCTCACGTCGGGAATTTGACCCGCCTCGTCGTCATCAACCACGCTCACCATCCCCTATGCGCTACCGCTCGCCTAGCCCAAATCCGGGAAACTGAAGAGGGCGACCTGTGGAGGCGAGGCCGCTGGCGACTTGGGATGTGAAGATCCTCCACTGCGGTACGAGCCTGATAACGACGACTGTTTCCAGGTAAAGGAGTGCAGTACAGAGAAAATTACTTCAGACTTGCCGTTGGTGATTGACGGACTAGAGCTCAATGCTTTGATCGATACTGGTGCGGATTATTCTGTGATAAGTTACGAATTAGCGAAGCGACTCAAGAAAGTTCTGACCGAATGGGGTGGACCTCAAGTACGTACTGCAGGTGGTCACCTCATAACCCCTTCCGGCCGATGTACCGCAAGGGTCATGATACGGGGCTTCACTTACGTCGGTGACTTTGTCGTCCTGCCTGTGTGCTCGAGGGAAGTGATACTGGGAATGGATTTCCTACAAGCTAATGGTGCGATTATCAATTTACAGAGGTCGAGCGTGTCCTTTTCGACGGAGCAAGCTTTAAAGGTAGCACGATCAGATGAACGATGTACCACTCCACTGCGCGTCGTCGACGATGATGTGACTGTACCGCCACGGAGCAGTATAATGGTTCTCGTGCATAATGATGCATTCAGCGACTACGAGGGTGTGGCGGAGAGCAACGTGGATGTTTTCTTGAAAAGAGGCGTTTGTGTGGCACGAGGGATTATCCAGCTGCGAAACGGGTGCACAGACATCCTCTTGACGAATTTCGGTAACGAATTCCAGCACATCGCAAAAGGGACGGCAATAGCGTTTCTTCATGAGTTCTGTGAAGTGACAGAAATATGCAGTCTTGAAACGACGTCACCGAATGTGAAACTTCCATCTGATGCCTGCGACACAATATACGTAAATCCTAATCTTTCAGAGATTCAACGTCAACAGCTATACGACCTCGTGCGGGAATTTGGCAGCTGTTTCTCCAACAGTTCAAAGGTACGGCGCACGAGCATTACAAAACACAGGATCATAACGGACGAGACAACCAGGCCGGTATGCCAGCACCCGTATCGTGTTTCCCCTAAGGAAAGGGAAGTCATCAAGAAGCAGGTACGAGAAATGCTTGAAGATGATGTTATCCAGCCTTCTAACAGCCCGTGGTCATCTCCCGTGGTGCTTGTCAAGAAGAAGGATAACACGCTACGGTTTTGTGTCGACTACAGGAAACTGAATGCTGTGACTAAACGGGATGTATATCCCCTTCCACGCATCGACGACACGTTAGATCGACTTCGGTGTGCCAAGTTCTTCTCATCACTAGATCTGAAAAGTGGATACTGGCAGATCGAGGTTGATGAACGTGATCGCGAAAAGACTGCTTTTGTTACCCCGGACGGACTTTACGAATTTAAGGCTCTCCCGTTTGGTCTCTGTTGTGCGCCGGCAACGTTCCAACGCATGATGGACACTGTGCTTTCCGGATTGAAGTGGCAGTGTTGCCTAGTGTACCTAGACGACGTGGTCATCTTCGCGGCTACATTTGAGGAGCACATCAAGCGCCTTCGGTCAGTGTTAGAGGCAATCCGTTCGGCAGATTTGACAATCAAGCCAGAGAAGTGCCGATTAGCTTTCGAAGAGCTTCGTTTTCTTGGGCATGTCGTCAGCGCCCAAGGTGTTCGCCCTGATCCTGATAAGACGGCCGCCGTCGCAAGGTTTCCGGTGCCAACAGACAAAAAGTCAGTACGGAGATTTCTAGGTCTATGTGCGTACTATAGACGATTTGTGAGAAATTTTTCAAAGATCGCAGAACCCTTAACGAGACTTACGAGAGAAGATGTGCCTTTCCAGTGGCAAAACGAGCAACAAAGCGCCTTCAACGAATTGAGAAAGAGGTTAGAAAACCCCCCGATTCTTTCTCACTTTGATGAGACAGCCGACACGGAAATACACACAGATGCCAGTAACATCGGCCTTGGATGCGTTCTAATACAGTGGCAGAAAGGTGAAGAAAAAGTGATAGCTTATGCCAGTCGGACTCTAACAAAAGCAGAGACAAACTATTCGGCCACGGAAAAAGAATGCCTTGCCGTCGTCTGGGCCATCAGTAAATTTCGGCCGTACCTATATGGTAGACCATTCAAGGCAGTCAGCGATCACCATGCGCTTTGCTGGCTGGCGAACATAAAGGAACCATCTGGACGACTAGCAAGGTGGAGCCTCAGACTGCAAGAATACGATATAACCGTCGTATACCGATCTGGCAAAAAACATACCGATGCCGACTGTTTGTCACGGGCTCCTACAGACACACCACTATCAGAAGAAGACGACTTTCCGTTCGTAGGAATTGTCGAGACCACTCAAATAGCCGAACTCCAACGTACAGACAAAGAATTACTCCCGCTTATCGAACACCTGCAAGGAATTGACGTACAAGTACCCCGTATATTTTCTCGAAGCCTCGCATTGTTCTGCCTCCGAGGAAACGTTCTCTACAAGAGAAACTTCAAGCCCAACCGCGAAAAGTTCCTGCTTGTCGTTCCAGCAACTATGCGACAAGAAATACTTCGAGCGTGTCACGATGAGCCCACATCTGGACATTTGGGTGTGACGCGAACGCTTGCAAGGATCAGTCTCCATTATTATTGGCCCAAGCTACTAGCTTCAGTGCAACACTACGTCAAAACATGCCGCGAGTGCCAAAGACGAAAAACACCACGTTCTAAACCAGCGGGCCTTCTACAACCTATAGATCCACCGAAAGCGCCTTTCCGCCAAGTTGGAATGGACCTCCTTGGACCCTTCCCGACATCTTTACTCGGCAAGAAATGGATCGTTGTGGCCACTGATTATTTAACTAGATACGCCGAAACAGACTCTTTGGAACGAGGAACGGCAGCAGAAGTGGCCCAATTCTTCGTACACAAAATAGTCCTGCGACATGGCGCTCCAACGGTTGTAATCACCGATCGCGGAACGGCTTTCACGGCGCAACTTTTGAAGTGCCTGCTCAACATGACTCACACTGTTCATAGGAAAACCACTGCATATCATCCTCAATGCAATGGCCTGACCGAACGCCTTAACAGAACTTTAGCGGACATGATATCCATGTATGTGGATGTCGAGCACAAAAAGTGGGACGAAATTTTACCATACGTCACTTTCGCCTACAATACGGCTGTGCAAGAGACCACCAAAATCACCCCATTTGAACTAGTTTACGGTCGTGCTGTTACCACAACACTGGATGCTATGTTACCAATAGACCAAGATGACTACCCCCCCCGATCTTGACGACTTTCTACAAAGAGCGGAAGAAGCCCGCCAGTTAGCAAGATACCGAATACGCCACCAACACCGCATCGATGCCGACCGCTACAACCGAGGAAGACTTGACACGCGATATGACGTTGGCGACAAAGTGTGGATATGGACTCCAGTACGACGACGAGGCCTCTCCGAAAAACTCATTTCACGGTATTTTGGCCCCTACGAGATCGTACAGCGACACAATGACCTCGTCTACGAAGTCAAGCCTGCAGGCCACCTGCATTCGAGGCGACGCAATCCCACGGAGCGTGTACACATTGTACGGATGAAACCGTACTACGACCGATTCCAAACCTAGCCACCCCAATACCCTGACGTACTGCAACCTCATTTTTACAAACTTGCACACACAAAAAAAAAAAAAACAGCCTCATCGCAAGCATCGGGGCGATGCCGCCTGAGAGGGGGGACAATGCCACGAGGAATTGTTAAGGCGCAGTACAACGCAGACGTTGTTAAAAGAGGAACGCTGACGGCATCGCTACGACTCATGAAGCCCGCCGGAAGGCACGAGCCGGCCCAGCCTGTGCACGAGCTGCTACCGAGCAGCGGAAAAGAAGAGAAGAAGAGGACGACGAGCGTTCGCTGCTTTCTCCCAGCTACTGTGTAGTTCTTTTGGCTTTGGGCACAAGTTCGCCCTTATTAAACCTTGTAAATAGGACGTCCGGTTGTGAGGTTGTTATATCCGTTACAATATATATATATATATATATATATATATATATATATATATATATATATATATATATATATATATATATTATATAAGTGATAAGTGTGTTGTGTCCCATGACAACTGATAGCCCTTCCTAATTTTATAGTGCTTTTGTGCATAGTTCTGTAAGGTACTGCGGCAGAAATAGCTTTACAAAAGGTTTGGCACGTGATCGATAACGGTCAGGCCGGTTGTTGTTTCTTCATTCAGCAGGCTATTCATTTGCATATATTGGTGGCCCTTAGGCGGGGTTTATTTGCGAGAAAAACGCAAACGTTCAGCTAGAAGCAACACTCGCAGCATCTACATCCAGGCATAGAAAACAAAAACGTTAGTATTAACGCAATTAGTGCACTTGAGCAATAAGAATTAAGCGGCTTTAAATTGCATTGACAGCACAAAGGGCCAACTAAAAGTTGAAGATTTATCCGAATTAACTGATAATTTCGAATTGTCGAAAGTCTACTGTATCAAAATTCACTTGTCTTGGATCTGGTGAATAATAAAAGTAGTAGGTCGTACAAAAAAAAAAACAAGAAAAAACTTTATCCGACTTCTTGACTGAATAGCGATATTTTTTTTATTTTGAAGATAAGAATTAAGAAGTCTTTTCTTTCAATTCATACACGTTCACTCAGAGAGAGGGGTCCGGATAGACTTCTCTAACAATAACAAGATGATTGGTGCAGTGGCAATTTTCTCGCCACTTTAACGTAACTCTTTCTTTGAACTTTTATTTGAGCGATCGATTATAAGTTCAATGACTGCACCTGTCAACTCCACTCTTGAAAAAAAAACCGGACTGTGGTCAAAACATTAAAAATATGTGCGCGCGTTTGTGTTTGTGTGTGTGTTGTTGTTGTTGTTGTTGTTTAGTTTTGTTTTTGAACACGTGCTTGGACTTCATATTGCTCATTGCTCTGGCGCTATACTTCTGGCTCGGTGGCCTTAAATTGTGATAAGCACTTTACTAGATCAGTAGTAAGCAGCCTCTCCACACGCACGAGTGTAAGCAGGATTCTGTCTTGAAGGGTGCAAATCCGTGTTGCATCGCGGTAGGATAGAATGGGACGCACTGGTGGAGCTTGGGGAGGGCGCACTTGTGTCTCCGCATGTATCACTATTTTTTCCAGGTGAAGTTGATTTAGTAACATTAACCCCACATTGTCACGCAGAGGTTACTGAACTGGAACAGGGGACGCAATTACGGTGACCCCCGTTAATACGGCCGACTTTTATTGGCCCGGACCAGGGTAGAGGCTGTTGCTGGGGTTAAGGCAACCACTATCTGCGATCGTTCGGCTAAATGCGTGGCTCTATGCGTGGCCATCCATGTATTGCCAGGCGTTAGTGCATAGTTGATCTAGATTATTGGTCAGTGGCCATGACACTTTCGGTAAACGGCTGAACTTATCTACCCACAGCACTATAGCGCATATACATCGCGAGTGCTGTGCGGACACCATCTGGTGTCTGCTGTTGAAAAACTTTAGAAGCAACTTACCACGTCTTCATAACATGTCAATATGTTCGTACAGCAAAGTCTGTGGGAAACGCCCTTTCCAGGATTTCTCGGAATAATAATAATTTCGACGTCCCGAAATCACGATACTGGTTGAGGAATGCTGTAGTGGAGGGCTCCGGAAAGCTTGACCTCTGGTGTTCTTCAGCGTGTACAGGCATCGTGCAGTTCGCGGGCCTCTAGCATTCGGCATCCATCAAAATGCGACCACTAACTCCGGGATCGAGCCTGAGCGAATAATGATGATGAGCCTGAGCGTTTTATAAAGGACATAACGTCAAATCACCCGCTTATCGTGCAATCTACGTTGTGCGACGCGGGGCGCGACTGTTAACGTGACCGCCCGCACAAAATGCCATGAAAGTAGGGTTTGTTTGCTTTTTATTTTTTTTAACGGGGTAGGTGCAAGCACTGGCTCGACTTCATGCTGCTTGATAGGCTCTGTTTCGACTCGGAACTATGCATGGTTCCAATTAATTTCATTTTTTCGCGATTTTTCACTCATGAACAGCGCTGATTTTTCACTCACAACCATGGTTGCGGGTGAAAAATCGGCGTTGTTTGCATTCGAACGATTTCGTCTCCGACGCCAACACGAGCATTTCTGCGAAACAAGCTCTTTAGTGCTATGGCGTTAGTATTTACGTAAAACTAACTCACAGGAAACACCAACGTGAACTATATATTCTGGGCATGTGATTTGAATTCTGCTCGTGATGCTATAAAAGAAATTATGAATGAGTTCTGCGCAAGCAAACCGATGCTTGTCTCTTTAAAATAGTGGATTTATTAACGCTATAGCGGTAAAAAGCTTGTTTCACTAAAATTTCGGTGTAGGTGCCCGTGTGGTTGGTCAGGAATGAAAAATCATCATCTTGTCTGTGACTGAAGTATCAAGAAATTTGCAAATAAAATAAACAATAATTATTCCCGTCCGAGTGAGACCAAGGAATTCTTCGTAGCAAGCAGGTGTTGTACCACAAAGTCACGCTACTTCTCAAAACTGATTCGGAAAAATACGTTATGAATGTCATGTAGCGGAGGTAGCAACCTTAACGCACGCAATATTGCATGGCAGAAGTTTGAAATCACGCCAAGCATCAGAACATGGGGATTGCTTATCAACTGAGTGTTTGACTCGCTTATTACAAAGCGCTCAAATATCTTTCTCCACGCTGCCTTGTGGACGTGTAGTGAGCCCTTCACTGATTCGCAAAACAAACAATTAGGACGTAGCGGCGGGCACTTGGCGATTGTTCGCATGCAGTGGACATTGTACGATAGTTTGAAGCGACTGCTGTGGCGTCCTCAGTCGTTCGTTGTTGTTTTTTTTTGTCACAGTTAAGGCACGCACCGAGAACTGAAGCGAGGATACCATATGAGAAGGCAAAGACGCGTGGCACGCGAATACGCTATCGCGTTTTCCTTGAAGGCGAAGCTAAGACATCCACCAAATTTCTCAGTGTTCTGCGGGAATTATTTAACGCAGGTTTTTTTTTAAAGTAAAGCATGCGATAATAGTTTTTACTGGGTAAGCGAGAACGTCTCTAGGCATGTCTGAAAAGATTGGTTCGCACAATGAATGCTATTCACATGTTCGCACAATAGACAGTCTATGATTGGGGCAGGAAATACAATCAAGTGAAACAGCTCATCTCTGTCCAATAACACAGTTGTTTGTGCGTCAGTTAACGCAAGTAAAACCCTCAGAAGTCTTCGGCACTGTCTAAAAATAGAGAAAAAAAAAGAAAACTTGAGGGCGCTCGAGCTTCGCTTTCGAGAGTATACAACGTGATAGCTTCGTGGGGCCCTGTTACCACAGTCATCCATTTCGCTTGCCAGGCTCTCCTTCCTAGTCTAAATTTTGAAGCGAGGAAAAGAATGTCTGTGTGCGTAACACTGGCTGTTTGGAGTGCAATCGCGAATGGCCCACTGCGGCATAATTCATAGGAAGGCGAATCAACGAAGTAAACACAACGTATACGCAAGGCAATACACACAGCTTCACACTTTTTTGACGCTGTTGCTGCTGCTAATGATGATGATAAGTTATGCCTGAGTACTCTGCAGTTGGTGGACCTTTAAATCCCCGCCTCGCTAAGACGCCTGGTGCTATTCTACGTTTTTCCCCGCGCACTATTGCACGTGTCAAGGGGACTCTTCACACTACATAATTTCTGCATTCGTTTTTTTTTTTTTTTTCGAAACAGTTTCGAACATTTCTATGGCTCTGGGCTGTAACATCTGATAACCGCGCGGAAGGCCTGCGTTCGAGTCCACTCGAACCTATAATGATTTTTGTTTACTATTTACATTTATGTAAAATTTTCGCTCGTTTTCGCGCGCCTATTCTTTGTTAACAACCCACGGACGCCGACCCCGGAATTCCTGCGAAACGAGCTCTTAAATGCTATCGCATTAAAACTACGACCTTCTCGGGACGCAAGCAATTATTTAGCGTAATATGTGTTTGGAACATGCCGACGTTTTCTCGCTGTCACGAGCTCCTTAACTGAAGTGTGCACTTGGCTACATCTGTCAGCAGCAGTTTACATCGATTCCATCTCCTTCTTTATATTGCTAAAGCACGTATCTCCGTGAAACGTATGTACGTGCTTGTGAACGTGGTTAAAGACACGCGAGTCGAACTCTATAATCCTCTCTCTAAACCAGCCGGAGATATAGTTGCAGCCACGTGAGTACTCGTGTAGCGTATAGCTACAAGAACTTCGCCTCATTCGTCGGGTATGCATATGTTGTGCACGACTAGCTCCACAGTTCTCCGTGACGTTGTTGTCTCGACAATTTGTCGGTGCTGCGTGTTCATTAATTTGCTAGCACCCTTCCCGCTCTCACTGCGCTTCGAAAGGCTCCAGCGTGCTCCGCATACAGACTGCCACCCTCCTGGTCGTAATTAGGAACTTTGCTGTGACGCATATTGGCTCGGCCGCTTCCCGACTTAACTCCTGACGAGCGAAGTGCTTGCAATGAAGCGAGAGCATTAGCTGAGTCGGCAGTTGTCTTCCGGCGCGACACTCTTCCGCAGACTAATGCACGGCGTGTGGAGAATAATTCCGCGTGCCACCGCCGTCGCCAGAGTAGGCACGTGAGATCTCGAATGGGTGATGGCAGCCGGGATTCCGAGCGTACTTTCAAGTCCAAACCAAGTTGACTACAGCTGTCGTCGATTTCTTGAAGATCGTGGTGTATTATGCGAAGGAAGTTGTAAAGATAAGTGTATAACGTGACGACAACTGCGGCTCAAGGAGCGTTCGTAGACGAATTTAGCTGATAACGACGATGATGACGACGACGACAACAACCAAAACAACAAACGACGACGACCACAACAAAGGACTGTAAAGTCTTGAAGTCAGATATTTGTGTGTATCTTGTGGCCCACGTCCGTAAAAACATCTAACGCTTGAAGGGGCTCTCAACCACTATTTTGAGTAACCATGTAATTAATTCACTGGAAAAGCGTATTACCTCGCAAATTCAACGCCGCAAGAATTTTAAGAATCCGTCTAATACGAGTGGAGTTACAAAGATTTGTCACTCGCTGCAATCGCATTCTCTCTTCTCTCGTCCCGACAAAAGCGCTGGCAGCTAAGCAGGGAGGGATGGGAGGGGCAAACAAAAACGTCACTCTCGCTTCGTGACCTTGAGTACTTTTTCTTTTCTTCGAATAAGAGTCTTTTTTTAGCGCGATCTCGTGCGCATGCGTAGACAAGTGACGGCCTGTCGCGGCGACCTCTGTAACAACCGAGCGCGCCATGTTCAAATCAGTCAATGGCTGATAGATGGGCTTAATACGAGTGATTTTTGGGCTTATGCCGTGATTTGTCGAGAGAAGAGAAAGGTATTATTAGCTGACTTTGATAATTTATTGTGAATTCCAGGCCGCGTGCTGCGCTATTATATTTGGCTCGCGTGTTGTCGGGAGCCTCTGCTACCGATCGCCAGTGTTTTCTGACCATGCTGAAAACAAATGGCAGCATACTCTGTCCTGCACGAGCTTGCTCTTAAGCGTTAGATGCAGCTTGCGCATTGTAATATCGTACAGCAGTTAATGCATTGTAATATCGTATTGCTATAGCACAGCTCAGCTTGAGCATGAAGAAAATAAGCAACAGTGAAGAAAGGAAACACATGCAGACACCAAGATGAGTGCTCATTCTGTTGCCTGATTTTTTTTATGCTTTGTTATTGCCTGTTTCCTCGTGCTCAAACTTAGCTGCTCTATAGCAATGGGATATGATAGTACGTTGTGTTAGGTTGCAGGATGTCAGATTCCCAGTGACGGCGGCATGCATTTCAATAGTGGGGAAATATAAGAACTCTTTTGTACTTATATATATAGTAGGGTGCACGTTAAATAACACCAAATTGTTGAAATTATTATAGGAGCCCATTATTATAGGCAATGAGGCACCCATTCTGCGTGTCTCATTGCCAGCTCGCGGTTCTAGCTCATGAAATTCCATATTTTTACAAAGAACAGCTACCATCTAATCAAGGTGGTGACTGTGTTTAGTCAATAGCAAACAAAACAAGGTGTAACCAGGCACTCCCAAGCAAGTAAATGCGAAAAAAGAAAAGCAAGGTAGATGGATAGTATTAGCTCATCTATATCAATCTAATTACGCCTGGCCCATAGAGACAGTGAAAGCGGCAGCGCGTGAGCTCAAATGCTTTGCGAACTCATTAGATGACGCTGTCATATGATGTTGCAAAAGAGCAAGGTGGTTGATCTGCCTAAGAAGCTTACGAGATTAGCGAGGAAGCGTAAGCCACACAACGTAGTGAAAGCAGGAACTTTTATTTATGTTATTTTTTTAAGCGACAGATGCTCTCACATGCTCTAGCAGCTGCTATTTAATTTAACCTTTCATCCGGATCGCATATTCGTTTCCATCCGAACTTCGCGTGCATTTTAGAGAGGCTTACGCGCTGTTTCTCAGGACGCTATTTGCGACGAGCAGAGAAATGCCGTGCAGAACACTGTTTGTATACCCACACTATTACTAGTCTTCCTGTGCTTTGTGTTTCGCGCTGCCTGTGATGAGCACAAAATGAAATTGATTTTTTTTACCAATAATATTGTTACAAAAGTACAGCTCAGCAAAGACTGTCATGAGGCCAGTTATTGCATCATATTTTTAGACAAAGACTTGCCTAATGAATGACAATTGACTTATTTATATATGAAAAAAGTATGGGAAGATAGACTGCTTTAGAGCCAGCCATCCCAGCATCGTGGCAGTAATATTCAAGACAAATACAAAAATAAATAAATCACAGCATGTCTACGGGGTGAATGATGATGAGTGGGGTGAAGCGTCTGTCTATCCATCCGTCGATCCACCCGCGCATGCGTCCATGCATCCTGTCGCGTTCGAGAAACCAGACGGCGCGCGGGTAACACCGACGAGACGCGAGCCACGAAAGCCAAGCGCAAGCGTCTTCAACGCGCCAGCCGCTCTGCTTCGTCCATGCCCCCCCAACGATCCGCCACGTACGGCGATGACCCAGAGACTGAGATAGGCACTCGTTCCCCGCGCACTCAGGCAAAGCGCGCGCAGTAGCCAATCGCAGAGTAGCGGTACAGCGCCATCTAGAGTATCCTCACTTAGCTGTAGTTTGTATGTACTTTTGCAGTTTGTATGCAGTTCGTAAGACAGTGCCGCCTCCGGGAGATACTATCTTTTTTTTTTTCTTTCTCGTCTCTGCTTCTCTCGATTACGCGTGATACGTGACAAGGTTAGACTAAGAAGAGGTTCGCCCCTATAAATGAAATAACGATGACGTCTCGTAAATTTACATAGCTGAAGCTTTCGTACGCGCAGCATTCAATATGTGACCACCACGATAGAAAGAGCAACAAAGAAAAACGAAGACAAGAACAGTAGCAACAACGGCGACAAAAAGCTGTACATCTTGTGGTGACAGGTCAGATTTTTCTTTATATCTCAAGACCCATATTGGTAGAAACTTCTTACACTAGAATTTTTCGTAAGAGCGGACTTCGTTTTATGCTGATGCTATGTATACTGATAACAATGGGTATACATAGAGGCTATCCAAGTCATCATAATAATACTAACAATAATCATCATCAACACGAGCGCTTAGAACGAAATGCATTGTGAATTGAGCCCTTAATCTCCTCTGACAACGGAACATTTTCGATAATATTGACAATATCGAGGGTTTTACGTCCCAACACCAGAATATGATTACGAGAGACGCCCTATAGTGGAGGTCTCCGAAAATTTTGGCCATCTGGTGTTTTTTTTTTTTAAAGTGCACTGCCATGGCACAATAGTCGGGCCATTTCGCCTCCATCGAAATGTCACGACGGGGATCGAACCAGCGACCTTCAGGTCAGCAGATGAGCACCGTAGAGGTGGATCGCATTATCTTCAAAATGACAAGTACAGGCGGCCGCATGTCTTTCTGGGCAAAGGCACTGAGCCCACCAACGACCGAAAGTATGCAGTGCTGGTGATGACGATGATGGCGATGACTTCGTTATCATTGTCATTACATCATGTAGGGTGGGAATTTTTTTTGCTCGTGTATACAGTTAGACCTATGTTGCACCAAATAGATTCCACGCTCTAACGCACATTTCTTCAATATTCCGCATGTACAAAATTATTGAAACGGTAAAAAAACTAAGGCACTTGATCGAAAAGGTTTTGAGGTTATCAATAAAGAGGGGTGTTCATTCAAACGATCAAACTTCGGTATCTACGTGCTCATATCAATGTTCTAGTGTGCTGCGTGCTCAATTTGTGAAAAGAATGTACGACGTAAACACTGGAAAAAGTCGACAACTCGTAGCTCTCATAAGCAAACGAAAACTGAAAGCACATGAGTTTAGTGGTCCACTGGAGGCAAGGAATACACAATGTAGCATCGTGGGGCTGCGCAAACCAGTCTTAACGCAGCGTATCTGAAATACAGTTTTGATACTGATTGAATGTTAGATAAATTGTGCATTTATTATCGCTAATCTCGAACAACAATCTTAGTCACTCACCGCTATAGACGCGTCAACCACTCAAAGAAGAAAGCACGAGCCAAAAGCGAGACACAAAAGCAGGATCCAAAGAGATCCAAGAACTTCCAAAAAAGATCCAAAAGTCTCATACGAGCACGAAATGATCCGGCTTGTAGGTAGCTGGTACATTGATTGAAATAGACTCAGGCAAAACGGACCATGTGAAATTAGCGCTAACATTATCTGTACTATCAATTTATTTTGCTTAAAATAAAGATGTATGAATATGGGCTGAAATTCAGCGAAAGTTTATCTACTATGCGAAAGTTGTAGTGGATGTAATGGCTCTGTACATAATTACATATCGGTTAAAGTTGTATGTTAATATACATCCAGTACTGACAATCATAATTCGGAGCACGAAAAAATTGACAGTGAAACGGTTTTTGCAAGGACGACTGTGAAAACCATGACTAACTTTCTTTTTTTTTTGCCACTGGCAATTTTCTTAATCAGCCCCGGCATCTGAGTTCGCTTGTGACGAAAAAACTCAAAACGATAAACAGAATCCCAGTACACAGCGCCTGACTTAATCTCGAAAGTGCCTCTGATTCGAAAGACTTGGTCAATTCTTTAAGTCGAGCTGCTGTGCCAGCCATGGAACCTCATGCGTTCATCTTTGAGTGAATGTTTCAAAACCAGTGACCATGCATGCGTGTGCTTTTATCCATTTCTCAACAGCACACTCATTCAAACTTGGAGAAAAGTATGTGTTCAGGCCTCTCTATTTTCCAACGTCAAAACCAGAAAAACTTTTTTTTTTTTGAGAAAGAGGAAGAAAGTGAGTGCGCAATCTTGAGAGCTGCGCATGCGCCTTAAGTTAAGGGTGCATTCGTTCGTCTGCGTGCGTGCGGGTGTGTGTGTGTGGTGTGTGTGTGTGTGTGTGTGTGTGTGTGTGTGTGTGTGTGTGTGTGTGTGTGTGTGTGTGCGTGTGTGTGTGTGTGTGTGTGTGTGTGTGTTATGTGCGTGCGATGCCGCGTAATCAAATAACTGGTTCGTTCCCAGGTTCCGGCACTAGAAATAATGTCGCGTAATTAAGACCCGAGCCCTTGACCAAGAACATCCGTGTTTATTCTACTGCTCGAGCCGAACTTCCTCTTTCTTCTCGTCCAGGTCTCCTTCGTGCTGCCACCCGTCCGAAATCATCGGCAACATGCGCGTTGTGTATTCGAGTCTCCACAAATGCTGTTCCATCTTTCCCTAAACACGTAAAGGAAGAGAGGAAAATTAGAGAGAGGAAAGAGAAGGACGTTAACCAGTTAGGCATAACCGGTATGATACCCTGCACAGAGGGAAGGCGCGAGGGACATTGAAAGAAGAGTAAAGAAAATGGGACGAATTTCACGTATACCTGGGAATCAACGTTGTGCGAAGCATGCGGAGGCAAGGTGACCGTGGCGCAATTTTTTTGACTGAGCGACACGTCATAAAATGAAACTAAATATATGTGCTAATGTTGCACGCACAGACATAAGTTGAAGAGTTGCAAATGATTATATAACCAGTTGTTTGCAATTGCGCAACGATGCCAACTGGAACATGGTTATTAGCAACACCAGAAGCTGATATGAAGCACTGATGCTCGCGAAGATGCTGGCCCTCGACACTGCTACATAAATCAACTTCAGCGCGTGGCAACTAACCACAATTAACGTTAATAGGACCTGACGGCTGTATCAAAGGAGTACGCATGTAATGTTGATAAAATTGGGTAGGCAGCACTGCAACCACTATTGACGTTTCACGAAGATTGGCGTTTATTTGAGAAGTAGTTCCGAGACCTGGCGTAGCTCTGTAGTAAAATGCTTCATTGCCATGCAGGTTGCTTGAGTTCGATTCCAGCTGCAACCCTGAAATTTATTCTTTGCGTTCGTCGGCTTGACGCTACAGATGTCGGGTATTTCTCTACGCTCGCGCGCGCGTTAGAATTTCCCATGTGTGTTCTCGTCGTTCCTGGGTAGATACTAAGTGTTAATCACCTGTGGCACATACCCGCGTACCAGCGGCACATACCCGCCCCTAGGTATGTACCATTGTCTGGCAGGAGGTCTTTTTACAATGTGCGCGACGGGATTGTGACATTATTCATGTCTTGAACAACGCGTCATATTCGTCAAAACATCTTACCCTCCCATGCAAATTTTGGTTCAAGCTACGTTAAGAGGGTGACCACGAGAGAACCTAAACGTAAGCAGCTAGATAGATACGCTCAAAGTCGCCGAAGTTCGCTAAGAAATGCTTCGCATTTAGAAAGAGAAAGCGAGAGGAAGCGCACACATAACGCCACAGCGCAGAGCCGCAGTCTTGTGCGTCGTACGGCATCATCAAGAGTCTACAGCCACTTGTGCAAGTCTTCTTTTTAGAAATTTCGGCAGCGCTTTGGTCGCTTTAACTCTCGATGGCCTTTCAGGATCACATTGCAGATTATTCACATCAATGACACTGCAGAGCGCTTGGGAAAGATCGTCTCTGTACAGCGTAGCGAGGACAGTCGCAGAAGATAATCTGCAAAGGTCTCCCCGGTACCGCAGGCGTCGAAAAAGTCGTTGTCGGACATCCCTGTCCGAAACAAATATGAGTTTGTGAAAGCATTAATTACGTAGTTTGCTTACCATATATAGCCTCAGTCCTGGGCGTTCTACCACTTTTTTTCGTACTCGTGTTCTCTTTCACTTCGTCCATCGCGCAATCCATCTCTGTTTTCCCGTAGACATGAATGTAGGTGCAAGGACTTCCAACCTTAAATTCGATGCCCTATTCCGAAAGCGGAGACGCTTCATTGATTGCAATCGACGCGCCGGTGGCTATTAGCGACTCTGCACATAATAGTCAGTGGGATGACTTGTTAAAATCGATCGCATATATAGGGCCATATCGCTGTTACGCCGCCACAGCGAGCTTCATTTCACTTTCGGTGCTCAGCAAGAAACGGGAGGCAGTAGTGACGATGATTAGCGATGGGAGTCAAAGTAGAAGAGAAACAGAAAGACGGGAACGTTGCCTTCGCACATGCAGAAACCTTACAAAAGAAAGAAAAAGGCCGTGTTAAGGGGACCTTAGGCCGTATACATCGGGAGTGCTTTGCTGGAGGACTAAGAGGAAACACTTTTACGGCGCCATGTTTAATTTGCGCAAGAGAACATCTTGCTCTGGATGACAGTGCGTGCGTGCGTGTGTGTGTGTGCGCGCGTGTGCGTGCGTGCGCGCGTATGTGTGTGTCCCCCCACACACGCATGCACGCACGTGCGCAATCATACAAACACACACACAACACACGCCCACACATAAACACGCATGCGCACATCCGACAGACATAAATGATTCACATGCGCAAGAAGAATCTATACTATAGATGGGAGGACGACCACGACCATAAATTAATTGGCAGACCACCGTACGCGTCATGCGAAGGTTGTATAGGTTCGCTCTTACCGACGGCAATTCTCTTTCCGTCCACTTTGGCTTCTTTGCACTTATATCATACCTATTACAGAAACGATTACAAAAATGTCTTCTATGCCTTCATTGGCTTATTTGTCTCTTGGTTTCATCAGTATGAATCGAAGAGTTGGTTCCTCTAGGTTGGTTAAGTCGTCCGACAGCCACAAATGCGACCCATCTGCCTTTGAGGAGGCCTTCGCCCACTTCTTTGCCCCTGATCACCGAATCTGATGTGCTGGACAGAATTGCACTATTAAAACAGAAGGTCTTGGGCAGCCCACACAAACCCTTTCTGGTGCAGAAATTTGAATTAACTCTTTTGGCTTCAATTTCTGAGCGCTACAGGTCCACTTCAAAGGGTTCAACAACGCTTCTTACTATGCCCCTGGTTTCTGTGCGAAGGTTCTCTTCTTTTCTCTCATTTACATTTTTCTTATCTTGATGCATGTGATTAATGGTAGAAATATCCATGGCTTGCTTTTCTGCCTTTCTGGGTATAACAACTTTCATCATTACTTCATTCATTATGCTGTATGAATGCCAATAATATTATACATCGGAAAGGGTACACCTGTAATAGTAGTCCATTAAAAAAGTAATTCAACTGTGCGATAAGCAATGGGATGCACACCGTTATGTCTCTCTCTCTCGGGGTTTTCGAAAATCACCCCTTTTAAGAAAGATTAAATGAAAAAGCAGGCATTGCTCGTGCAAAAGTTACAGCGCGTCGTTCACTAATAAAAGAAGTTGCACTCATTACCGCTTTCGTTTCTTAATTAAAAAAACAGGTGTTTTCTTGAGTTTAATGTAAGGCGTGCTGAAAAGGCGTTCCTTTGTCGGAAATCTTCAGAAACGCCACTTGTTAAGGCCCCACTTGGTATATCAGCTTCGATTTATGTACTATATAACAGTGCTTCACCTAGCTTTCCAGAAAGCCTTTGTCTCGCAGCTCTTCGCGGAAGTGAGTGGAATAAATTTACTTTTGTATTTCAGGGGCGTACGTATCGGAACTTGTACCAACCAGGCTATTACTTTCGAGCTGAGCATTCTTTAGAACAAAGCGCTCCTTGTCGTCTTTTTTTTACCCGTTTTGCATTGCTGTAGCAACAAGCCCCACCCCTGTCGAATTTTCGCTGTTTACTGGAGTTGATATGCAAACTTAACTTAAACAGGCCACGACAGCCAATTTTTGATCATAAGCTGCGTCATGAGGGTTATTGCTTGTTGGCTCGCAAACATGCTGGAGAAATAGCTCATTTGGTCTTAATTGGCTTAATTTGTAAGCCAATATCTTGTAAACAAGGGAGTGGCCTATGAATCGGGCAAAACTAGTGCACTCGCGATCCGTACGTGACGCAAATAACTGCTTGCTGTGCGAGTGTCTGCATCCCGTTTAACAATTCAGTTTCGCGGTTACCTGCACGTGCAATCTGGCTATCGAAGCTTTCTTCAGCTTGGCATTTCTATTGAACGATTCGCAGTAGCTGAAACTTTGGTAGAAGAAAACTTCTCCTCTCCACACAGTACATGACGTCACACACAACGTAGTAATATGACCGTCGCCAGCTGAGGATGAGTTCCGTAGCCGCTGCCTTCTCGGGCTCATTTTGCACTAAAAATATCCTGTGAAAGTTCATTTTTCACACATGTACAGGTGCAGTAGACCGCATACTTCTATTTTTAGCTAAAAACAGCAAATTGTTGGGTGGCCGTGTCGTGGCCCCTTCAACGCATTGTCTAAATTCATTTCTCGCAGATGTTGTTGTTCTTGTTTTGCATATGTAAGAATCGCATTACCTGCTACAGACGGCGTTTGTGATATCAAACGTGGAACTACTGCGCGGGCTGAAACCTTTCTTCCCTCCTCTCTGACTTTTCTTGCCCCTCCCCTTTTCTCCTGTGCAGGGTAATCTACCAGGTGGGCACCTCCCTGCTTTTGTTATATATTTATTCTTACTCTGTTTCCGGACGTCTAAGAGCTCACTCAAAGTCAAATTTTTATTTATTTACTTATTTATATATTTATTTAATTTATTTGTTTGTAAAAAAGAAGGAAAGGCTTAAAAGCGCGCTTCTGGTTTGCTTATCTAGAGCGGTTAATTAGGGATGTAAAAGGAAAAAAATAGGGAGAGACAGAGGTGGAGCAGTAAGCACGTGTCATCATCTATTCGTCGTCATTCGTGAAATGTACAAAATTGAGCGGCCCAGTTCACGTTGAACGAGACGTTGTTTTGCGGACTGAACATACATCCAGCTCATTTGGTCGTGCGCTCCATACTCGCAAGTGTCCACTCAGAGAGAAGAGTGTTTCAGGAAAAAAACACAACAATTACACAGCGTGGTTGATTGTAGAACATCTGTTTGAAATTATGGTAATACCGGTCTCACACGGTGCACTTCTGATCACCAGCGAGTTCTATCTGGATTGAATTTCTGAACAATGATTGGCTTCCATCTGCAGCTTGCCTAAAAGAGCCAATCGTGATTGTGAAATTCAATAGGGATCAGGCACGATCGTCACCAAAAGTGGCCGTGTGACACCGGCATAAGTAACGACATTGTTCGATTGAAGAACTCCTGAATTAAGATAATTATTGATAGCTAAAGCTAACGCAAGTTATCTCTGTTATTTGGTACAGGGTATGGATGAAAAGTGCTAACTGCAAAAATTAAGAGACACCCTAAAGTTTCGCCTTTAGGAGTTGAACGCGATAGTGATATCCCGTTCTTAGCGCGTACTTCAAACACTTAGTGCATGAAACCTTTTCGAATTTGCTCTGCACCCACTACGTGGCCTTAAGAGAATAGGCGCAGTTGCGTGTGTGCATTTTGTAGTGGGGTACCGGCTTTCAACCACGAAGCCATTGTGATAATCGCATACTCTGACGCCCGTTGGCAATGAACGCTTGCACCACGCATTATTACGGCAATGCTTCATGTTGCATTGTGAAGCATGTGTACAGGACGCGTGTGTTTGTGAAGCATGAAGGCTATTTTCACTGCATTTCCAAACAGATTAAGTTCTTTTCATTGTTTTCACAAGAAGAGGTGTGGTCGTGTGGTAGAACACTCGATTGCTACACTCTCAGTCAGGTGCCGCATAACGAACGGCACATAGGCGGCGCGTTCCTGCGTACTGACTGAAATCCTGTCTATAGGGAGCCCAGCAATAAAAAATATCCGTGACATCCGCGTGGCATGGAAGTCACGCATACAGCCGGTAAGCGCAGGCGCAAGAAGAAAAAAAAAAGAAAAAAGGGAGAGCCGCCCTCTCCGTCGCGCCAGCCTGTCGCCAGGAGCCGGCATCAACATACGCAGAACCGTTCAGCCACAAGCGCGAGCGCGGAAAAAAAAAAGGAAAAAGAAACGCCCCTGCCCCCCCCCCCCCTGCCGTTGCCACGCCAGCTGGGCGCCCGGCGCCGGCGTCACGTTCACCGTCGCCTGCATGCCGTGGCATTTGTGCGTCATCGTTTGGTCACGCTGTCTTGTGATGGTCGTTTTTCTACAAGATGGTCTGGGACAGAAACATTTTCCAGAGCTATGTGGCACGTTTTATTCAAAATATCATACATCTCTCTGCATGTAAATGTTTTTGTTTTTGGTGAAAATAAAGTTCTTTGATTGATTGATTGATTGATTGATTTGGGCATACGCTAGGATGTACAGTCCCATTGTTACTCTTTTGACTTCAATAAAACAGTACAAACAACTTTCCGTTCATCTGTTGTCGAGGTATGACACTGTGTCATTCACTAAACAAAAGAGTACTAGTGCACGCGCGACAGCTCACTGAAACACTGGCCTATGTATGTTGATGCTCATGTTCTACGAAACAAGTTGAACTGATGATTTTGGGAAAGCATGGCAAAAAAGAAACAAACCGAAGGCCGCGAGACAGAAAAAGATCAAAACTGAAAATCGATTGGTCAATGTTTGATTAGTGGTTGCGTAATTTGATGATGAACATCAACAGAAGTCAGAAGTAAGTCAGGTGCAGAAGTCAGCAGGAGAGCCCCGCCACGGCGGTCTAGTGGCTAAGTTTCTCGGCTGCTGACTCGCAGGTCGCGGGTTCGAATTCCGGCTGGGCTGCAGCTGCTGCATTTTCGATGGAGGCAGAAACGTTGTAGGCCCGTGTGCTCAGATTGGGTGCACGTTAAAGAACCCCGTGTGGTCGAAATTTCCGGAGCCCTCCACTACGGTGTCTCTCATAATCATATGGTGGTTTCGAGACGTTAAACCCCACATATTAATCAATCCATCGAAGTCAGCAGGAGAGCGTATGTCACCGACATTTGCTCACTCTTTTGAATATGAAGTACAGTTCTCATATTCCAGCATGGATTTGTAACAGTGAACCGCGACCAAGACAACCAGTGTACTGCTGTGGAGATAATGTAACAGCTATAAAAATCCCCATTTTCTAAAGAGCAACTGCTAGCAGTAACAATAAATATTTTGAGGTTCGTTTTGCACCATTTCTTGACCCCAACTGCACGGCGACGTTCGCGAAAGAGATGTGCAGAGGCATTATTTATTTGGAGGGAGACCGACCTGTCCGTCGCTAATTTGTGTACGTCATACTTGACCTTGGCGCGCGTTTCCGCATTCACGTGAACAGTGGTGTGATGCTGAATGAAGGTAAGAGAAGCCACTCCCCAAAAATAAGGTCAGTTAAGGACTGAAATTGAGTAAAAACCACTCAGTATAGCGAAATAATGCGCATAAATTCTATATAATCGCAGAAATAAGCAATCGTTAAAATGCTAAAAAGGTGCTGCTGCCACAGCGTGCAGCTCGCGGTAGTTCGAGCGTACGAAATGCAAATGTTAGAGTAGGCAGGCTAAAATACCCATGCAACTTTTACGTGCGAAAACGCATTGTCTTCAAACAGCTGAGAATAGGCTGCTGTCACTGACACGCGTGCATCTCCCGACACAACTCAGTGAAATTGCTCGCTGCACACGCACGTGCGAGAAACGTACGCAGGTTTCGACAGCCGAACACCGCCTCGTCCGCGAATTTCGGTGAGCGTAACACCCGCAGTTCACGGGGTAGCACTAAAACGACGCACAAACACACGTTATTCGTTCTTGCGGAACGGCGCACCATGAACCGAAGTCGGAGCCGAAAGCGCTCTCCGTGGTTGTCTCGAGCTCATGAAGCCCTACAAACTAATCACTGATCAAATGCATGCACATCAGTACAAGGTTCCGAATACGGTTTGCAAAAATCCGCTCGGTAGATATATATCCCCACAAGAAGAATGCGGTGGCGCTGTGGTGCAATGAGTAAGACATCTGCTTCACGTGCATGTGGTCACGAGTGCGACTCCAGTTCTGTGCTTTGCATGCTAATCTCGCAAATTTATGTAACTGTGATACTAATGGTTTTCAAACTACCTGTAGTCGTTATATCCGCCACATTCTCAGCGAGAAACCGCGCTCAAAAGAGTTAAGTACTGCTTTTTTTTTTCGCCACATCAGGGCCGGGCCGCCTACGGAATGTCACGCCTAACCGCAGGCCGTATCTTGCGAGGAAAAATTTGACCTAAAATCCCGTCTTATCTTTGTCCCGGCTCTTTTGAAGGCCACTTCAAATCGGGCCGATTCCTCTGGGACACGGCTACGGAGCCGCGTAGAAGCGGCGATAATTTGACTTGATTTCCTTCCTGCGGGCGTGTAGTCTAGCCAGGATTTGACTAAGAGTGTTCGCGAACGACCCGGGTTAGATCTTCACTAAGATCCAAACAACCCTGATTCAATCCCTACTCTGTTGCATTTTCTTTGTGTCGTTCTCAATTTTTTTTGGTCCGCAAAAGATCATAATTTTTCGCTCAGAACCAACAACGCCAATGCCGCAATTTCAGCGAAATGAGCTCTTTAACTCTATCGCATTAAAATTTATGTGTTTTGTGATGATGTCCCAAATAAAGATTACCTTAAGTGAATTACAACTACCTAATGGTGGCTGTACAGCGCAAGCCTCAAAGTCGTTGTGGAAAATGCCTCAGACATTACGAAAATAGTTTACGGAATCATACTGTTACGGCATATTCAGTCCTTTATTGTCACGTGGGAAAACATGGACGGATTAGTAAAATATGTCAGGAATTTAGCGCACCGGTCCGTGCGAGGTTTCGAACGCGTCGCGTGGTGCTCGGGGTAAGCGCTCGAGATGTGTTGTCGGAAAAACACACGGGATGCTTTTGTTTCCGGTTTTAGCCTTGGTATGAACAACTTCAACAATTGCATTCGTTGTTCCGCCGGTCGAAGAGCGAAGCAGCGAGAGAAAGTGGGCCATGCACCGGATGTATATTGATCGACTGAGTGATTGAGAGACGTTTCCACCTTTCGAGCCTTGGCGTATGGGGAATTCACACAGAGAGAGTGAACGACAGTCGCGGACAGAAACGGATTGTTTTCGTGTGCACCTGCAGCAAGCGTGACAATTGTTTTGGTTTCCATCAACGCGTGTGCCACGGCGTGTCTCACCTTGAGACCGTCGCTTTGACAAGCGCGACAATTACGACGGTGAAACTTGTTACTACAAAGTTGGTACTTCTTCTCGCTGGAATCGGGCAACGAGCATGAGAGCTTTAATACTTTCGTTACCATGGAAAAAGACGAAAATTTTTACAAAATATTCCTGAAATTTATTTTCTCAACATGTACAACTGTTATTTCTTAATAAAATCGTACCATATTTTCAAGTCAATAGATTTTTTTATTTCATTAATTGCGTTAAAAGTATATAGCTCGAAGGTGGCTTCACCGCATTACAATATAATAAAAAAATGCAATGAAACCTAGAACATAAATGGCACAACTTGCACGAGTGTGGTCTTCTCGCATTAACAAAACTATGACGAGTGTAACGCCATTGGTTTCTTGTGGAACCAATTTTTGTTGTCGACGAGTGCAGTCGTCATCGGTCATTTTGGTACAAAACCTCATGGCGATTTCACTTGTCAACGGGAGGGAGAGGATCAAAAAGAAGCTCAGATAAACGTTGCACTCTTTTTTTAAAGCTAATGCTTTAGATGCCTTATCAAAACGGTAACATTGACCGTGGGCGTCGGAGTCCCAACTGGGCGGCTTCGCCACGAGTGTTGCAAGAAATCAGCATCGCGCGTTCGTGATACTTACATGACGTAGCCACTGCGTCACAGGCGCTAAAATTTGTAACGTCAACATGACGTATTTACATGCCATCGTCGCTTGGTTGGACTTGGGCAAATCACGGAGGCAGTGTAACAAGCCAGGTGAACTGCAGAAAGCTTGCAATGCTTCCGATCCTGGAGGCTGGGCTGAACCACGTCGAGTGCAGAAGCCTTTCGGAGAGGAACAGGGCATGATGAATACAACGAATGCAAAAAAAAAGAAAAGATGGCTTTCGACTTCGAGTTATAGTTATCGATGAAGAACCCTGTGAACTGTTGTTTTGTGTGCTTGTGTGTGAAAAAGTTTAGGGACATTGAGTTCAGATCGGTGAGCAACAATCGTGCTTCCAGCGGCGGCTGCGCATTATGAGAAAGCATTTCTTTTTGGTTGAGGAGACACTTGGTCTATTTACATAAACACTGATTGATCAGTTGGGTTACCGTTCTTAGCGTAATAGCGTTGAACCCAACATCGTTAGAAGACCACAGCCGTGTTCATTCCGCTGGGACTGAATTTCTAATACGTCTTGACGCGTAAGGTGCTTTGCCGTGGGCTGACAGCCTTCGCTGTAGTAATACAGTGGATTGGTTAACGATTGATTGACATGTGGGCTCTAATTTTCACGTCTCAAAGTGACTCTGGCTATGGTTGATGTCCTGGTGGAGGGCACTCGATAATTTCGACCACCTGGAGTTCTCTAATGTGCACTGTCATCACACAATAGAAGGACATTCATCAATTGGCCTCTATCCCAATGCGACAGCCGCTACCGGGACCGAACTTGCGTCTTTCGGTTCAGCAACCAAGCACTGTAGCCAAGAAGTTGCTGTGGTGTTCACGTAAAAAAATGCCGCCATATCCACGAAGTGAATGATGATGAGTGGGCGAAGCTCCGGAGGTAAACCTGGTAAACCATGAATCCTCCGTACATTTTGCCCACTCGATTTTATTGCAACGCTCCCCCTAGCGTACGTCACCGCACTATATCGAACGATGACACGCGCCGTATGTGGCATCATTCCTATTTTATAACACCTCGCATCTTTCATAATCAACTACACGTACCGCCGTCTAGTTTATAACATCTTGCATCTTTTGGACGGACGGACGAACGTATGGACGGACGGATGGACGGACGGACGGACGGACGGATGGACGGACGGACGGACGGACGGACGGACGGACGGACGGACGGACGGACGGACGGACGGACGGACGGATGGATGGATGGATGGATGGATGGATGGTTGGATGGATGGATGGATGGATGGATGGATGGATGGATGGATGGATGGATGGATGGATGGATGGATGGATGGACGGATGGATAGACGGATGGACGGATGGATATGGTTGTACCCTTTAGATCGGGCGGTGGCTAGCGTAATACTTAGAACTGAACGAGAGGTGGCTACATACAGGGGACGCACAGCCCACGCCTTAAGGAGCTTCGCTCCTAAAATAATGTCATCCTGTGAGGTGTTGGGCAATCTTGGGACACTAATTAGCCTATCACTTGGGCTCGAGTTTGCTTGAAAAGATAGGTGACCTACAGGCATACATTATTTGTTTTCAGTTGAAGTTTGTCATTTATATAGGCGGGTTTCGAAAAACAGACGACGTGTCTGGGATCAAAACAAGTGCTTGCTTAGTACGTATACTTTGACCCCGACTGGTCGCATTCGTTGGTGCGATGTCAAATCTCACGATAACTTGGAACCTGTGAACACGGACAGTTCTGGGGTAAGAACACTGCAAACACCTTACCGATTACCTGCGCTAAAAACTGTGCCCCTTAAGCTCCCGCACCCTTTTAACGCCAGCGGTCTTGTCTATGTTATCTTCAAAAGCGTCGAGATGCGGCATGTTCAATGGCTACAAGTTAACTTTGACGGCCTCTGTCTCGTCAAATCAAAAACAGCACTCGCAGGTTTCTTCCGTGCTACCTATCCCATAAGACTGAGGACACCGCAATGTGTAAATGACCTTCTGCTACGAGCTTAGAGCGACGTAAGCTCGTAACCAACACCATCGGTTGTTTACAAACACTAAACTTGTTTTGCGACACATTATTGCTACAGGCGTCAAAAAGACGTGTGTATTCTTTCGCTGTGCTGTCCCGCTGTCTGGCTTGAACTATACCGTGCACAAGAGCTGTTCAATGGTTTCATCTTCAAAAACTATCGCGAATTTCCGTTCCTCATTATCGTTGATTTGCAACATGACTAGTTATGGGTATTACTCAGAATGTGCGCGCAGCTCTCAAGTGACCCATGTTTGTGCTACCTGTTAGTGACGCAACGTGCTTGGCTATATTTCGCTCGGTGCAGCTTCCGCAGTGCTGCACCGTTTAAGTGATATTCGCGCGCGAAACTACAGGCTAAAAGAAGAAAGCCACCGAAAAAAGAAAGAAGAGACGAGCCGATAGGCGAACAAATAGAAAGAATAATGAAAACGAGGAAGAAAAAGAATAAAATAAAATGAGCCCGCTTGCAGGAAACGAGTTTTTTTCTTCGTCCCTTCGTTCTCTCCGAAATATTCTCGCCGAACGCTCTTTCTCGGCTATCCTTCCCTCTCCCGCTCGCCCCGCTCTCTCCCGAGCCGTTATACCGACAGCGTCCGCAGCGAGATACACCTCGCCCGCCCGTTTGTGGTCCTCGTCGGACTGGTCGAGTTTCCACGGCGTGTACGCAGAGTGCCACTTGCCATGTTCTCGGTCATCGCGTTCGTCGTAGTCCTCTGCTGCTCCGTTCAGCGTTGCGCGGCGGACGACGTACGCGCGACGCCAGCCGCGCCGACGTCGACGCCGAACCCCAGCGGTACCGCCTCCACGGAGGAGCTCAAGTCGGCCTCCAACGAGTCCCTGGTCGAAGCACCGCCTCCTCCCACGACGCAGCAGTTGGACCCAGACTACGGCGAAGGCGAAGACGAGGATGAAGAGGAGCAGCCGGCAAACGACACACAGGTGACGACATCGTCCTCAACTCCTCAGTCGGTCCTTCTGTATAGGCCGTCGGGTCGGTTGCCTTTCGCTGTGCGACATCCTGCCTGTTTAGGCGACAAAGCCTACCACGCGTCTCCATCGCGTCGTAACTTTTCAATAACCGTTATGTACAGAGGCCACGTACATACATACATACATACATACATACATACATACATACATACATACATACATACATACATACATACATACATACATACATACATACATACATACATACATACATACATACATACATACATACATACATACATACATACATACATGCATACATGCATATACATACATACATACATACATACATACATACATACACACATACATACATACATACATACATACATACATACATACATACATACATACATACATACATACATACATACATACATACATACATACATACATACATACATAGTGGCTCTGGATAATGGTGCCTAAAGTGAATCTATAATGTGCAAATGGTGGAGTGTTTCTAATAAAGATAATGAAGTGATGGCCACGTGCTTAAAGGGCCATTCAGCTTGAACCATACGTTAATTTAGGTGGACTAGATATACTCTACAAGGCTTATTGTCGTTAATTTAGCAGCCATAGGTTCATTAATAGATTAGAAAATGTTTCATCGAAATGTGAAATGTCTCACCCTAAATTTCCCGCCGGAATATCCTGTGGAGTCGTCATGAATTTCAATATGTATTTTCGCGTGTGTTGGTCGCACTAGCTCAACTAAATTTTTTCGAGTTTGGTATCTCGAATCTCTCTTCCTCAGAAGAAAATATACTTTATTTTACCGACTAGGAACAATGCTAGCACTATAGTAAACGTTGTCAGAACTTTAACGCCTCGGCTACTGACGCGAGAACTTGAAGGTGGCGTCGTCATGCACATCTTATTTTCAATCGTTTTCTCGCTTAGTAAGCGCCTTGTCGTATAGTGTGGTGTTTTTGGTATCGTGAACGAGTAATTTGCTAATATGTGACAAATTGTTTTTTCTCTTTGGTGAACCTTAGAACATCGCAATCGCTTGGATCATTTCTCGCTGCAATTTGTAGTGATGTAATCAGTTATGTAGAAGAAAAAGTCGGACAAGGTTCTCAAGGTCTGTTAAGGTGACGAGGGCCTTAAAGAGAGAAGAAAAAAGGAAAGAAAACCATTGAAGTTCCGGTGCTATTCTGACATGCCATGAACACGACTCCCACTGAATTTATTAGACATACCTCAATACGTTGTATCAGTTGCCCATGCTGCGTACCACCTCACGCGTTCTTCGTTTCCCTTAAATGTGTAGCGACCGGCCCATTCATACCACTCCACAGTTTACTTTTAAGAGAAGAGCATATTAATCAAGTCTCGTCTGTAGTCACGAACTTTTAAGAACCCTATTGTAATGTGCATAGTGACTGCTTAAGTGGAAATGCTTTGGCAGTTTGTGCAGTGGTTATCTGTATGCTTACCTTGCGAGTCGTATACGCTGATTAAATCTGCACTAGAGTTATTTTTATTACAGATTAAGTTTTTCCCGAAACTGTAACGAAACTGTAACTTTTTACCGTTCAGGTACGAACGGTAAAAAGTACATATTTACAGAGCATATGAAAACACAATTAAAAACCGCATCGTTGAAGATCTCGGCGCCCTCTGAACATTATTAAACACAAAAAAAGGCCACCTACCAAAATCATTTCTCGCCGTTTCATCGCCCATTGCGAGGCGAATATTGTTCCGCTGATGCCGCCTTTTGGTGTAGCTGTCTATGCTTATGCGTCGCAGCCTGTGTGAGTGGCTCGGCCTGCTTGCATGTTCCGCATCGAGCACAGCCAACATGCGCAGACAAGTGGTGCCGTACTGCGATTGCTCTGTGCCTAAAATGTTGTTACACATTCCCTCTTCTGAAGAAAGGTTAAGGAGGCAATCCACATAGACGAAAAAAAAAAAAAGGAAACAGGACAGAGCGTCTATTGCAACTGAATTCATGTTTGAAAAAAAAAAACTTGCTTTTATATGCATGCACGCAGTTAAAGTAGCCCTTTAGACCCCCTTCCCGTTTTGCGCTTTTTGTTTCTCTAGTTTCTCTTCTTTTTTTACTTGTCCTTTCTCTTCGGAGAGGCACGCCATATAATGAATATTAACGGCTGGATACCATTATCTGCTCATTAAGATCCACCCACGTTGGCATTTCAAGACTCGTTGAATGCTATATCAGCCCACCCTCCGCTGCCTCCGACAAGTTCGTTTCTTCTCTTTTCTTTTGTTTTACCCTTCCATATAACGATAAACAGAGACTGCGGAGGCTAAAAGCCCCCGTGTACTCCACTCCGAAAGGGTTCTTCGTAAAGCTACAATGTCGGGTCTTTACGATGTCTATTCGGGTGAGAGGTAATGTTTGTCATCAAAATACGGCTTTCTAACTTAACTATGTACGTCAGTCAAGCAAAACAGCTGCTACCGCGCACTTTTGTTGGAGATGGCGTCGACTCTTATGTTAGGAGTTTTTGTCAAGCATGTCTTGCGGTGTAAATTACCCAACTTATAGCCGGCTCTTCTTCGTTATATGAGCTGCTTGCGCAAATACGTAGTTGTGCGTAGCCTGTAGACTGGTCTCGGCCCTTGCACATCTCGGGACTTTGAATGAATAATGTTATACTGCTCGAGCTTATTTCTGGAGCACAGAGTGTGTTTACCTTACTGAATGACGAATGTTTCGTCAAGTGAACAGACAACTACGGAGTCAGTTGTACACCGCGCATATTTATCTAATTCGGGTAATTGTCAGCACTACAGACAAAATAATTTAGTTGAGAAAAATTTTAAGGCGCAAAAGTGATCACAGCTCACTCGTCATCCGCGTGGACATAAATCTTCGCCGAAGCTGAATCTGTAAGTTTAGTGATGTGCCTACGAGACTTACAAGAGATTTTATTTTTAATTTAGACAGTTAAAGAAAGGTTCTTCCTTTTGAATATGGCACACAAACTGTTCGAAGTGTTCTCAACGGATCAAGTTAAACGTACAATCTGCACCTTCTCCCTCAAGCTGTTCGTTTCTGCGTAACAAAATGACGCGCTTCTGGACATCTGGGAAGATTTGCAGCGCAGAAAAATAAAAACGCAAATTGAATCACGAGACGACACACGAGTGCTTACGAGTAATCTCGTCTCTACAAATCTTTCCAGATGCGCAACCGACAATTCGCCGCAATTTTCCTTTTTGGCCAGCCAGCCTAAACGTTTTCTCACGAAAGTAACAGCACCCTCACTGTTCCATCGTTTCTGAAGATTCTCCTCAAATATACAGAACGAAAACATGGGCGGTCGTGCATGTTCTCCCTTTGATAGTGGAGTAGGCGCATGACCATATACATATTTCAATGCAATCTCACTCACGCGTACACGCAAAATTTGTTTTCGTTTAACAGCCTTAGAGAGAAAGAAATAAAACGAATTGCCACCTTATAATCTGAATGTGAAGAGTTTTTATAGTAAGGCCGAATCAGTCTCCAATAGTTCAGTGATATAAGAGAGGCAGTGAACGGCGCTGTCTTTGCAGATGGTAATAATTCATATTTCATGTCCCAAAACCACGATATGATTATTAAAAGGCGCCGTATTAGAAGGCTCTAGAAACTCCAACCACCTGGTGTTCTTTAATGCAATCTTCAAGTTTACACGACAGTCCATAGCATTTCACTTCACTTTAAATGCAATCGCTACAGCCGGGATTCGATCTCGCGACCTTGGAGCAATCAGTTGAGCACCATTGTTTGGCGGGCGCAATTTCCAGAAGGAGCCACCCAGTCACATGAAAGGTTATAAGTGATTTATTACCTTTTTTTCAATGCTGGGAGAGGGTTTAGCCTCGTGAAACAGATATGCATTGTTTTAGTTTGGAAATAGTACATACATTCTTTACGGAGAGCCCTCCTCTTGCGACATTGTCTGAACCCTTTAAACACACTTAACGGGGCTCGGCGCTCGGCTATGTTTTGCGTAATTATATACGCACAGCCTCCTTCTTCTTCTAGTTAGTCAAACGCTTTATTTCTTACAATGGTTTTGTTACGAGATAACATTGTTACAAGGTCTGTGACTACAAGTGAAGTACAAGTCGCACACAGCGTGAGAAAAAAAAAAAAAACGCCTTTCGTTCTTAACACAAGGAACTACGCGCAATGTTCAAGCGTGGCCGTCTGCATGGACGACTAACTTGCCTTGGTTCCATTGGTTTCTTTCTTTTCTTTCTTTTTTTTGAAGGGGTGGAGGTGCTGTTTAACTTGCCTAGGTTCCATTGTTTTCTTTCTTTTCTTTCTTTTTTTGAAGGAGTAGAGGTGCTGTTTCACTTGATAACGTGCAAAAGAATACCTTAATTGTGCTGCGCCCTCACCTAAATGATTTCACACTCTCACAAAAAAAAGGAAAATAAACGAAAAATGGTGAGTTGTACGCATGAGTTCAACAGTGACCTAGAGCGTGTGAGGTCATTCAGTTATTTTTCTCTCTCTTCTTTTCCTCTCGCGCACGGGCCCACAATGTGCAGCAAGGACGTTTCCGAGCGAAAGCACTGACTTTGTGGCCGCATCGTCAAGTGCACTCCACGTCTTTCAAGATCCTTCAACTAGTGTGCGTGATCGGCGCGTACGCCGTCCATCCCATTTTCGTTCGCTGAATTTCGGAGTTCGGCGTTCTAAAGAGACTGAGGCTGTGAGAGACTGCGTAGTAGAGAGCTCCGAGTGAATAGTACCACCTGCAGGGTACTTCACATGCACTGGAGTAGCACTGTGTCAGGGCCTCTTAGCATTCCGCCTCCATTAAACGCGACCGATGCGGCCGGAATCAAACCGCATCTTTCGGGTCACCAGCAAAGCCCCGTGACCGCCGAGCCTCCGCGACGGCTGTTAATCCATTCAATGTACGAATACAGGATAATACTACAAAATGAGACGCTTTAGAGACTCTCTATAAAAACAATGTGCACAGCTAGCACTTGTAGTGGTGAAATGCCGGAACCAACAGCGAAGTGTTCAGAAGGAGCTACCCTCTCGGGTAGCGCGCGTGTATACCTGCCGCGCTTAAACGACTTCGGCCTGGTGGAAACATGACATGCGACTACTGCGACATGATTTTACGTCACGTGACTTGTGTTCCGTGATGTTGGCGGGGACATGTCACGTGACTAGAGTTGCGGGTATTTTGGTGGGAACATGTCAAGAGACTGGAGTCACGTGTTATTACGTGCGTGGTCTAGCCCCCTCACTCTAGTACGGGGTTATGATATACGCTAGGAACTGCTTGGAACACACCTACTGTTTGTGGCGCGCAAAGCATACTATCCAGGACTGTTGCAAGCATTGCCTGCCATGCGCTGCAGTTACCGCTCCTTATTTTCTTTCTCCTTACCCTCGCTTTCCTTTCCCACCTCCTTTCTGGACTATATATACCACGCATGGATATGCTATGCTCTTAGCACATACCTGCCTCTTGTGGTAGAGGCCATTCATGAGGATGATGGTTTTTCGTGAGCAAGCGCGGTATTCTCCAAGCTTAGACAGCTCCGCTGCTAAAAAGTAATTAAAGCATATCCCATACTTATAAAAAAGTCGACAGTTCGATTTCTGTTTCGTTGGATACCTTTAAGTATTGTATGCGTAAAAGAGGACCTGGCCCCGTCCCCTTTACAGACAGGACCCGGTGTATTTCATTGCAAGAGAACGCCTGCTAGCATTGCTAGCACACATTCTTGCTGTCAGACTAACCTGTTGCGTGATGGCGGAGGGTTCGCCCTGTCAATCTTTGCCACAGAAATAATTTGCAAATGATAATTGTTTTAGTGAGCAGCTATCAAACGTGAAGACCGCTCAGTGCCTCTCCAGATGAAGTCAACTCTCGTTCGAGAACAATGTAGCTGTGCGGGGCACTACGCCGATAGAGAGTGGGAGAAAGGGTAAAGGCAGGGAAGTTGACCAAGCACCTCCTCGGTTGGTTGTCCGAAATGTGGAAAAGGGAAAGGGTGGGCAATGTACATAAACAGAAAGAAGAGCAGGAAAAATAACAAATGTACCATTAGCGCGCATGCACAGCAGCGCACAGTAGACGACTAACTAATCGGACTGCGGCTGAATGTAGACATTTTTAGTGTTGTAACTTTCCATACAGAGTGTCAGACATAATTTAACTCGACAAGTCTATCATTAGCTGATGTCACATTAGTCACAATTTAGCTGATGCATGACAACATTAGACATGGATATATGTAATGTGTTCAGGTAGTATGAAAGTAAATACCGCTCTTGAAGTCAGATGGTTTAGTCAGAGGTCACATTAGTCACAATTTAGCTGATGCATGACAACATTATACATGGATATATGTAATGTGTTCAGGTAGTATGAAAGTAAATACAGCTCTTGAAATCAGATGGTTTAGTCAGAGGCTCTGTTATACTGCACTGATGTCCGTGCGGGTCTATACCTCCCGTTAGGAATCAGACACCGAAGCGTGTAACAGAATGCGGGTGCAACAGATTGAGGAAGGAATTGTCTTCAAAATCGCCCGCATGGAACGATAGACGACGACATTGTGGTCATTAATCGCTGGGCTTATTTCAGCACTACAGACATATTGGACGCCCCCTTAATTACCTTCCTCCACAATTAATTACCCGAATCACTGCTGGCAGAAAAGCGATGCACCTAAGTTACCACGATGTTTCCAAACTTGTGACCAGCGCAGCGGAACGCTTTCCTGCGAAGATGGTGGTCTCATTATAATGAGTTACGGCAACGCATGGGGGGGGGAGGGGGGGGGGCACCTAGTCTACGAGGAAGCATGCTTGGAACATATATTCCGTTTGTTTGCTTTTGGGGAAGTGCTGTATTTTGCGACTCTCTCTGCTCGTAGGGGTAGCTCTATCACAATTACCGCTGTAAGCAGGCTCGCATGAACAATGTAAAGTTTTGTATACAGCACGTAGCGTGCGTGCGGTGTATCGAAAATCAGTTTTGACGCTTCTGATCAGTGAATAAACAGTTCTACATCCTTTATTTTGCCCATGTTGCGCGCTCCATTTGTTTCTACAGTACGGGTGATGCTGCATATTTTGCAAAACCTTTTTAGATTAGTCAATAGCGGTGGGGCGAAATGTATTCTAGTTAACGTGGGAAGTAATTGCGACAGCGGAGATTGTTAGACGAGGCGCAAATCGCGTAACCGTGCCATCCATTGCTTTGGCGCAAAAAGACTTTCAGTATTTGTTGCGTGTGCATGACAAGCTTAAGTGATAGGCTTTTACTATATGTATCGTTTCTTAGTCTTTTTTATATATATTTGCTGTATTTATATAACGGAGTTTAGTTCCATTGCCCCCCGTATATTTCTCATTCTGTATTTTTTTTTCAGACACTAAAATTCAGTTGTACTTCAGCGCATTGCCGTTGTGTTAATTACCCTCATTCGTTCTTTCCGTTTCGGCCCTGTTAGCCAGTGTCATGTTTGTTTAGTTGTACAGCTCAAGGATTCAAACAAGGCATTATTATCATTTTTGGCATGGTGACTGGCGCATTTACTCAAGATAACGATGTCGTATCTAGGCGAATCTGGTCTCCAAAGATGGTGTTGGCTTTGATATATGCATTCGAGCCGAAATTACGTGAATATGACTCGAACTGAAGACTACGGAATTGAAAGCACTTTTTGATCTTAGCCCTAAATCGTCCTCTATTACAGCGCGTAAGTAATGCATACATGGTTCTCACTGCTTCATGGCTTCACCATTTTTCATTCAACTTTGCACACAACTTTAAAGAGGCAGTATGCATGGTCAACATTTGGTAGTTTTACAAGGTAATTTTTTTCTGTGTGCGGCTTTTTAAAAGAAAAATTCAGTCGACCCAATCAAGGAAGGAAATATTTGCCTGAACACGTGTGGAGAAACTCTATTTTTGTGCCAAGGTCCAACAGCACATTACACTAACTTTTAATGCGAAATGCCTCAGTGCTGTTTTTATTACATTAATTACGTGAGATTTTCCGCCTGCCAGCGTTCTGCGACGTTACGCACGCTCCTCAGCGCAGTATGAATTCAACGAATGTGCAGCACATCTACATAAGTACGCATTCGATTTGTCCGATAACGCTATAAAATTAAGGAAAGTTCCAGACTTTCACGTTGTAGAAAACTTCTATAATCTTATGATTCACGCCACAGCGGGAGCTGCGCAGGCAGCAGTGCGAATAAAAGTACAAAAACTCACAACCACGTTCTGATCTCAAATTTGCATAGTCATCTTGAATCGTTAAGTCCCAGAATTTAAAAAAAATTCGCTGTTCAAACAAAAAGAAACCTTGTCCGCATTGATTGAACAATGATAACGGTGCTCTGCGGCTGTCCCCTAGTTCGCGGGTTCGATTCTTTCCATGTGCTCGTGTTTCGATGGAGGGTAAACGCTTGAGGCCTATGTATTGTGCGATTTAAGTGCACGTTAAGAAACACCAGATGGTCCGAAAGTTTCGGAGCTCTACGGTACGGTACTCTTATACTCTTATAAATATAGTAGTTTATGCATGCGAAAAAACAAAACAGATATGCTATTATATAAAAAGAGACAGTGGTCACGACATTTTCTGCAAAAGAGAGAGAGAGAGAGAGCGCTTCAATATTATATTTCAGCGCTTTTCGAAAGCAAACGGGCCTCTCGCCAACAGCCTCGCGAAATAGCCCGCTAATCCACCTTCAGGAGGTTTGTGCGCCCGCAAGCGAGATACGCGAAAATGGGATTTCCGATGCACAGCGGTTCACCGGGCTCTGAAGCGGCAGTTGCGAAACACGCGCGCGTAATAAAAAAGAAATACACACACACGGAGGGGGAATTTCGAGGTGCGCTCGATTCTCGTTGCGCGAGCCTTATTATATACGTATCACGCATCCCCGCATCTCATCTGCACACGATGCGCCTGTAACGCGCTTTAAGAGGCGTCAGCTCGTGTGTGTACGCTTCACTGAAAAGCTCTGGAAGGCAGGCACAACTTTCAGAGCGATGGTGCGTGATGTGGGAGAGGAGGAAGGGTCAGGGGATTGAGTAAAGCGTGTCAGTGAATCGCGCGCAGAAAAAAAAAATTGTTTACACAGAGCCGACATGTGTGCGTGCACCCGGACAAGCAGACGGCTATTCAAAACCAAACAGAAACAAACACACGACACACACACACAGCTGTCGCTTACAATGGCTATAACTTGGACGTTGACTTAAGAAACATCCGCAATGCTACCAAAGCTGTAACTGTGTGGCAAACTTACAGGAGAGTGGCCTTAAGAGCGCATATGTCTATAATGTGACCCGTGATATCTGCGTTCTTGAAAGTATAATGAGGATGCGAAAATTCAAAAAGTGCAGTACAACTTTAGGGACTCATTTTATTGGAGGGTGGGTGAGTATAAGCGGTTACTCATACACGATATTTGGGCAGCGTCGTGAATGTATCGGCGATGGCAGCTCGAACACTTCACGTGGCTACTAAAAAAAACACTAAATATCGGTGTGTTTTATGCAAAAACTACGACCTTATCATGAAGCACGACTTCGTAATCAAATCCGTATTAGTTTTGACGTTCTCGGGTTAGCGGCGGAACCACTGGCCTATACACTGATGGGTGTATAGGCCAGTGGTTCCACCGGTGGGCTCGTGGCATTCGTAACACTGCACGCTTTTTCGAGTGATACGGAGCTGCACACGTGAACGCCCTTTTCTATCCACACCTGAAATGCCTAAACTTCTCCCGGGACGCAGCCACGCGCGAAGGAAACAAAATATAGAACGAGGTTGACATAAAAATGGAGTCTGTGTGCATTCATGCGATCTTCAAACGTTGGTACATTCCCCGCCCCCCCCCTTTTTTTTTTCATGTTTCGTATATACGTCTGACGGGCTGTGTATAAGGGGGAAAAAAAGTAAACAGACTCGGCAGATGTGAGTTGTGCGTCAAAAGTCGGCACATTCGTGACCGAATTCTCAGCAGAGAGCCACGCTCGCAGTGCTCTCCTGCGCCAAACGCTGCTTCCTTTATTATTTTCCCCCCTTTTTCTTCGTTCTTCGTTTTACAAAGTGTTTATTTTTTTATTTGTTTCTCGTGAAGGTGACGTCAGGTTTTATCGTTAAAAAGGATCTGCCACGCAAGAAAATACTGGGTCATTTTCTAGGGGAAGGTTTAGACAGTGCACGGTTTATACCAACTGAACTTTTCTCTTTTCTTTTCTGCTTTCAATATTATTTCGAGTAATGTCGCCTATTTCAAAGGCAGCCTCCTACAGCGGAGCGATAGGAGGAGCCGTTGGCCATTGAGAACCTGGACGATCTGCTGAGTCGTGGTTCTCGCTGATGGACCCGACTCGCTGAGTGGCAGCCGCCGCTAGAGCCCTGGTCTGAGCTCGCCCCACCACGAAATTCCCTGCAGTACTGCAAGTGTAGCAAGGTTTCACCACCACCATTAAGAGCGCGTGCACAAACACTACCGCGTCGAGGCAATTAATACAGCGCCGTAATGATGTAATCATGAGGTGGCTCGTTTTAACAACGCTGTCTATAGTGATGGGCCTTGACATAGTGCTGCTGTTTGGGCTCTTACTGAAGAGATTAGAAAGATTATTACTATTTTTTTTTACTGCTGCGCAAGGTGACTACGTTCAAGCTCCGTATACGGCTACCTTCCCTCATTGTAGGATACATCGACGCTGCTAGAAGCACGTTCATTCTTGCGTGTTCGTTTCATCGACTCGGTCACACGTTGTGGTTTACCCAAGCCCGCAGCCGCATTAGCCAGCACTTGCAAGTTGAAGCATCCAGACAACCGGTTCACGCCCACGATTTCGGCGCGCTCGCATTTTTATCCCCGAGAACGATACGTAACACGTTTCGCTCCCGCAGGGCAGGCGTCGTCTCAGGATGGGAAGACAGCCACGGAGAGCACACCACCGTGCGAGTATCCACTGCACCGTAGAAAGCTCTAATGCCTATCTGCGTTTGCATAGCAATAGCACACATTCATGCGACGAAAGCGACGTGAATGTATACCCTTGTTTGAGGGAGCCGATTTGATCACAAGAATAAGTCTGTTTGTGCGACTTAAGCCGAAGTAGGCCCGAAGTCGGAGCTACATGTATTGTTGTCATATGTATTGTGGTTCTGGCACTTACTGAAATACGCTGTCCAACTACACAGCCTTCAGGGTCGGAACACATTCTATGTTTACATGCACAACGTTTTGCATCAGCCCATATATGTCGCCTTTATACAGCGACACGAAAAATACGTGGAACAGATTGATTTGGGAAGATCATATTATGTGTAACAAATTATTATTATTTGGAGTTACGGTATCAATGCAGAGAAACGGAAACCAAAATGCAAAAATAACAATACTTGAAACAATACCGAAAGGGAAAAAAAAAGAACGCGATTTGTACCTAAGTCGGACACCAACGACACTGTACCACGATATCCACGTGGTATGGTTGTCTAGCAACCGCCGCAGACTGCGACATGATTTTCTTGCAGCATTACCGTGAAAAAAAAAAGAAGGAAAAAAAAAGTGAAACATTCGCAAACGGGAATTCGAACTGACGACCAGCGTTACGTCCGTTTCCTCAACTACGCGTCAATGCACTACGCCACCAAAACAGCCAGACGGCGGCGTCTGAAACGACTACAAATTCGAGGCAGCCTCGTGTTTACCATTACACTACGGTGACGGGCCCCCTCATCGTAGTCATTGCTTTACGATGACTGGGCCGTCCCTATAGCTGCATCGCTCTTATGACGGGCCCCGTCACTTTGACGTCACTTTACTGCGCTGACGGGCCCCGTCACTGTATTTATGATTACATTACGCTGACGGGCCCCCTTCACTCTAACGATGGTACTGAGTTGACTTGCCCCGTAACCATAGTCGCTGCCTAAATTGTTATATATTCTTTTTACTTGTCACCTTGAACACGAATCAACTATCAGTACTCACGCTGAAGAAAAGACTCACGCCATTTGTAATGTCGCGATGTGCACGTGTATCCCGAAAAGCAAGCATCGCTTGTAAATAGCTGACAAGGGTGATAACACACAGAGCTGTATATATTTTTATCTGTGAAAGTCGTTTTCGTGCTGATACAGAATAGCCTTGTTAATTTTAACTGGACAAGTGTTTGGGGGCCCTCGACAACTGACATATATAAGAGCGCGAATGTTATGGTCTGTATTCCCTGAAGAAGACTGGTCCCACAGCCTGATTGATTGATATGTGGGGTTTAACGCCCCAAAACCACCATATGATTATGAGAGACGCCGTAGTGGAGGGCTCCGGAAATTTCGACCACCTGAGGTTCTTTAACGTGCACCCAAATCTGAGTACACGGGCCTACAACATTTCCGCCTCCATCGGAAATGCAGCCGCCGCAGGGTCCCACAGCCTAAACGTCGGATTAAACTGTGCTATATAGCGGCGGTGGCGGACAACTAAGGCACCGTGCGTGACCCGAGTTTTGATTTCATAACAGCTATCGCTGTAGAAACAAGCAAACCAAGGAAACAGTATATAGGGCTCGAGTCTGGGTCCATTGCGTGCCATCCCAGTATTCTACTACTGAGCTACGCCGCTGCTTATGACTTGCCTTGCAGGTTTGATGTCAGGAAAGGAATCGCGTTAATATGAGTAGTAAAGCGTTTTAGAACAGCAAAAGAACAATCAGGCGTCACACAATGGGAATAGCGTAACGAGTGGGTCGTCCGACGCTCCCACCCATTACAAAAACCCTTTTTTATTCACCTATTAACTGTGGCACATACCCACTTCAAGCATCATTTCTCATCGTCGTCAGCCACTGCATGAACGATCGGGGCTGTGTTCCAATACTCACCGTAGACGGCTAAATAGACAGCTAAATGAACGGCGGCCATCTTAAGTCCCGTTTCAATTCTCACGTAGCCGGCAAAATAGACAGCTCCGAGAAGACCGCATCGTAGACAAATACGATGCAGGCTACTTTGCTGTCTAAACAAGATGGCGGCTCAGCGAATCGCTCAGATAGATCAAATCTCGCCGGATTGCTCGTCTGCGCACAAACAGATGTTTTTTCAGACGCTCAATGTGAGTAACGTTTATTTGTTTTTGACTTCAACATGAAATAAGTCAGAAAATACAACTCTTACGTTTGTTTATTTTAGCTTTTTCTTCTCGATGCGAGATGGCGCATCGTCGCGTAAAAGCCGTCCAGAAGTGTTCCGATTCTCGGACAGCATGGGCTTGGTGCTGTACTCTAAGCAGACTACGTAGACTGTCTATGTGCTGTCTATAAGAATTGGAACACAGCCTGGCACAAAATTTCTTGCAAATGTTTAGCGGATACCGCGCTTCTCAGAATTATGAAAAACAGCATAGTGAATGCCGGCCCTCTACACAAACATTTTTATTATTAATGCCGTAGTGGGTATCAAGCAAGCGCGCTTGCAGCAGTTACCCATTGAGTGTTTATAAATGGTTCTGAAATGCCGGTCTTCTAGCTTTTGCTGTGACTGTGCTGCGCCTTCTATGCAGGCATGCCATTTTTTTTCAGTCAGCTATTTTCAAGAAAGCCAACTGATTTAGCACCCTATTTCCGCAATCATTTGGAACTTCATAAGGCATTATAATATCTATGACAAAGCGTACTTGCATTATCAAACATCTGCTCCTTTCAGATCTGTGTTTCCATGTACAGGACGTCAAACCTGCCTTCACTTATCAGCCCCACTTTCTCCTTTTATAAATGTCCGGTAGCAGAAAACTAATCGCTAGCACACTTACGCCGTGACAGGACTTCATCTGAGACCTTTTTCTCGCCGTACATCATATATTCTATGAAAGTGACATTCATGGACGTTTCGCCAAACATTTTAAGAAATTTAATGAACGTGTCTCTGATAACTACGAAGAGAAGCTCGTTTTTTGTAATAAATCACCGCGAAAGCCGATATGATGCGCACGCTAAGTTTGATTGATCTTTAACGGCTCTTATTCGGCCCATTTCAACATTCAGTACGTCCCCGCAAAGCAGCCCCCCCTTCCCCCCCCCCCCACACATTTGTAATTGTACCACATCGCTCTCAGTCCATGCCCTGAGAATGAACATGCCCAGATAGATTCGTAGATACAAGCCCAGATACAGTCAGCATTTATCGAATGACGTGTTCACTTTTATAAAGGCGTGTTTTAAAAAAAGCAATAGAAAGGGTAAGCTTTCAAGAACCCAAATATCATGACCTCTCAAGGCTAATCAAAGAAATAGAAGTACGCTTGCGAAACACGACTTCATGAAAGGATTTAGAAAAAAATATAAAAGAAACATACGCGCTTATGTGAATTTCGTATGCGGGGCTTCTCTAGCAGGGCAGATCCCTGCAGCATTTCGCAGTAAGCTGAATGTGCACTCTATTAAACTAGAACTGAAATAACGCCACGTGCCAGTTGCTCTTCCTTTATTTTTATTCTAGCGGTGGCGAGCCAATTAGAGACGCAACTTCATCAAATTTGTTCGCGAGTGGTTTACGAAAGAAGTTCGCATGCCACGCAATCAGAAAGGCCGGCTCATCAACCTCTATATGCTAGCACATGTGCCGAGATCTCGGCTATAACGGGCTAGATTCAATTTTCGGCGAACAAGGTAGTGCTCGTTTTCCGTGCGCTGTGTTACCATCAAATACATGCAGTGCTCCTCTGAGGTGAACCGAGTGAGACGGCTATCATATCAGCACGTATGCTGAAGACGTACAATAAATGGTTGGCCTTTTCTCAGATGTAGCAACGTCAATTTGGACATAACTCTGCAGACAGTGTGAGCTAACTTTCCTACAAAGTTTGTGCTGCGACAGTAGTTTGCTTTTAAACCGAATTAAGGGGACTCTCTCAAACGCTCGCCAACAAAGTCACAAGTTAAGAAAATAAGTTCGTTTTGTGAGGCGACCGCTCAAACACCACTTACTGTATCACTGACGAAGCAGGGATGGAGGGGGGGATGTTGAAACCCCCTTCTACATTGTTCTATTTTGCGTGTGTATGCATAAATACACGCGCACATATAAACGCACGCTCGATCACACATTTTCTTCTGGATGCACACCTGCACATCAGAAAAAAAGCACAAACGGGCAGAGGTCATCGCCTCTGTTCATGACGTATGAAAACTATAACCCTAAGCCGAAGCAAAACGGTGCGGGGAGACTACGGAGAGAACACCTGACGCAGCTAATTTGTGTGCCGGCCAATAACTTGATTATAATTATCAATACTTCGTAACGTTGATCACACTTGGTCGTACGTAACTGAAACGAAGCATATTCAGATTAGGACACAAACTCTAAAATTTTCGACAACACTACAGCACTCTGCTTGCACATTTAAGTAAGCTTGGACTTGGGCAAATGCTTCTTTTGATACATATGAAATTCACTATGACTCATGCAGGCGTAATGAACACGACTCTCTGTACACTTTAGATCTGTTACATGACCTTCAGCCTCCTCTGTTCACGCTTTCAAACAGCCGTCGAACAATTTCGCGCTCTATAATTTTAAAGTTCGTGGAACGTCTTGCTGTTAACTGATGCGTTTGAGCACGCAATACGTTATCCGTGAATAGAGAAATCACCATTAGCATACGCATAATCGTACATTATACTAATGAGAACAGACAATAACGCATAAAGTATAGGTGATGTTATTAAAAATAATCGTAATGTCAAATGTGAAGAAACAAAAGTAGAACTTTCCACTGGCAGGATCCGAACCGGAGACTTACCAATAACGCGCCCGGTGCTCTATCATTGAGTTATACAGTAATGGTCACTCATCCCCCACCCCCTCCTCCTCCCACTTGGCAGGGTATATATATGTACTTTTAAACGTGGGAGCGTCAGTCAGCGCCACCAGTAGCCATTACGGCTGGTTTGGTCCCTTCGTGCGGCAAAGTATATTTTCTTCTACTTTTCTTTTTTCACGTGTACATGAAACATCCTCTATACTCTCCTTGGAGTCATTGTTCGTTAGTTTTTCATTAATATTGGGTCTAACAAAGAAAACGAGCCCTTAATTTCACAATTATTTATTTCGAACTGTACAGTATTAATTCGGAGATCTACGCCCACCTAGTAATGGACAATAGTTTCATTAGCTTGTTGATGTGGCACACTTACACCACTAATGGTTGAACGCGTTTAGCTGTTGCACCTTTCAACACGATTAGCATGCTTAGTACACTTCGTGTACTTTCTGGTATGCTGCTTTGTCTCCAATCGTTTCTTCGCGAACACCTGTCACTTGCCAGAAAATTCGTGGTCTATTGGGTCAGGCCACTGTGCCAAAGATGTTGCTTATTGTTAGTCATACCAAACACCCCACCCCTTATGTTATGTCCGAGACTGTCAACGAATACCGTTCAGGGGGCCTTTCAGGTTATAGAAGGAACTCAACCGAAGTCGAACCGTGCACCCATCCAACCGTCAGTTCAACGTATACGTCACAAAAAGAGAGAAAGAAAGAGAGAAAGAAAGAGAAAAAAGAGAAAGAAAAAAAGAAAGAAAGAAAGAAAGAAAGAAAGAAAGGAAGAAAGAAAGAAAGAAAAAGGATGTTTTATCTTTATGTCATAACAAGTCAGAAACATACCAAAACGTATACATACTTGGCGCAAAAACTGGTTGTAGAGGACGCTGAAATATTTACAGAAGTGGTCAGCGAGATCTAAACCCCCGCCCCTCCTAAATCCCACTCACCCCATACATCGCATAAACGAGTAATTCATGCTGCAGTTCTTGAGCGGCCAAGGAAAAGACGGCTAACTGAAAAAAAAGCAGCATTTTATCATTTTGACGCTTTTTTTTTTTTGCTGTACCTTCGTCTTTTCCCAAAGTATACCTCAACAAATAAGAATCAGCCTGGTTAACATCGATGCCATTTCTCTTTTTTTATTTCATGCCAGTCGTATACCTCAGCGTTGCGTCCGTGTTATAGTAGGCAGGTGTCGCGCTTGGCAACACCGTCATTTCTCACTGCCCACCGGGCTGTTACTTTAACCCACTTCTCCTCCTTCGATAGCCTTGCCCTGCTTTGGGAGAGTCCTTGGCACGCATTTCCGCGTTTCACATCTCCTTGGTGATCCTTGGAACTCTGTCGCTTTCTTTCAAAGACCTTTCAGGGGGTCTTTGCTTTTATTCACTAGCAGCACTCGCAAATCTCTAGGGACAATAATTACTTGTGTTCCAAGAAGATGAGTGCCCATGAATCACTGCAACTTCCATTAGTCATACCGATAAAAAGAAATACACAATCTGCCAAAGCGGGGCTGAAATATTGTAGGCTGTGGTCTGTAGGTGTAGACTGATGCTGTATATGTAGAAAAGCGGGCAATTATAAGTGGAGCATGGGAGTCTTTTTTTTAGCGCATGTGCATTTGCCATGTCTTTAAAAAGTGCGAACATAATCTTCTTTCCCTTTCTAATACGCAACACGAACGCTGATCCACAGTGGCAGAACAAGATATATCTGGGCCTTATCTTCAAAGTCTTCCATTTGCATCCACCACGATGGTCTGGTGGTTATGAGGCTTAACCGCTGAACCGAAGGTCACGGGATCGAATCCCGACCGTGGCGGCCAGATTTCGATGGAGGCTTAAATGCTCGAGGCCCATGTACTTGGATTCAGCTGCACGTTAAGGAACCCCAGACGGTCGAAATACCCGGAGCCCTCCACTACGGCACCTCTCCCATCATATCGCAGTTTTGGGGCGTAAAAAATTACCAAATAATATCATTATTAGTTTGTAAAAAACTGTTTTATTTAACTGCTCGTTTTGTGTCTTGCCGGCCAAACTATTCTTGCTTCTTCCCAATCTTGCGGAGTACTTCTGCGTAAGAGCGAAGTTGTGACGCCACTTTGGGAACATACAACTGGACATGTTCTAAAATTAGTTTATTTATTTATTTATCTTTTTACTTATTTATTTATTTATTCAAAAATGACATCTACGTTGCCTAAAGGCAACGTTGTAGAGGGGATCAACAAAATAACACAAAATAAACAGTACCGTGAACATCGCTAACTATAAGGTCAACCACACAGGTTTTGATATGTTCTATCAAAGCACCTCTAAGCTTTTTGCCAACTTCTAAACAATTTTTCTGTAGGTTATTTACCTATTTTAAATTTCTAGACCATTAACGTCCTACAGTCTATCAACATTTTTTTTTGCTTTTTCTTCCAATAAAGAGATGTTTTTAACTCTCTGTCACCACTATATCTGCCAGCACAGGAACATGGACAACACATAGGCGTTCATGATAAATTATGCGTTCTTATATTGTGGGCAGAACTAGAAATGCGTCCGTGTGACGGTACTATTGCAAGGATTTTTTAAACTTGTTTCAGTTTGCTATATATTCTTCTTTGCTTGTTCGATTTTGATCTCCAGTAACCACCTCTTCTTCGCTGCAGTTACTTGATGAAATGCAGTATCTGAGGTGATATAAAACTCGGCCTCTCCATTGCAAGCCAGTTCAAAGAGAAAGGAACAGTATACCTCCGCTAGCGTTATGTTCCGATGAATAGATAACCGATGTTCACATAGAGCGGCGGAATGGGTATTAAGGGACGGGATAAGTAGACAAGGAAGCCTCGCCGCGGTGGTCTAGTGGCTAAGGTACTCGGCTGCTGACCCGCAGGTCGCGGGTTCAAATCCCGGCTGCGGCAGCTGCATTTCTGATGGAGGCGGAAATGTTGTAGGCCCGTGTGCTCAGATTTGGGTGCACGTTAAAGAACCCCAGGTAGTTGAAATTCCCGGAGCCCTCCACTACGGCGTCTCTCATAATCATATGGTGGTTTTGGGACGTTAAATCCCACATATCAATGAAGTAGACAAGGAAGACGGAGTATTATATTGAGTGATAATATGAGAAAGTTTGCAAATATACGATGTAAACACCTTGAGTAGGATCTATGAAATGAGAAATCAATGATAGGCCTCCGTCCTGCGGGGGAAAATGATAATTATGATCACGTTACCGTTAACCAACAATAATTTCCCGCTTACTTCTCATGGAAATATTTAAACTCTCTGTCAATTCTAACACCGTTCTGGTTTACTTGCGAACGTCTTGTGCCATGACAACTGGCGCTGACCTGGCATCTACTTTTCAATGCGTTCATTGCTCAGTTACCGGGCTTCATCATGAAATAGTCTTAACTAATCAGGTTCACAGTAGCATTGAAGAACACTTAGTTCTTTAGTTCTTCCATAGGAGGCGAAAAGCGTGTCGCAACACACACGCGAAAAGTCCGAAGTAAAACAAGCTTTGACGCCGAATTTTCCGGACCTCTCAGCGATTAATATATTAAATGTTGACATGAAGCCTGTTGGCTTTTGTAAGGAGCGTCGTGCCTCTGCTTACTGCGTACATTGAGGGCATAATTGAGCGGAAAACGATTCATTAGTGGTTTTGAAGCTAATAACAAACGAAAGACGTTGAGCTTCGCAGGCGGGAACGTTAGAAGATAACGTGATTTCTTGATAGTTCTTGCGAAACCACGTTCTCGTTGGAATCTCGCTGAGCTTTCGCGAAACACGAGCGTTGCACGAAGGCAGCAACGGTGAATATATCTATATAGCAACGGAATATATTGTCACGGGGTCGTGACGTGGCCGAAGACAGGAGACTTCGTGTTAGGATTTAACTGTTTATTTGGGCGAACCTGTGCCCGGTAAACTGAAAGTCCAATTACAGCAGCAGTCTCGCACAGATAGCAGTCTCGGACTGATAGCGGCGAACGGAGCGTCGGCCTACGATCAACAACTGACAAGCGGCGAAGCGCGTCGGCATTTATACCCTTGCCGTCGAATGTTCTAGCGCTATCGCTGGCGGCGGCGTGCGTTCCAGAACAATCTGTACCATTCGCACAGTGGGCGTGATCTTATCGAAATGATCTACTACAGTCCGGAACCTTCTAGAAAACTGCAGGCGCGGTTTGCGCTGAGAATCGTGCGGTGTTTTCGGACGATAACAAAAACTTGGGAAATGGAACGTGGCATTGCCCCCCTCTGAAAAAAGGCATCGTCCCGATGCTTTAACTAAAGATGAAAGTGCAATAATAATGCAAGAAAGTACAATGAATAAATTACGATACAACAAGAATACAAAAAAAACACTAGTTAAGTTTGTTAACGCGCATGAAACGGCTTGAGGCGCGCGACATGGACGACTTCAGGTCGCGATCGGCGTCGTTGAGAGTTCGTGATGCCGTCGGGGACAACCTCGTAATCAAGTGGGCCGAGCCGTCGAACCACCCTGTACGGTCCGAAGTACCGTCGCAGAAGCTTTTCACTTAGTCCACGTCGGCGTATCGGCGTCCACACCCAAACACGTTCACCGGGCTGGTATTCCACGAAGCGTCGTCGAAGGTTGTAACGGTGGCTGTCGGTCGTCTGTTGATTCTTGATACGGAGACGCGCAAGTTGTCGGGCTTCTTCGGCGCGTTGAAGGTACTCGCTCACATCGAGGTTTTCTTCGTCGGTGACGTTGGGTAACATGGCATCGAGCGTCGTTGCCGGGCTCCTTCCGTAGACCAATTTGTATGGAGATATCTGCGTCGTCTCCTGCACCGCCGTGTTGTATGCGAAGGTCACATACGGAAGAATGGCGTCCCACGTCTTGTGTTCGACATCGACGTACATTGACAGCATGTCGGCGATCGTCTTGTTAAGCCGCTCGGTGAGGCCGTTGGTCTGTGGGTGGTACGCTGTCGTCCGGCGGTGGTTTGTTTGGCTGTATGCCAAGATTGCTTGAGTTAAGTCGGCAGTGAATGCCGTTCCTCTGTCGGTGATAAGGACCTCTGGGGCGCCGTGACGTAGGACGATATTTTCGACGAAGAATTTAGCTACTTCGGATGCACTGCCTTTTGGCAGGGCTTTTGTCTCGGCGTAGCGGGTGAGGTAGTCGGTAGCTACCACGATCCACTTGTTTCCGAAAGCCGACGTCGGGAACGGCCCCAGTAGGTCCATACCAATCTGCTGGAAAGGTCGGCAAGGTGGATCAATTGGCTGCAGAAGTCCCGCTGGCCTTGTCGGCGGTGTCTTGCGTCGCTGACAGTCCCGGCATGTTCTCACATAACGAGTGACGTCGGTGGTAAGACGTGGCCAGTAGTACCTTTCTTGTATCCTCGCGAGCGTGCGAGAAACACCGAGGTGCCCTGCCGTCGGATCGTCGTGAAGGGCCTGCAGGAGTTCTGGTCGCAGAGCTGAAGGCACCACAAGAAGGTACTTAGCTCGAAGCGGTGAAAAGTTTTTCTTTTGTAGAAGACCGTTTCGTAGAAAGAACGACGCAAGTGCGCGCTTGAATATCTTCGGGACTTCGGCGGTCCTGCCTTCGAGGTATTCTATTAGGGCCTTAAGTTCCGGGTCGGCCCTCTGTCGTTCAGCGAAGTCGTCGGTAGTTATCGTTCCTAAGAAGTAGTCGTCATCCGGGTCGTCGGGTAGCGGTTGGTCGACAGGCGCACGAGAGAGACAGTCGGCGTCGGAGTGTTTTTTGCCGGACTTGTAAATGACAGTAATGTCATATTCTTGAAGTCTCAGGCTCCATCGTGCGAGGCGACCTGAGGGGTCCTTCAAGGTGGCTAGCCAACACAATGCGTGGTGGTCGCTCACAACTTTGAAGGGCCTGCCGTAGAGGTAGGGGCGAAATTTCGACGTAGCCCAGATGATGGCGAGGCACTCCTTTTCTGTTGTGGAATAATTTGCTTCTGCTTTGGATAGCGATCGGCTGGCGTAACTAATAACCCTTTCAAGTCCGTCAGCCCTCTGCACAAGAACGGCGCCAAGACCTACGCTGCTTGCGTCAGTATGTATTTCTGTCTTCGTTCATGTACCGCACGCCCCCGTCAAGCCGTGTACCCAGCACCTCCACCAGATGTCACGGGGTCGTGACGTGGCCGAAGACAGGAGACTTCGTGTTAGGATTTAACTGTTTATTTGGGCGAACCTGTGCCCGGTAAACTGAAAGTCCAATTACAGCAGCAGTCTCGCACAGATAGCAGTCTCGGACTGATAGCGGCGAACGGAGCGTCGGCCTACGATCAACAACTGACAAGCGGCGAAGCGCGTCGGCATTTATACCCTTGCCGTCGAATGTTCTAGCGCTATCGCTGGCGGCGGCGTGCGTTCCAGAACAATCTGTACCATTCGCACAGTGGGCGTGATCTTATCGAAATGATCTACTACAGTCCGGAACCTTCTAGAAAACTGCAGGCGCGGTTTGCGCTGAGAATCGTGCGGTGTTTTCGGACGATAACAAAAACTTGGGAAATGGAACGTGGCAATATATAGCCCGCATCTTCGTAGTCAAGCGAGCGCTGGTTTTCTTCGGACGCCCCCACATAACTCGCGCGTGAACTCGAGTCTCGAGAATGAGATCCCTGAGGCGTTCGATCAACGCCGCCCCCTCCTTCAGATATAAATTTTCGAAGGAAGAAAATGAATGAAAAAAGAAAGATAAATCAAAATGTCGCGCATTAGCGTGGCGACATCTTGGTATACGCAAAGCGATCGCTGAGGAGTTTCTGAGGGCGGGCCCATTATCACAGAAAAAAAAAAAACTGTAGTGCACAGTGCAAGTAAACACGACTTCGAAGGACCCGAACAATTTGAGGGTGCTTTTCGAGAGGTGACGCATGACACATTAGTAACGATTACCTAATCAAAACGTCAACTTCGGTTAAGATTTTTTCTTAGGCACTGCTTTTTGTATAGAGCCATTTGTTTGCAATTTATTTTAACAGCTACTAATATACCGAAAAAGATTTGATGACGTGGAATAACGCGCTGACTTTCAACACACTGCTGTATGCAACAGTGCTGACGGATTGAAACGAGACTGAAACGAGATTGAAATGAATAGTTAGCACAACAACTTGTTCGCACAATCGCCCCAATGACCTACGTCACAACGCCAACACTCTTTTCGCTAAGGGTTTAGATGTAAGTGCCTGTGTCAAATTTCACCCTACATTACGGGAACCGGAAGGGGTCGAAACAAAATGATGTGCATTACTTAACTTCAAATTGTCGCGTTTGAATTAATAGGCATTACAGATATACTTTTGGTGACTCATTCTACCAAAACTCGATGCGCAGGTTTCCACCACCTAGCTCCACATTAGACAGATCTCAGGTTGACGGGAGGCGACTTCGAACCCGAACATTTCCCAGCCCGGAGCACCTCAATCGCATCTACCCCAAACTATACCCATATCACTCGTGTAAGCTATGTATAGCATCAGACACGCCACCCTATAGAGCATATTTTATGGGAATGCGCACAGATACAGGACGCCAATGCAGTCTTCCCAGAACAGCGTGGGGGGCGGTGGAGAGCCGCGCTGATCAGCTCAGATCGGGCAGATCAAATATGGGCCATACAGCGAGCACGACAGAAGGCTAAGAGACAGGGTCTCTATACCGCCCTTGGTGCGGCTCAATCCCACACCTCGATCCACTGGTGTAAATGAAGTTTGCTCACTGCACTCAAACTCGCCTATACATACTGATCATAGATGAAACGCCAGCATGCGCGAATGATTAAGACGTCACCGATTTGGCAGCCCGAATCCGAGGCTGACACCGGCGATTCAGTCAGGATCGGTCAACTAAGATTTTCCGTGGTCTGGGGAGTACGCACGTCTTCTATCAATGCGCGTCATCGGTGGATCCCACTTTCTCATTTTAGATGTAATAGGAGTCACACTTCCAATAAAGTCACGACAGTTTCGTTTGAAGAATTGACTAAAATAAGAAGGAAAATGGGGAAAAGTTAATGTTATTGCCCAAAACAACTTGTAAACTTTATATCTCGCTCGCATGTGATGCCACTGGTGTAGTAGTTGCTCTGGATGGTAAGGGAGGTGCTGGTTCGCACTTCTTGATGCCTTCATTTTCTTCCTTGTTCAGAAGGCTGCACCTGAATATGTTATTCAATAGAGTTTCATGAAAGGAGAAATAAGCAAACTAGAGCACATTCAAAGTTTTAGCTAAATTTAAATTACTGGAAGGTACAGCGCCCTTTAACAACTTTTATATTTTCGTTTACAGAGAGTTTGATCCATGCGATGGCTAGAGTCTTCCTCTGCGGTTTAAATTGGCCTTGTTTTAAAAAACAAATCGGCCGCATAGTTATAGAAAATTCTAGGTCCGAAGCAGCACGTTGCAGACATTTTCAATTTGAGATTTATTTCAAAACCAGGCCAACACGCTATAATACCGACATTAAGCTCGGTTTTACGTAGATAGGTCGCTCCGAGACCACACGGCGTCAGCAGAGTATTACGAGCGTGGCGTGTCTTAACAAGGTAGCCAGTTTAGGAGCCGAATAGCGTGTAGGCACGAAAAGCGGAAACCCCGACGCAAGTTTCGTGACTGCAGCGTTGCACCTGCTGACAGCATAAACACACCTCCTGACAAAAGGGAGTGCCAGCGGACGTGTAGCAAAGAGACGCAATACAGGTACGGCGTCGCATGAGAGAAGATAACATTATAGCAGACAAAATATAGCTTCCGGTGTAATTATTAAGGTACCCTTGATGTGTAGCGCCAAGTCTCTCTCACAATCTTTGGTGAACAAGACAAAACAGCAGAGGCCAGTACAAAATCTGACCCACGCAGCTCTGGCCTCCCGTATAACATATGGCAGGGACCATAGAGTTTTCTAATAATACGCCAGAGGGAAACTAGGCGCCAGCGTCTATGAAAGCTGCAAGCATGGTAATTATTCGTAGTACCTGTTCTCTTAGAAAGTGTTGTATTAGTATGTGAATTTGTCTAGGCTTAGTTCTTTCGACTTCGTTTGTCATCGTGTGGTTTGGAGCCGCTTTGTCGCAAGACGAAATTCAACAAACGTTCGGCAGTTTCACTTCACCGCCCCGACAATTTTAGGCTCACCGATTCTAATCGGGACGCGAAGCTCACAATCATCCATTCTTTGATCGGAAACAAATCCTAAACCACAACAATAAACAACACCACAAGTGCGTATTAGAGATAAACTTTCGGTGACTCATTCTAACAAATCTCGAGGCGCAAATTTCTACCACCTACCTCCACATTAGAGAGATCTCAGGTTGACTGGAGGCGACTTCAAACCAGAACATTTCCAATCATTTCCAAACAATCACTGGCATGGTGCATGATCTCGCAGCCCATGAGTTCCCTCTGGTAAATATTCTAGGAAACTCTACTGCGAACGTAGCGGGCGATGTGCTGAGAGCACAATGGAAGCCTCGTTAGTTAGGTGAGCTTTGTCAAAACCCATGCACACATGAGCAGTAGCGCAGCCAGGGGGTGGCACACCGAGCACGTGACCCCCCCCCTCCCGAAATTTTTTTCGCCATGTCGTAGAGAGCGAAAAATGACCACTTCGAGGCGGTGCCCCTCCCGAAATCGAGGAGGTTACCCCCCCACCCCCCTCTCCCGATAAAATTTTCTGGCTACGCGTGCGTACATGCCATGCTGGATCTTCGTGACGTCAGGACCACCCATGTCGCTGCCACAACGTACGCTTCACGGTTGTTATTTTGAAGCGTGCGCGCTGTGACATCACTAAACGAAAAACAGCACTTGCGATTGCAGTCGGAATCACTACCAGCGTTAGAGTAAAACAGGAATTTTGGGAGCCCAAGGAGTGTTTAGTATCGCTACAAGCGGAGTATGAAGCCGTTTTCGGTTTAGCCGTTATACGCTTTTTTACGCATAATAGCGCCTTCAATAAACCAGGCACGAATGATACCCATGTTTTAGGCAAGCTTCAAAACTCTGACTGTCGCAAGTATACTTGTATATGAGCTTATTCGGTCATTTTAAATAAAAAAATTGATGGGAGAGCTTTGGCTCAAACTGAAAATTCATAAAAAGTGCCTCAGTGCCGAATAACTCAAGAAGATAAACGTCATTATTAGAATTGTTTTGTTCATCATTGACAAGTAATTCGAATTGAAAAGTAACTTTGATTAGAGTTGGATTTAGGAGGAGGAGGAGGTAAGGAAGGACAAGCAAGTTTTCAGATCGGCTGGCTGACCTGTGCTGGGGAAGAAATACCCTCTTCTCCAGCCCAGAGTACCCAGCCGAAGTAAACGTAGACAGAAAAGAGATGTTAAAAATAAAAGAAAGAAAAAAATAAGGACAGCAGTACGATCGATGACACGGCTTTCAGCCTACAACCACGCAAAATTACGCTCATGTTTATCTCTCCGGGAGCTTACCTCGAGGCGAAGGAACCGATAACAACAAAAGGAGAATCTAATGTTAAAGTGCATGGTGGTCTACCTCATTAAAGTACCACGGTAATTCTGTTGTTTCATACTGCGTCATGCGCAATTCTGTTCACTTACGTCATAGTGCACGCTTTGATTCTCAATGTGCGCCGCGTCCGTAAGAAAACAAAGATGGTACTTCCAAGCTATTTTCGTCTGAGATGCGGTTGCGTCTGTTAATGTCATTACGAATGCCGTCACACGCAAGTCATTTGCATGCGCCGGCATGGAATTGTCGGGAAATTTCGTTAGAACGTCTCTAGACGCTTGCGTAAATAGAAATAATCTTTTTTGAATCCGCAGCAATTAAGGTTAGACTGCATCGTGTTCGGCTTGCACGACGAACCCGCAGCCGATAACGAACTGCCATTGTTCGCGTATGCAGAACAGAAGCACGGGTTTATGCTATAAACACGTCGCGATGCGCCTTCAAACAACTTTTATCCGGAATTACGAGCCAAAAGAATGGAAATGACTGGAAAACGAGCGCGACAGCATTTTCTCCCACCGCAGAGCCTTATCAATTCGTGACCATGCAGCTTTCGCAGTATTTTGCGGATTAGGGAAGAACTTTATTGCACATTACGTAGGTTTCCCACAGGCGCGTGCGCGAATGCACGAGCATGTTTTCGCTATTCCAGAATTTCGCAACGCACCATTGTTTCGTTCTATAACCTCGACCTTCGAGTTTGCTGCGAAGCCCGACTCCTCTATATTTACCGCAGCGCTTTTGACGTAAAATGCCACGTCACGCTCTTGCTGCCCGTTTATTCGACAATTCTAGTGGCGGAGACGGGTGAGATGGCTGTTTAAGCTTAAATACCGCAGTTAAAAAAGAGTGTCCGCTTTGCGCAACATTAAAACAAGAAATAAACGTTTCGAGCAAAGTGAAGTTTGTCTCCGCGCGTAAGTAAGGCCGTTTCGTTACCAGCACGTAGCGCACAAACACGGCCCTTCAGAAGCCGTTCTGGTATGCTAAGCGCTCGCAACGAGGAAACGGCCTTGAGTTTGGCAGGACTGCACCAGCGAGAAAGAACAAAAGGGCAGCTCGGATCGCCAGGATGCAAAACACACAAGGACGAGAGAAGAGTAAAAACAAAAAAAAAGAAAGCTCGAATCAGAAAGAGTAAGTGGCTCGAGTAATGCGACTCCACCAAGAATGACTCCATTCTTGGCGTGCTTTTTTTGCATCTGCCGGCCCCTTTTGTGAACCCGAACCCAGACGACTGAACCGGGCACGCATGTATTGTGTCCTTTTGTTTCCACGTTTCGTTATTTTTCTCTCTCTCCCTTTCTTTTTATTATCTTTTCTTTTGTCTTTTGTCCTCAGAACTGTCCACGGTTTCAGACTAACAATGAGCCTGCATTCCCATATATATAAGTATATATATACGGGAATAATGACACGCTAAGCACGAGAGAATGAGCTGTTACCAGCTGCCAGCTTGCGCCACTCGAGGCCAGAAGGTCAGCCTCTTTCCTTTCTCCAAGGCTGTATATTTAGGGAGACACACGATACTCAAACAGTGCCCGCTTACGCATGCGAGAAGTGCAAACACATATTGGTCTGCCGTTTGTGAGCGCAACAGGTCATTGGTGACGCTTTTCTCGACGACTGCTGGCATTCAAACTTACTCTTTTCTTAGTCCTCACCGGCTGGCGCTTATTACATGCGGATCGATGAACCCCGTGTGCCAAAACTGTATACCGCGCAAGAATTGGCGACACAAAATTTCGTATTGTGGCGCTGTGATGGCTTTCCTCGCCCACAAAATGCTCCTGCCAACTCGCTCTCGGTCAGCGTGGGAGTAGCCCTTTAAAACTCCCATTAAGGAGAAGCAGCTCGCTATTGCTGTCTTGGTTGAAAAGGTCGCTGCCCGCGTGAAGCCACCTTGAAAACTGTGCCTAATCTATCAATACAGTTGGTTCCTTCTTTCTGCTGGCTGTGTCACCGGACTAAGCATTTATTCATTTCAAACGGCGCCTCGGGGTACTACGAAAACACGAATTGCACATGCGAATAGCAGCATGCAAATATCAGCGCCGAAGTTGAAGGCCGGCGCTGATTTTTGCGTGCCATTCCACGTTTTCTCAGTATGCGGTGCCGCTGTCTCAGAAAGGTAAACACCGTAGATTTATGTGCGTCTAACGCACTCGAAGTAATGTCCATGTCAGTAACGACTAATTACTCGCTGAATATCCAAGTGGCGCTTCTGTATTAAAAAAAAAATAGCCCCGCCGTGGTGGTCTAGTGGCTAAGGTACTCGGCTGCTGACCCGCAGGCCACGGGATCGAATCCCGGCTGCGGCGGCTGCATTTTCGATAGAGGCGAAAATTTTGTAGACCCGTGTGCTCAGATGTGGGTGGACGTTAAAGAACCCCAAGTGGTCGAAATTTCCGGAGTCCTCCACTACGGCGTCTCTCATAATCATATGGTGGTTTTGGGGCGTTAAACCCCACATATCAGTCAAATGTATTAAAGAAATAAATAACGCACAAAGACATGCTGAAAAGTGGCGGATCCAGAGGGAAGGAAGTGGTAGGGGAAATCGCCTCGCCCCCCCCCAAGCATGTGTCCGCCCCCCCCTTTCTTCAATGCCTGTTGTCGCCCTCGTATCACCGATTAGTACGAATGAGTGGGACCACTGTGGACACAAATTAACAGTATTTATACTTTTGTGGGTTTTTTTACGATATTAACCACTAAAAACAAAAATGTCAGAATCCCACCCTTCTCCACGCTTTTACTTCAATTGACCGCCCCCATAACATGAGTGGTTGCATTCCATATTCTTAAAGCTGAAGCACAAAGACTGTGGTAGATTGCGGACGAAGGGGACAACGAGGACTAGCCCCCTCCCACACCTTGACTGTATTCACCGCTGATGTTGACAACGTATAGTTGTAATTGGCTACCCTGCACGGCCAGATGGCGTGAGAAGATAGACAGCTAGAATGGTTATCACGCAATCTTCGATATGAAACGTGACCGAAGAGCTCATAGACAATGGTTGTGTAGTGTCTTCTCCCCTCCTGTCATCCAGTGCTATAGTTCCCCTTGTCGTGTACCAACTAGCTTGCCCGTTTATTATATCGAGATAGGTGCGAAGCATAAAGAAGGGCAAGAGCAGTCACCCAATCCTGGCGCCGCCATGGTGGTCTAGTGGCTAAGGTACTCGGCTGCTGACCCAAAGGTCGCGGGATCAAATCCCGGCTGCGGCGGCTCCATTTCCGATGGAGGCGGAAATGTAGGCCCGTGTGCTCAGATTTGGGTGCAGGTTGAAGAACACCAGGCGGTCGATATTTCCGGAGCCCTCCACTACGGTGTCTGTCGTAATCATATGGTGGTTTTGGGACGTTAAACCCCACATATCAATCGATCACCCAATCCCGGTGTAAAACATGGTATCTTCGAAATACACTATGCACGTCCACGTCCTGAACGTTGCCTATGATATCGAAGAGCTAACCACCTGAATATTGTTAATGCACATCCTTAACGCATACGAGACTTTTTTTTTAATTGCACTGCCATTGATACTGAAATGTAACCGACAATCTTGCGCTACGATGCAGATTTATCCATAGCTTGAGGCCACCGTGCACAGCTGGTGGGGCGCCATACAGACATGTAGGACTGGAGCGTGAGACCTTACTGAAAGAAACCTAGCTGATGGATTGGAGCTACAGGTTAGCTTCTTAGACATGATAAAACGTCAAAAGAAAGCAAGATACCGCAATACCGACTATTCATTAAAATAAAAATTACAAGACACTTCAAAATTTTCTACTATGACAAAAAGTTACAATTTGTATTTGTGCGTAAAAGAAACAATGGGTGTAATTGCACGCAGTTAATTAAGAGATCTTGGTCCTAATCTCTTTGACAGCATCACTTCACGTTTATAATCTGTGGAAGAATATAAAGCAAAGTACACAAAATGTTGCCGTTCACTGCTTAGCAGTCTTGCCCACATTGCAAATTTTTAAAAGTAGATATATCTCTGTGAATTGGAAAGGATTTAATGTGAAGAGTTTGATGTCATATCAGCGGAAACAAATACAGGATACACACGCAAAAAGATGATTGTGGTGGGCTTATCTCTTCTTCACACCTGTTTGTTTTGCTTCTATGGTTTACAGTGCCAACGCTTCGTCCTTCAAAGAACCATTCATTGGACGCACGCGCATGCAAAGGCGTGCTCGTGGGTGCGTACGGAAAAAAAAAAGGAAATGCAACGGGTCATGCTCGGTGCGGCTACATTGCAGCCAATCGACGCTTCCCGTACCGGATACACTTCCGATTGCAGCGACGAGAAAAAAGCGCGAGCCGCATTCTTGCATGCCGGAAGTCTGAACCGTGCCAATTGACCGAACGCATAAGCGACTGGGGGACGAGTCGCTATCAGCATTGTGAAAGAAGACGACGAAGAAAAAGAGTTAGGGAGGGAGGAGAACACGTCAAATTCAAAGAAGGCATGTAGTGAAAGTCTGGAGATGCCTCCGTCGGTGTCGACACTGTATCATGTGCGGGATGATGCTGAGGGGAAAAGGAAATAAGAAAACATCTTCGAAATATGACAAGGGGCATTCCGGGGCCGATCTTTCAACTTGTCAGTTTGTATCTGCACGCGGAAACGGAAGCAGTGATGAATGCTGACAGAGGTCACCTTCTAAGGGCCTGTTTCCTCAATTTCGTCGCATAGGAGCAAAGGACGTGCTCGAAAGTTAAAGTGCAGAGGTATAAAAGAACGTGAAAGTGACGGAAGCGAGACAAAAGGAAAGAGAAAGCAACATTTGGATACTCCGCGAAAATTGCAGGCGAGTTGCACTGGCGAAGACAGTCGGCTGGAATACACAGACGGTTACAGTGTTACAACAGATTCGTGGTTGTGTAACAGTGTAACTTAGAAACAGACAAATGGTGTAGGATAAATTAATATGGCAGGGTCGGTCAAGAGAGCCTGTTCTCACACGTATGACTTCGCCATGTTTTGCACCATTTTTAACCGCTACACGTAACCTCGGATTAAAAAAAAAACCCAGAAGACAGCCGCTGTTGAACCCACCGGGCCATAGTTCTAAGATCCTGTCTCCTTATTTGTTACTATTTAGAATTCATTGATTCGCGTTGCATCATAAAAAGTAAGTTATAGCTAGCTTTTAATGTTATTTGGAAAGTTTACTATGAACTCTGTCAAGTCCATGAGGTCTTATAACTTGTTTTGCCACGAGGGCTTATAGATGCATTGGTATCGGTAGTCGTTGCCGCTTTGTAGAAAGGTTTGGCACTGGTTACGTGGATCGGCCGCATGTAGAACACATTTTGGGTCTGTGTAGCAAGGGCTTTGTTCCTCCCTCCGTCCCGAAAACTTTGCTTTCTGTTTTGTTCAAGTCTAGGTCAACTGCTAGTACTCGCCGGGGTCATAGAGCAAAGTCTAAAAAGTCCACTATTGTCATTCATATAAATATATATTGTTTTGACGTGTAGGTGAAGTTCTACTGTTCTCGCTACTTTTCCGCAAGGCAATGCGGCCGACTTTATTATCGGTAGAAAGTACAGCGCTCTCGACATTGTAGTAGGCACAGCTGCTCCGTTTCAGCACAACAGCAACCAATAAGTGAAGAATCACGTAAACTTTGTAGTCAAACTAAAACTGGCGCTAGAAGTGTCGGGCTGTACAGTAAGTGTTCGGCTTAACATGAACACTACCACACAGCCGCCTTCTCAAGAATTTATCCGCATGCAAAATCAGAAATTGACTCTAAAGTGGTCATCTCGGGAAACGTCGATTGCTTTGTCTACAAGCATTGTTGTTAGCCGCAATACCATTGACTCTCAATTAACTTTTGTGTCAACCTTCCAATCAAATGTCTGAACAGGTATGTGCTTGCAGCAGAATGTGTGGCGGTACGTCTTAGTTACCGAGCTGCAATGGCAGGTAACGTTAGTTTCACTTAGTGGCTTTCGCATTCTGAAACAGAAGTGATTTTCCAATTACCAGAATAGCGTGGGCTTCCACCTTATTGGCAAAGAAATGTCAAGTACAGGCGCTCCAGTGCAAAGCGTATGATGACAATGTTGCTTGGCTTATTCACGGTGGTTGTAAATTTGTGCTGCTTCATACTAAGCCATTCGCCAGCTGCCTGCCCGAAGCAAGATTTATGACGGCACATAGTGCTATGCCCTGCATCTTCCAGGTGGCATACCTTGGCAAAGCGAGAATGGAAATCGAAAAGCGAGACTTATGGGCTTGCAATTGCTCGCAGGAATTCACATCACTGCACAAAATGTGCCAAATGGAAAAAAAGGGAAAAAAAAGCACCGGCTGGCCGCTTTTTCTCGCAGTAAATTTCCGGATCGTGGGTCTCCATATATCACGTGTCACTACGACTTGCACCGAGAAAGTCGAAAAGGAGGAGGGCACGTGCGCTGGGAGAAATATAAAAGCAAAACAAAACAAAAAACGGGCAAAGACGTGCTTTTTCGAAGTAAGTCCGGAAGCAAAGGCGCTGTCACTTATGAATCCGGCCCACGACATTCCGATCGCACTGAAAACAAAAAAAAATATTTCTGAACGCAGCAGCTCTAGAGAAGAAACCACGAAAGCTCAGTAAAAATAAACTTTTCTCTGTACTCGGGGAGCGATATAGCTAACGTTAAGTACGCACCACCTGCGTAAGTCATGAATAATGCCATCGCTTAGCTTGCTTCGGGGTGATAGGCGATTTTGACTCCTCGATAATAATTTCAGCAGAAAAACGTCGGGGACTAAACTGGTGACTTCGTCGTATCATTGTATAGTTCTGTGGAATCGTGTTGCTTGTTCTATAAAATCAGATGACGAAGCTCCATAGATGGATTTCATGAGTGCTAAATGTGAGCGCTATATTCACAACTGATATTTGCAACTCATAATCTCAGCGAAGCGACACTGTGAGCATTCCCTTTCAGATTTGCTAACTCAAGTGCGGTGAATTTCTTTCTGCAGTTAGGTACCTCGGCTATCTAGAAGCTGCTTGGGCCGAATGCACAAGGCTTTTCATTCACAAGTGCTTTTTGCCGCTGACCAACCTTTATGGCTAATAGCATAGCCGCGTTGAAATTTTGGCTGCTTGTTTTTGAACAACTCAAAGTAAACAGCGTGACTTCCCGTAACGATGACAAAAATAAACAAAAAAAAGAAAAAGGTCAAGTAGAAGCGCTGATTTCTTTGAACTTGGGCGACACGTGCGATGATAATACAAAGTCGCGCCTCAATGTATCTTTTTTTTTAATCAGTGCCAATTTTTCTTAGTTTCTTTCCACAACATGTACATGTGTATCTCTACTGCGCAATAAAGTTCTCAGTTCTAAAGCCTGCGCTTGTCCTTGTCGGTTTGCTTCTTTCTTTTTCTTTTTTGCCATCGTTCTAGGTCATGCTGCTTGTTTTAAGTTATGCCTATAGAACTATAGTACAACAGTGGGTTTGTATGTAGTTTGTACCGGCATTGCTACCCTACACTGGGGGAAGGAAAAAGGGGAGAAAAAAGAATAGATAAAGGAACTAGGAAAGAGAGAACTGATACGCACACACACACGTGAGCGTTCACCACACACATTTAAGATGTAGTCACACATGGCGAATGTTTTAAACTGGTTCTTCTGCGGTTGTCTAAAAGTATACACTGGACTTTAGGATGTTCAAAAAGGGCTTGCAAGGAATGGCTCCAGGGAATCCAGAGTTTGCAGTGCGCATTGAGCTGATTGAGTTGTCATTCTGTTCAGGAGGGTGCGCATTGTGGTCGCGAGAGACTTCAACAAAGCGAGGACTTGTCGGTTTTCGTCGTGTAAATCATCCGTGCACTATGATGTGCGTTGCGGGGCATTCTGCGCCGGCTCTTTAGGAACGCGCAGTGGTGGCAATGAGGGCCGTGTAACTCCCGCGGTCGCTTTCAAAGCCTGTGCACTTTTTCGGCTCTCCGACTTTGATGCGGTGGTTGATTGATTGATTTGTGGGGTTTAACGTCCCAAAACCACCATATGATTATGAGAGACGCCGTAGTGGCGGGCTCCGGAAATTTAGACCACCTGGGGTTCTTTAACGCGCGCCCAAATCTAAGCACACGGGCCTACAACAGTTTGATGCGGTGGTGTGGCGGCAGTGGTGGCAACTGTCGCTTAAGGGAAGGCTGACGGTTTGTTGAAGTAGGGCATCGTGTTATTTTTCCACGTTGGGCAGCAGTAGCTCTAGACATTCGTGGTGGGCGCGGGCATTGTTGCCTATACTTCTCACAATATCAGCCGCCTCTTCGTGCGTTGAGCCCTTCCATGCCATTTGTTTCAAGACACTCCGTTATTTTTTCACTAACTGACAGTCCCTTGATGAGATACATGGCAGTTGGGACGTTTTAGGATGGTTGGTTGGCAGGATTCCACATCATGTGGCTCTGCACAGCGGAGGCAAATCATCCGCTCGCATGACCCCTTTTTAACATTTATGACACTGGAGTGGTCTTGGTGTAATTGTGCGGACCATGTGATGAAAGTGATCCACCTTCGCGTGGGATGACCATGTGTTTCCTTTGAAGAAAATCTTCACAGAACGCGAGTTTCCCAGCCCTGAGACTCCGACGCTGTTGTCATAGTCACTGACTTCCTTGATCAGCATTGGAATGGCGCCTCAAGGAATGCAGATGTCGACTTTGTATGTTACATTTACCACAGCGTCACTGTTAAGTAGAACGTGAGCTGGGACCTTGATACCGTCGAAGTTAGTGATCCTGGTTAGGTCAAGCACAGATGTCTGGTGTATGACGTCGATGACCAGTTCATTCTTGCGGGGGTTGAAACGAAAATCCTTGATTGATTGATTTGTGGGGTTTAACGTCCCAAAACCACCATATGATTATGAGAGACGCCATAGTGGAGGGCTCCGGAAATTTCGACCACCTGGGTTTTTTAGCGTGCACTCAAATCTGAGCACACGGGCCTACAACATTCCCGCTCCATCGGATATGCAGCCGCCGCTGCCGGGATTCGATCTCGCGACCTGCGGGTCAGCAGCCGAGTACCTTAGCCGCTATACCCCCACGGCGGGGCACACGAAAATCCTTGAATTTCATTCGGTGCCAGGGGCTCAAGCTTTCCTGAGATGGCCTGTCGATTCGGGTGTCTCAGATTGTCTGAAGGCGTGAATGGGGCGAATGCGACGGCTTACTCCGTTGAGGCCACCTTTGGCTTCGTGGTAGATGCGGTTGAAGGTGGTAAAGGACCCACGGATCTTCATTTCTGTTTACGACTTTGAGCAGGCGTGAAGTCATCGTCGCAATTGTCACTTTTTGCCGAATACAGTTCGGCAGATTCAGTGTCGGTGTCGCCGAGTTCACTGCTCTGTTTCCTCAAGGAGCCCGCCGATAATGGCGGGCTCCTTGAGGACTTGAAGAGTAGTCTACTTGAAGAGTAGACTA